>VDFB02000013.1:23270356-23513276 GCA_007258455.2 Sequoia sempervirens
ATTAGGAGGGGGGAGGGAGATGGAGAGAGACATATATGAGTGAGTGAGAGGGAGAGAGATACTTGATAGGGGGAGAGGGGGTATGAGGGAGAGACTTGAGAGAGAGAGAGGGGGGTGGTAAGTGGGAGGGGAGGAGGGGAATAAGGGGAGAGTGAGGGAGAGATAATTGAGGGAGGGAGAGGGAGAATGTGAGAGAGAGAGAGAGAGAGAGAGAGAGAGAGAGGAGAGAGACATATAGGGTGAGTGAGGAGGGAGAGAGACCTGATCGGGAGGGGTGGGAGGAGAGACTTGAGGAGAGAGAGGGGAGTGTGAGGGAGGAGGGAAGAAGGGGAGAGTGAGGGAGAGATAATCAAGAGGGGGGAGGGGGGAGGGAGAGGGGAAGAATGAGAGAGAGGGAGAGGGAGAGGGGGAGAGAGATAATATTTAAATATCTTATATATTAGTAATATATATATATATATATTAGCTAAAAAATAGAAATAATATTTAAATATATTATACATAATAATATAATATATTATATATTGTATAGTTTTGTAAGAGATTATATATTAAATTATAAATAATATTGTATATTCTAAACTAGATATATTAACATAAACTATAAACTATAAACTATTTAAAAATCATATATAAACCAAATCGTATATTCTAAACTAAATATATTAAAATAAACTATAAACTACAAACGATATATATTGCATATGCTAAATCATATGTTATAAAGTCTTGACATTTTTTAAAATGCTATGTAAACAAATCGGATATCAGATATCTGATTCAAATCGGATATATATCGATATCCGATATGTCTAACACAAAATTCATTACCTAGGAAATAGGCTCGGGTTTGCTTTGGTATTTGGTTAGGAGATGCCAATCCTAAAAAGTCAACACAAAAAGTGTGTTTGCTTACCTTGTCTTTTCCGGACTTCTCCCATGTGGGCGACTTTATTTTTAGCCAAAATTGATAAAATGAAAAGGGTTTGTAGAGGAGATTCTCACCTTTTTCCAATATAAATCATGCTTTATTTTGAATTTAATAGATTATTATTATTCATTTTCTATTAGAATTATGACTAAAGTCATGATTGATAGGATGATTGTAAAACATCTATAACTTTCAAATGGTATCATATTTTTTGAATTTGAAACATGCATCACATTCTATGCTTCGCATACTATAGGATTAAAAAAAAATTGAATTTCATGAAGTTTTGACCAAGTTAAGGTGGTCAAACACAATTTTTTATATTTTAAAAAAGTTGTAATAAAAAAATCATAATTAATTATTTACTTGGAAAAAAATTACAAAAAAATATTTCGTCACATCTGGACATGAGTCCTCTACTTATATCTAAATCTCATAAAAAAATATTATCATTTTATTATGGTTAGGGTGGTAAGACAAACACCTACTTCTTATTTTTTTCCTGAAATTTAAGTAATACTGCATTGAAATTTCAAATTTTCACCAAATAGATTTTGTTTTAAAAAAAAAACCTAGTAGTTTAGAAACATTCAATTTCCCACAAATTATATTCTTACATGTTTTTGAAATAATATAGATATCTTATTCAAATTTTTACATCAAGTTGACTAACTCTAATTTTTCTGAATTTCCATTGCCACTTAAGGGCCTGTTTGGCCCATCATGATCCTACACATACCCTGGGCCTCAATTATTAGTGACATTTCTTGGTCTATCTTATTTTGAATTGTATTTCTCCTCCATAGGCTCATATAATTATGTTATGAAAGTTATCTGCATTTTCAGATAAGACTTTCATCTCTCCCCTATTGATTCTCTTTCTTTGCACTTAGATCTGATGTTGCCTTTTCCTTATATATCCAAATGTTAATTATTCAGTGTACCCATTTATATTCATGGTTTTCTTACAGTTTAAATTTTTTGAAAGTGCAAATGTTGAAGCAGAGGCTTCCACAAACCCTCGTGCAAGTGGAATCACCCCACCATCAGTGCCAAGGACTTAAAGAAGCCTATAATATTTTATCTGACCGTATCCTCAATTGCACATAAAAGGCAATGTAGGAGAGGATGAAAATGGCTGAAAATATTCATTTTCCATTTAGTCTTTGATCATGTAATTATTGAACAATTATGGTGTGGAATTACATGATCTTTGATCATGTAATTATTGATCAATTATTCTATGGAATTATAGTACTTTGGTATGTTTGAAGACTACAGTCTTCTGCCAATAGTGGCATTATGTGATTGTTAAGTTGTATTGTTAATCTTTCCATCAAGGCTCCAATCCCTTTGGGGTTTAGGGGATGAGCCCCCCCATTTGTGACCTCACCAGTTCATAGCTCTGAGTCAAAATTGTTTACTCCTCTTAATTTAAAAAAATGTACAACAATGGTATTGTAGATTTCATGACACTTTTTGTTGCCATGTAAAATTTCATTATAAAAAATTCAAATGCCATCAAATAATGGTAGGAAATTCCACCTCAAGTTTTATTATTTATGTCAAACTTAAAAATCCATTTAAGCACAAGCAACTAGCATTTTTTGTTATGTAGACTATAACAAAACAATGTATTCAAGTTGAGTTTCATATTTTTTAACAACCCTTACTTTTAGGAAAAATTCCATTTCAATATATGTTCATATGTTTGGAACACAAAATGCATATAACATTTGCATGATGGAAAACACACTGGTTACAACTCACTTTTCAATTCATGTTCAATAAGTAGTTTCTCTTATGCAGCCTATAAGAAAACAATGTTTTGAAGTTCACCTTCATATTTTATAACAACCCTTACTTTCAGCAAAACACTCCATTTGAATATTTTTTCATATGCTTTGAACATAAAATATGCATATTAGGTGCATGATGGAAAACATAGTGGGTTGTGACTCACTTCTCAAGTATTGTTCAATGAGTGCTTTCTTTTATGCAGACTCTAACGAAACCCTATTTTCAGCTTCACCTTCGTATTTTTAAAAACCCTTACTTTTAGAAAAACACTCCATTCAAATATGTGTTCATATGTTTCACACAAAAAATGTACATATTAGTTCCATGATGGAAAACACACTAGATTATGAGAAGTAGTTGCATGATGGAAAACACAGTGGGTTGTGACTCACTTCTCAAGTCTTGTTGAATGAGCAGTTTCTTTCATGTAGACTGTAACAAAACATTGTTTTGAACATCACCTTCCTATTTTTTAAAAAACCTTACTCTCAGCAAACACTCCCATTTCAATATCTCTTCGTATGTTTTGAACACAAAATGCACATATTAGTTGCATGATGGAAAACATAGTGGGTTGTGAGAAGTAGTTGCAGGATGGAAAACACAACTTGGGTTTTGACTCACTTCTCAAGTCTTGTTCAATGGGCACTTTCTTTTATGTAAACTATAACAAAACACTATTTTCAACTTCACCTTCATATTCTTTTAAAAACTCTTAGTTTCAACAAAAAAATCCATTTGATTATTTGTTCATATGTTTCGAATACAAAATGTATGTATATTAGTTACATGATGGAAAACACAATGGGTTGTGAGAATTAGTTGCATGATGGAAAATATAGTGGGTTGAGACTCACTTCTCAAGTATTGTTCAATGCGTGGTTTCTTTTATGCAGACTATAACAAAACACTGTTTTGAACTTCGCCTTCTATTTATTAAAAACCCTTACTTTCAATAAAACACATATTAGTTGCATGATGGAAAACATAGTGGGTTGTGAGAAGTAGTTGCATGATGGAAAACATAGTGGGTTGAGACTCACTTCTAAATTCTTGTTCAATGAGTGGTTTTTTTTATGTAGACTATAACAAAACATTGTTTTGAACTTTGCCTTCTATTTTTTTTAAATCCTTACTTTCAACAAAACACTCCATTTCAATATCTCTTTGTATATTTCAAACAAAAAATGCACATATGAGTTGCATGATGGAAAATGTAGTGGGTTGTGAGAAGTTGTAGGATGGAAAACACAGTGGGTTGTGACTCACTTCTCAAGTCTTGTTAAATGAGTGGTTTCTTTTATGCAGACTATAACAAAACACTGTGTTCAACTTCACCTTCCTATTTTTTAAAAATTGTTACTTACAGGAAAACACTCCATTTGAATATTTGTTCATATGTTTCAAACAAAAATGCACATATTAGTTGCATGATAGAAGTAGTTGTAGGATAGAAAACATAATGGGTTGTGACTCACTTCTCAAGCTTTGTTCAATGAGCACTTTTTTTTATGTAGACTATATAAAAACAATGTTTTGAAGTTCATCTTTATATTTTATAACAACCCTTACTATCAGCAAATGCACAAAATTGTTGTACAAAATGTTAACCTTACCTATAATGGTTCTACAAAGAATTTTGATAGGTCAAAAAGTCAAAGGTGTTGTTGTAAAACTTATAAAAGTATGAGATAACCCATCAATAGCTGCATTGGAGGTTGGTCGAGGAGGGAATTTGTGTAATGCTATATTGGATATGAAATAGACAATAGAGATCCCACTTTAAATAGGAGATGTACATACAGGAGTAAATATTATCCCTATAAACAAAATCGAATCCCATATAGTTCACCTCTTCGCCATCCACTTCGACCAATAGGAAGAACACTTGTTTGAAAAACGTCCCCTTTGCAGCATCTGAATTGTTGCAAACTCATGCACTAGGAAATACAAATGGCATAGGTGGTTCAATTTCATTTTCCTAGGCAACAAGAGATAGTGGTAGCCTTGCATTTCCATTGCTCAACAATTTGGCTGGTGATTGTTGAGTTGTGGAGGAAATGGTATGGGATTGGATTTTGTTTAAAGGGATAATTGTTACTCATGTATGTAGATATTCTATTTCAAGTGGGAGATTTTCTGTTTGTTTCATATCCACTACCACATTACAAAAATTCCCTCCTCCACCAACCTCCAATGTAGCTATTGTTTTAGCATCTTAAACTTGTATCAGTTGTGCAATAACACTTTCACTTTTGACTTATCAATTGTGCAACAACACCTGTGACTTGAGACCCTGATAAATTGTGCAATAAGACATTTTACTTTTGACCTATTAGTTGTGCAACAACACCTTTCATTGTTGTCTTTGTTTTATTGAATTCATGTCTTTTAGATTGTAGCTCTCTGCAAATAGCCTTAACCTCCTCTTGTTTTCACTTTGACAACTTCTTGTGTTTTAATTCCTTTTCTAAGTGGTTAATTTTAGTGTTTGCTTGTTTTGCTCACTTTGAGCATTTTTAGTGATTTTATGATTAGAGTATGTAGATGTTTCTTTTCGCAAGCTCATTAGGGAACTTGTATTCCTTTTCAGATAAGACTTTCATTACTCCACCCAATTGATTCTCTTTTTCTACACTTAGATTTGATATTTCATTTTCCTTATCATCCATTTCAAATTGTATTTGTTCCATGGAATTGCTAACTTCAAGAATGATTTCCTTCATTTTTTCAACCCCACTTATAGCATCATCTTTCTCTTTCTCTACTTGCATAAATTCATATGCAATAGAAAACCTTTCGAGTTAAAATAAACATATGAATTATTTAATCATAAAAAAACTTGAACATGCAAAGAACTTGTTAAAAGAAAAAAATGGATTATGCAATCATGAATACACTCTCATAGTTGGGAAAAAAGTAGCTGCAAAGGTACATGAAAGTATTCATTACATTAAAAAATCTATCCCTTTTCCTAAAAGATATCCAATAGAATTTGAAAAATATTTGTTATGTGAATTGTATGACATGGCAGTAATTTAAAAAATATGAGGACACACTCGAAAGTGTGTAATGAAAAAAAGGAATCTGCTCTAAAAACACTTGGAAAGAAGTAGACCAAAGTAAACAAGACAGATAATGTATTGACTAAAGAGGTTGTTCCTACTCCTAAAAAGTGGAAGAAGGAGCATGTATAGTATGTGCAAGGGGAAAATGGAAATGTAGAAGAGAATTAACTCAAAAGGCTTTCTATTGCATATGAATTTGTGCAAGCAGAGAAAGAGAGAGATGATGCTATAAGTGGGTTTGAATAAATGAAGGAAATCATTCTTGAAGTTAGCAATTCCATGGAACAAATACAATTGGAAATTCATGATAAGGAAAAGGAAATATCAGATCTATGTGTAGAACAAGAGAACCAGTTGGGTGGAGGCATGAATGTATTATCCGAAAAAGCAAAAAAATTCCTTAACGAGTTTGTGAAAAGAAATAGCTGCATAGTCTAATTGTAAACACATTGCAAAAAAAATAGTTGCAAATGCTTAAAGTGGATTAGAATAAGTGAACACTAAAATTAACCACTTAGAAAAGGAATTAAAACACAAGAAGAAGTTGTCACAGTGAAAAGAAGAGGACCTTAATGTTGTTCGGAGAGAGCTGCAAGCTAAAAGACATGAATTTCATAAAACAAAGAAAACAACGGAAGGTGTTGTTGCACAACTGATAGGTCAAAAGTGAAAGGTCTTGTTGCACAACTAATCAACATCTCAAGTCATAGGTGTTGTTGCACAATTGATAGGTCAAAAGTGAAAGGTGTTTTTACAGAACTGATAAAAGTTTAAGATGCCATAACAATAGTTGCACTGGAGGTTGGTGGAGGAGGGAATTTGTGTAATGCAGTAGTGGATACAAAACAAATAGTAAAGCTCCCACTTTAAATAGGATATCTACATGTAGGAGTAAAAATTATCCCTTTAAACAAAATCCAATCCCATACCATTTCCTCCACAACTCAACAATCACTAGCCAAATTGTTGAGCAATGGAAATGCAAGGCTGCCACTAAATCTTATTGCCTATGAAGATGAAATTGAACCACCTATTCCATTTGTATTTCCTAGTGCATGAGTTTATAGCAATTCAAAATGTTGCATAGCAGATGTTTTTCAGCCAGGTGCTCTTCCTATTGGCTGAAGTGAATGGTGAGGAGGTGAATTGTATGGGCTTCAATTTTTTTAAAAGGGATAATCAACTTTTGGGACATCAAAAGGAAATGAAAGATTCTTAGAAGCATCTACTGAAATCCCTCACTGTGTTTTCCAACCTACAATTATTCAGTGCATTTTGATTTACCATCATATCACGATTTTGAAACCCAAATTTTAGTCCACTAAAGAGTTGTAATAAATTTTGTAGGTAAGTTTCATGAAATTCTTAAGGTCTAAAAAATACAAGAGTTTCATGAGAGCCATACTTTCTACGTACAATTGTAAGTTGGAAAACACTACATGATATACAAACTACAACCCACCATGTTTTCCAACCTGCAATATGAAGGTGGACTTAAATACATTATTATAGTGCACAAAATAGAAAGTGCTTGTTGCAACAAGCCATTTTACTGTCATATGGATTATTTTTTTTGCACATTTATCAAACATCTAATGATACTTTTGAAGACCATAGTAATATAAAATCTATATATGCTTGGAGGTGTTTATCATCTTCCATAATGAAATTTTGTAGGTAAGTTTCATGAAATTCTTAAGGTCTAAAAAACACAAGAGTTTCATGAGAACCATACTTTCTATGTACAATTGTACATTGGAAAACACTGCATGATATATAAACTACAACCCACCGTGTTTTCCAGCCTGCAATATGAAGGTGGACTTAAATACATTATTATATATAGTGCACAGAATAGAAAGTGCTCATTGCAACAAGCCATTTTACTATCATGAATATGGATTATTTTTTTTTGCACATTTATCAAACATCTAATGATACTTTTGAAGACCATAGTAATATCAAATCTATATATGCTTGGAGGTGTTTATGATCTTCCATAATGGGATGGTGTATTCAAGATTTAAATCTTAATCAAGTGAGAAAAACCATAAACCTACCATTGAAACTTATACCCAACTCATTTCACCATCCATGTCATCCTTTTTTTCCATTGACAAGGGAAACCAAAATATCTTCCATGTTGAGCCAACAACTATCCATCCTCTTTCACTAAAGGAACACCAAAATTCATCTTGTAAGGAATACAATACCTTATGCAAAATTGTATTTCACAAAATGGTAGTCGTAGTATTCTACTTCTACCCACTTTCATCTCATCCATCCCATGTTTATCCAACTCATCCATTTCATGTTTTTCCACCTTCATAGCACCTATAGAAAGTAAACCATGTACACACTTGACCTCATTGATCGAAAGCATGACATCATAGATCCCCTTTTTATGTGAAGATCAAAATACTCCTTCTCATGATCCCAGTTCATCTCATCATTCCATTCCATGTCATGACACCATACCATCTCATGATCGAATTATGTCAACTCCATACCATAATTGTAATGTATAAATACATAAAAAAAATATTTCCATCCATTAAATAAGTCAAGAACCCCAAGGTATAAGCATTTCCCTCACATATCATGATAATCCTAAGCTTTTGTGGGATCCCATTCATGAACCACAAAAATATAAGCTCAGTTCATCAACCTTTATAAAAGTTGGTTTTCTTGTACAATACCACATTCCTTCATGAGTTCTATTTACCTATACACCCTAATATTAAAATACATAAATTCTTATGGCCTTAGCTACATACCTCCTTAAGATGTTGGTAGCTATTTTAAACACAAGAGGCCTCCCTTTAGATCAATATGTTGACCTCCTCCATCATCTTCGCCATCTATTGTTGGAGCGTATCCATGAACCCATATGTTCCTAATGCATATCCTTAGGTGCCCTTTCAATAAAAATAGAGGCACATACCCTTGAATTTATTCCAACACCTTCCACTTCAAAATCCTATCATTTCATAAAACCCCTCTATGGCCTATCCAAGCAATTGGGATACCAAAGAAGAAATGCATAAATTGAAGAATCCAAAAAAACCTAAATATCATCATGTCTCACTAAAAATACCTGCCAAAATAAAGCAAAATATTCTCCAAAATCAAAATCAAAACACTTCCAAGAAAATGAAACTTTCCTATTAAGAAAAAAATGAAAACGCTATAAAGAAAAATGAAAAGTGAAAACAATGTGGGTTCCAAAAAAAGCAAAAAAATCCATGCATTCAAATAAAAAATCAAATTGGTATCTGTACTTGCTAATATAAAATACTCCATTATTCCACCATCATCCATTCCTCCATTATTCATCCTCCAAATCCATTTTCCATCCTTATATGCCCAACTTGATTATCCCAACCCACTCTCAATCCTTCAATTTTCACCACCCTTCAAGGTGTGTGCCAATGTTGTTCTTGCATAGATTCCCTCATAACAACTCCATTCCATAGCTTTAATCCAATCATTTGCATGAATCCTTAACCACCTTCTGCCTACCCCAATCCATTCCATTATCTTTACCAATTTTCCTACCAATGTCTTTAAGTCAGAACATGTTAGCCATGGTCTATAAGAAACATTTAGTCAGTGGGGTACTATCTTCCACAAAGAGACAATTTATTCCTCCATTCATATCCATACACCTTCATTACCATCCATTTCCATGTCCATTCATATCCACTAGCTTTCACATCCATACACATACCCTTGCTTGTACACTTAGGGGGAAGAATTTTTCCATTTGTACAATACATTATTTAATATCCTATTTCCACTTAGCCATCATATTCCTTGATTTATATTCCATGATATCTACTTTATCCATCCACCTTCCTTTGATCTTGCATAAAGTATTGGGGAAAAATACCAAGAAATTGAATCTAATGCATGTTTTATACCATATGTGTCTTCCAGCCTCTGTATCACTTGTCGTCCATGTCTTGTTTCCTTTCATGTCCATTTATCTTCCATATCCATGTCATGTCATTATAAATTTTCATACCTCTTACCATGGGTCATGTTATTACTTTGGCATTCCATCTTTGGAGTCCTCCATAGGTCCTCTATTTCCCCTTTGTATCAGAGTAAACATTTCGGGTTCCCTTTTCATTGGATCCCTCCACCCATAGCATTCCATACTTTGATCCATCTATTTTCATCCTCCATATAAGGTGTATCCTTACATGTCCTATCATTTACCAATATCATTAATCCCTGTCCATCCATATGTTCTTTGGTTTTCAGTTTGACTAAGGAATAAGATCTTGTTTATCATTATCATTTAAATTATTATTTATCATTGTGTTATCATTGTTATGACTAAAAAATTTAAACAAGCTATAAACTCTTTAAGATACTCAAACATTGGGTTTTATCGAGTCACAACCAATTGTGTTTTCCATCCTACAACTATTTTGTGCACTATTCCTTATCATATGCATTAGCATTTGCATTTTTTCATTATCATGATCTTGCATATTTGTCATTTTCATACTACATTCATGACAACTTGTGCTTTACTTAACTCTTGTTTTTTGTCTCCCTCAATAGCATTATATTTTTATATCTTTTCTTTTGTTGTCACATTCTGAGGAAGCTTGAGGATCTCTACACCTTGTTGTGTACGAAGGAGAGTGAGGAATGGGGTATGAGTTTTTCTTATGTGTATATATCAAGTCAGTCCACCCTATGAATCATTCCACTCTATGATCATTCCACTCTATGATGAAAGAAATTACCACTTCATAGCATTTCAATTCCATTCATTTCCATATCCATCCTTCTTTATCCTTTCCTCCCATATCGAAAATATTTCATAAACGACTTATATGGGTATGTGCATGATCATCATGGAAAAAATAGGCCCTTAAGTGGCAAAAAATTCAAAAAAATTAGAGTTAGGTAACTTGACATAAAAATTTGAATAATTTATCTATATTATTTAAAAACTATATAAGAATAAAATCTGTAGGAAATTGAATGTAGTTTCTAAACTACTAGGTTCATTTAAAAAAAAAACATCTATTTGGTGAAAATTCAAAATTTCAATGTAGTAGTACTTAAATTTCAAGGAAAAAAAAGTAGGTGTCCGTCTGACCACCCTAACCACAATAAAATGATAATGTTTTAGATATAAGTAGAGGAATCATGTCCTAATGTGATGCATGTTGTTTTGTAAATTTTTTCAAAGTAAATAATTAATTATGAATTTTTTATTACAACTTTTAAAAATATAAAAACTCATATGTTAGACCACCTTAACTTGGTCAAAACTTCATGAAATTCATTTTTTTCTTTTTTAATATTATAGCATGTGAAGAATAGAATGTGATGCATGTTTCAGATTCAAAAAATGTGATAATATTTGAAATCTATAGATGTTTTTAAATTAGCCTATCAATCAAGACTTTAGTCCTAATTCAAATAAAAAATGAATAATAATTATTTATTAAATTCAAAGTAAAGCATAATTTATATTAGTGGAAACCTAAGAATCTCCTTTAAAATCCCTTTTTATTTCATCAATTTTGGGCAAGGAAAAAGTCATTAGCCACATTCCCTACACATACCCATCATATCGCCACTTTTTGGCCCATCATGATCCTGCACATACCCATATGCTTTACTTGCATCACATCAATGCATTGCATTCCTTTCTTCTTTGGATCCACCCAGGTCATTCATATTTCTATATCTTGCATAGCATTTTCTATGTACAACTCAAAAATGATGAATTGATAACATTTCCATTCCATTCATTTGCATATCCATCCTTTCATATCCTTTCCTCCCATATCGAATACTTTTTGTAAGCCATTTATATGCCTTGTTTGCATCTAATCAATGGGTCACATTCCTTTCTTTTTTGCACCCACCTAGGTCAGTCATATTTGTAAATATTGCATATCTTTATCTATCTAAGGGTCAAACATACCTTCATGTATTGTAACAAGATTCACACCATACCATATGAAGAACAATATGAAGGAAATATCAAGGTTATGCAATCAAAGACTAAGGGATTGGAGGGTAAATATAATAACATAAATTTATATTCAAGGGTTTATTTAAAAAATTCTCTTATAAGACATGTTTTATGGAGAGCCACAGGTGTCACCAATTCCTCTCTATTAGTCTTACGGATTTTTTTTTCTTGATTAAGTTTTGAGTTTCCTTTTGTTTTGGTTGTTGGTTCCTGAGAAGAAAGTAAATCTTGTTGTTATCTTTCATAATCTATGTTATATTCTTGGATGTAAATCTCTGAAACTCTCTTTGGACCCTTCTTATGAGTACTTGACTTGGCTATATTTAATAGTTGCATCATGGAAAACATAATGGGTTGTGGCTCACTTCTTATTTTTTACCATTGCTTGCAACAAAAGAATGTTTTGAAGTTCACCTTATTATTTTATGATAGCCCTTAGTTTCATCAAAACACTCCATTTGAATATATGTTCATATGTTTCGAACACAAAATTTACATAACAGGTCCATCATGGAAAACATAGTGGGTTGTGGCTTACTTCTTTTTTTTTTGTAGACTGTAACAAAATAATTTTTTGAAGTCCACCTTCTTGTTTTATGACAACCCTTACTTTCAGAAAAACACTCCATTTCAATATCTTTTCATATCTTTCAAACACAAAAAAATGCACATAACAGTTGTAGGATGGAAAACACATTGGGTTGTGACTCACTTCTCAATTCTTGTTCACTGACAACTTTTTGTTATGCAAACTATAACTAAACAATGTTTTCAACTTGACCTTCATATTTTTTAACAACCCTTACTTTTAGAAAACATGCTAATAATATATGTTCATGCATTTCAAACACAAAATGCACATAATATTTTCATGATGGAAAACACACTAGGTTGTGATTGACTTGTCAACTCTTCTTGAATGATAAATTTCTTTTATGTAGACCATAGAAAAACAATTTTTTGAAGTTCACCTTAATATTTTCACTCTTCCTTCATTAAACCACTCAAATATGTTGCCCCCAAGATTCTTTGACTCTTCCTTCATCAAACCACTTAAATTCACTTGTTTTCACCCTTTAACAACTAGGGTTCCCTTCCCCATCACAAAAATGACCTTTCCAAACTTTTCCAATCTTCTAAATGCAAAAAAATACTCTCACTCACATCAGGACCATCCTTCCCTACCTTATTCTCAAAAAATTTCTCCTAGTTTCTAACTATTGCCTTATTCTTAAGGCCCATAATTCAATGTTTCAATAGGGCAGCGTGGATAAACCCTTGTAAATTTTGTTCCAATATTAATCCATGTTACCTACCCCTACTCCTAACTTGTTTAGGTCCATTCAACCAATAAAAAGTTCATACAAAAAGGTGGAATGGCCTATTAATCCATTTTAACAATCAAACCCTTAACCCCCTTTTTTCTAGCCACTTGAAGGAAATGTTGTGTTAAATTCAAAAAACACCCCCAAAACAAACAAAAACAACTTTAAAAGGAAGCTAACACATATTATTACTATTCTAGATGCAAATCAGTTCAATGGTATCATGTACAGAACCGTACTAGGTCTGCAAGCTCAGAATTTATTATAAAATAACAAGAAACTTAAGAAATTTTATTAAGTTTCTTCTCTAAAGCCTTCAAAAACCCCCTCCAATGATTTCAAAACATATTTATACCTCAAATGACACCTACCAATTCCTAAAAATTCCTATACAACTATTTGACCCTTGGCATTCCATGATTTTTTATATTTTTTGCATTTTTACAAAATTGTCTTGACAACATTTTATCAAATTTGCAACATTTCTCCTAATAACCACATAATGAATCAAAACCACAAAAAAAATTATAAAAGGGCCTCACATGACCTTATTGAACAATATTATGATTCTATCTACCTATCTAGACTCTTTTCATTAAATTGAGCAACAAGGTGCTTTGCACCAAGATTGGAGCTCTTTGGAAACAACAGTAAGGTCCTCTTCTTTTGACTGTGGAAAATTCTTATTGTGTTTTAATTCCTTTTATAAGTGTTTAATTATTGTATTTCAATATGGATATTTCAAGGTGAAAAACATCAAACATATGCAATGCAATATCATAGGTACACTTAACAAGGTATGAATGAGCAAGAACTTTTCAGTAGATAAAGGTCATGAACATTCAACCAATATTAGGATAGTCACCACAACATTTAAGTAAACCTATGGTCAACACTCTATTTTCCATCATCAATTTTATTTTTGATTTCATCCATCAAGAACTTCATCAACCTATAGATCCTATTGTTAGCCATAACTTTCATCCATGATTTCCATTTCTTTCATCAATGAATTCCATATCTTTGATCCATGAAGAGCTTCATCAACCTATGCATCCATGAATTCTATATCTTTGATTGGTTATTTTGAGCTTGACAAACTTCATCAAGAATGAGGAGGCCTGGGATATGTAAAATTAGGTTTCCAATATGCTTAGCCTCTTCAAGAAGGCTCAAATTTGTGTCACAAGTTAGGCATAGAAAAATATTATAGCCAATAACGAGCACACTTTTTCTTCTATGCTAGTCAGGAAGCATCACCAAACACCTCAAACTTTTCAATTTTTTTCCCATGATCTAGTTGCTCTTAGCTAGTTTTATAATCTCATTATATTCACAGTTGGAATAAATTTATTTTGCAAAGGTAATTAATCTATTTAGCATGTAAACTAGAATGTCAATAATCCACTTATTAAACTCTCTTTCCCAAGGGAAAAGCATGCTTTTTAGAGCAATAATCAAAGGCCTACTTATAATATTTTGTAAGGGCTTAAGCAGGCCTTTGATTATTGCTCCCAAAAACATGCTTTTCCCTTGGGAAAGAGAGTTCAAGAAATGGAGCATTGACATTCCAGTTTACATGCTAAACAGATCAACAACCTTTGCGAATGAAATTCATTCCAACTATGAATATAAAGAGATTATAAAATTGGCTATGACCAACCAAATCATGAGAAAAAAATTGAAAATTTGAGGGGTTTGGTGATGCTTCCTAACTTGCATAGAAGAAAAAGTGTGCTTGTTATTGGCTATAATATTTTTCTATTCCTAACTTGTGACACAAATCTGAGCCTTCCTGAAGAGGCTAAGCATATTGGAAACCTAATTTTACATAACCCAAGCCTCCTCATTCTTGATCGAGGTCATCAAGCTCCAAATAGTCAATCAAAGATATGGAATTCATGCAAAAAAGGTTAATAAACTGCACATTATACTGTGAAGAACTCCTTTCCATAATAACTTCAAAAGTCTTTTCACAACATGTTATCTGGTAAGGCCGAATTTTGTCAATTGTTGCTTGGGTAATAAAAAATTGAAAGCTATCCTCAACACCTAGTCAAGTTATGGCTAACAATAGGATCTACAGTTTGACCTTAGGTTTACTTAAATATTGTGGTGGAAGTCCTACTATTGGTTCAATGTTCATGACCTTTATTTATTAAAACTTTCTTGCTCATTCATACCTTGTTAATTGTATCTTTGATATTGCATTCCATATGTTTAATGTTCTTCACCTTGAAATGTCCTACAATAATAAACAGTAATAAAGTAATTAGAGTAATACAAAATACTTCCAATAAACACTAATCAAGAGTAATACAAAATACTTTACAACACCCTGTGTTTTACAATTGTGAGTGGGTTGTTGTTTTTACAACACCGTGTGTTTTACAAAATAGTAGTCAAGCATTAAACTGTAATAAATAGTAATAAAGAGTGATAAAAAATATAGTAATAAACACTAATAAACAACAATAGAAAATATCATTCATTCAACTGTAGTGTTTCAAAAGATTAATTTAGAAAATAAAATTTGTTGTTTTAGTTTCCATTTTTCATTTAACAAGTCCTTCGACATCCTAATCAGATTCACTCTTTATATTTTCTATCTTTACTTTTGTGCCCTCATTGGAATGGAAAGGGCATCCTATGTCGAGCCACTGAATAACCCTTTCATCATTTGATGAAATTGGTGCATGGTCGTCAAGCAGTGTGCATACGGAAAGATACATCTCCCGTATGTCCTCTTCTACATGTGGCTCAACAACATGACCATGCAATCAAATTGCTTGGCCAAAAAAATGATCAGGCTGATGTTGTATCAAACTGCTAAATGTTTTTTGTATACACCTCATATCTGAGGATGATTGAGGCAATGAATGTGGGAAGATGCCACCAATGACGTAGACACCCTGATCAACATCATATGTTTCCAATGCTTCCTCAAGATGAACATGATTGACCACATGTATCCAAACATATTTTGCACAAAAAATTTGAACTAGAATATGGTTTTTCAACAAGTGACCCATGGAGTTCGAAAGGAAACCACATGCTACATCAGCCTCAAAATATGGTAGTACAAGTTCAGTGGGCTCGGTAAATTTTCCAATCTTGTGAATGGCATCCTCCACTATATGACAATTGAATTTGAAGGCACGTTGCAGCCTCTCCGTACTGAAGGGACTACCATTGTCTTCCTCATTATCACGGGGAAGCTTCCCAATGTGAATTCTTGAGTTCAACATTTTTGGTTGTGCTATCAAAAAATAAGGGAAAAAAAGTCACTAACAAATAGCATTGCAAGCATCTAGAAAAAAATTGATATTTACTTCCAACTACTGATTCATTGACTAGTTCAAAACATAAATAAACATCGCAAAACATTTATGAAAATAAAATCTCTTAGTTAGATGAATTTAATGTTTGTAAAAATACATATTGGAAAACACAAGGTGTTATAAAAATTGCAACCCACTAACTCTTGAAATGTATTCCTTTCTGGATTGTGATATACTTTTGAAACTCATCCATAAACATGAAAACTTCATTACCAAAAGTTTATCCCTTTATCATTTGAAAGTATTCAATACATTCAAAACTCTATCCCTTAGCATACAAGAAATCAGATAGAATCCAATTAGTATTTTTTATGAGAATTGTATGACATGGTAGTAATAAAACACATATGAGGATGTATTGGAAAGTGCATAATGAAAAAAAAGAATCTACTCTAAGAACAATTCGAAAACAAATCAAAATGCATTGAATCTTTATAGGTTGGAAAAAATAGTTTGGGATGTCAGTACATTCTTCTTTGAATCTCCCACTTGAAATAGGACATGTACATACATGAGTAATGAGAGTAATGATTATCCCTTTAAACAAATCCAATCCCATACCATTTCCTCCCATGCCATTTGTATTTCCTAGCACATGAGTTTGCAGCAATTCAAATGCTACAAAGGGGACATTTTTTAGCGAAGTGCTCTTCCTATTGGCCAAAGTGAATGGCGAGGAGGTGAATGGTATGTGCTGGGATTTTATTTAAAGGGATAATCCTTACTCACGTATGTACATATCCTCTTTCAAGTGGGAGATTCATAAAAGCATGTACTAACATCCCACACTATGTTTTCCAACCTACAAATATTCAGTGCATTTTGATTTACCATCATATCACGATTTTGAAACAAATTTTTTAGTCCATTAAAGAGTTGAAATATTTTTTCTAGGTGAGTTTTGTGAAATTATTAATGTCTATAAAACACAAGATTTTCGTTGCAACCATACTGTCTACATATAATTGCAAGTTGGAAAATAGTGTGTGATATACCACCTACAATCCACTATGTTTTCAATAGGGTTAAAATGTATAAAATCTATTATTTCCTTCAAACCCTACATATAATGTTGGGTGTCGAGTCAAACCTGAATTATTTTTTATTTTGTTTGGGTAAAGTTTTAATTATCTCAGATTTGTAACTTAATCTGTGTTGTCATTGTGGTTAGTCATTGTCAAGCTTCATTCATATGATTACAATTGTTGGTTTGCATTGTGTCAATTGTTAGTTTTTCCTGTCATGGTTTAGTTTTCTTTATCATTTGCGAACACAAGTTATACTTTAAAAAATATTTATGATATATTGTTATGTTAGGACAACAAGAATTTTTTGAAAGGAAGCATTGAATAAAATTTGTTAAAAACATTTCAGTTTTGTAACTGTTACCTATTAAGGGACATTTAGAGAATAAAGTTAGTTTTCAATTTAAAAAGATACTCCAATTCAGTAATCCATAACATTATATATATATATATATATATATATATATATATATATATATATATATATATATATATATATATATATCCTTCCATGTATTCTTTCAAAAAGATGGTGAGCAGAAAAGAAGTATTATTCTTAGTTTAGAAATGGCATTTCATTGATTCATATTTGAAAGTTATTTGGATAGCACATTCAGTGCTTTGTGAAATTAATCAATTATGTTGTACTTAAACTTCTGCATCTTGAATCTTGAGTGATGCAAGATCAGAAGATGTTGTAAAAGAAACATAAGTGATACTTTGTGTATCATTAAAACATTGATTGAAAATGTTGATATATAGCCAACGAAGCATTGTAAACAACAAGTTATGAGATTAAGCCAGTGAGGCAATTTTTGAGTGGTTTTTCTACCCCAAGAGGGTTTTCCACTCAAGACAAATATGGTGTTATAGTCTCATTCATGTTTTATGGTTGTGAAGGTTTTTGAATTGCTTTAATATTACTTATCTCAGTGTAATGATTGCATTCAATTCATGAATATGTTAATCATTGAAATATAAAGAGCATATATTGTTCAGATTCATTAAAGGAAAAATTTATCTAAGACACTGACTAAAATACTACTTTCGTATTAATGAAGTTTGTTAAGTTGGTTTTAAATGAATTTCCTCCTGTTATCATATTTGTTTCATTATTTTTGTCTAATTTATTAATTTTACTGATATTTTAATGAGTAGGTGTTACAATGACAATCCATATTGCAGCAGCTGCAATATCGATTGTCATGGCATTCCATCACCACGAGGCCAAATTTCTTTGAGGCATTTTATGAAAATTCACTATGCTACCACAATTTTCATTCATGTCTAAGAAAGAAATCTACAAATAGTTCACTTCCTTGCTTCTGGCTAAAAGCCTAAAAAGGTTTTTTGAACAAGCTACACATGCTTGCAAAAAATCTATCAAAGCATAATAGTAAATATGGATTCTCATGGCTTCGAACACCATGGCTAAATAGTAAATATCGATTGTTGAAAAAATGTATCCAAGCATAATTGAAAATATGGATTGTCATTGCATTCCACCACCATCATCTTGGAATGCCATGACAAGCCATAGACAAACAATAGAAAAAGTTCATTTCCTACTCTATGGCTTGTCATGGAATTCCAATCACCATGGTGTTGCAATGCCATGACAATCCATATTTACTATTATGCTTTCGTACTAAACACCAGATGTTTTCCAACAAGCATATACATGCACAATAGGATTCCAAGTTGGAAAACACAGTGTGAGTACTATATGTCTGCAAAAACATAGTGGGAACCCATAGATAAGCAATCATACACATAAATAGTTCATTGCCTTGTCTATGGCTTGTCATGGCATTCCAATCACCATGGTGTTGCAATGCCATAACAATCCATATTTACTATCATGCTTTGATAGTAAACACCTGATGTTTTCCAACAAGCATATACATGCACAATACGATTGGAAGTTGGAAAACAGTGTGAGGTGAGTTTATGTCTGCCAAAACATAGTGGCAACCATAGATGAGTATGTGCAAGATCATGATGGGCCAAAAAGTGGCAATATGATGGGTACATGTATAGGGTATGTGGATGACAACGTTTTTGTACCCAAAATTGATGAAACAAAAGGGCTTTAAAAGGAGATTCTCAACACCAATATAAATTATACTTTACTTTGAATTTAATAAATAATTATTAATTTTCTATTTGAATTACAAATAAAGTCCTAATTGATAGGATGATTGAAAAACATCTATAGCTTTCAAATAGTATACATTTTTGAATCAAAATATGCATCACATTTTATGCTTCATTACTATAGGATTAAAGAAAAAATGAATTTCATGAAATTTTGACCAAGTTAAGGTGGTTAGACATAAGTATTTATATTTTTTAAAATTTGTAATAAAAATCATAATTAATTATTTGCTTGAAAAAAATTACCAAAAAATTCATCACAGGACATGAGTCCTTTACTTATATCTAAAATCTTACAAAAAATTCTATCATTTTTTGTGTTAGGTGGTCAACAGGACACCTACTTCTTATTTTTTCCCAGAAATTTAAGTACTACTACATTGAAACTTCAAATTTTCACCAAATAGATTTAAATAAACCTAGTAGTTTAGAAACTACATTCAATTTTCTATAGATTCTATTATTCCATATTTTTGAAATAATATAGATAACTTATTCAAACTTTTATGTCAAGTTTCCTAACTTTGATTTTTTGAATTTTTTACCACTTAAGGGCATATTTTTTCCATGATGATCCTACACATACCTAGATAAGCAATCATACACAAAAATAATTAATTGCCTTGTCTACGTAAATCAACCTTTATATAGTATTTTCCACCTTATGTTGAAGAGTATGCAATTAGCCAATCAAGTTGACTAAGATCCATTCATGGCATCTATCATTGTCCTAATGTAATGTAGATCCATAGTAAATTCAAAAAGTTACAGTGTACAAATTAGAAAATTTGACCTCCTAGGACCTAAAATAATACCCTTATGATACTAGTCACAAAAGAAATCCATTAACTTTTTTCTATGCCTTAGGTTGGAGATGTCATACACTAAGCCTCCATGATTCTTGTTCAGAAATGAAAGTCATCTTAGACTAAACCTGCTTGGATAATTATTCATTGTATCGAGGGATGTTTGAACAAATCCTATTATCAATGCTTCAAGGAAATACATCATACTATGAACCACATGGTTGATCAATTGGATATCAAATCTAGTACGAGAACCTACGCAACTGAACGCTTCAATTGGTTATTGTTCAATTGGGACTGTTTCAATTTACAGTTTTCTCTTGCTTTAGTCCCATTTGGTAAATGAAAAATTTATTGTTCTTTCTATTTTCATTTTTCCCTTCTTTGGAGGGCTAATATGTATCTTAATTAGATGGTTTCTATCTAGTTTTACTAATTATGGCTATTATTTGAGAATAGCCATGGTTCTCTATATTTTTCTCGACAACTTTAATTCAATAAAAATAGAAAAAATTATGCTATACACTTGTTCAAATAGAAAAATTTTGCCAACAAAAATTATGTAACTTTAGAATCAAACATAAAAAATTAAAAAACATAGTAATATTTATTATGAAAATTCTATGACATAAATCCATTAAGTCAGTACTACAGCAATCCAAACTTGAAATCAAGTTGACCTTCCATTAGAAAATTTTGTAAGAATTTATGCCCTCAATCATAACCACAATTATACTCTACATCATTGTTGTACCATCCATATCATAAGAAACTCATTTCTATTCCAAAAGAAAAAATAAGGTTATCATATATGATAAAGACAAATGGAACTTATATTTCAAGGATTTCTTCTGTCAGGCTAGATGGAAAGCTACTTTTCCTAGCATGTAAAACAGGGCCATAATTGGGAATCAGTAGCATGTAGTACTATAAAATAGTCAATATTTATTCTAGTGTATACCCTCACACATGGACATATTGGATATGTGTATTAAGTTAAAGATTATAAATACCTATAGATTAACCTAGTTTGAGCTTAGCATGCCTTTAAAATCAAAATCCATATCGATACAGCAAAGCAAGTATATTATAAGCTCTGATGTCAAACTTGCATATTTGTATTCCTGATTTACAAATTTCTTCTAGCAGTTGAAACATGAAATATGCAACAAATGGTATGTTGTTTGGAAAATAGAGGGAAGAAAATTATTTAAATTAGTTTATAAATGCACCTAAGAATAGTTCCTACAATCATTTTGTATAAATGGTACAGAGAGGAAATAACAATAACAAGAAAAAAAATGTAAACTAACCCCATAAAATGGCAGATTTATTTCAAAAGACTATTCATTTCATTCTAATGCAAGAAATGAATCATAATGCTAAAGACAATATTTGAATCTTACCTAGGAGGATATGGGTTGCTTCCTCATCCTTAGCCCATAAAGTTCTAGAGTTATCACAAAAAACTAATACTAATACTAATCTTGTCATTCTAGTGCAAGCAATAAAGCAAATAATGAAAATGGTCTCTTAATCTTACCTAATCACTATGGGTTACCTTGCATTCTACAGCCCCCAAAAAATAATAAAAATGTAATAGAACAAAAACATTCAACAATACAACAGAGAATACACTTCTAACAATGATTATGGTATGATGCATGAAAGCTTACACATCACAATGTGCAATGGATTCTTGTTGTTAGGTTTAATGAAACCATAGACCATAAAATATCTACAACACTCTAAATTAAATGGTAAAATACATATAAGATAATGGATAGTGTGATTGCAAGTTGGAAAACATAGTGTGAGGTGAGTATGTGTCTGCCAAAACACAATGGCATGCCCTATATAAGAAATCATACATAGAAACAGTTCACAAACCATCTCATTCCAATCACCATGGTGTTTGAATGCCATGACAATTTATATCTACTAATATGCTTTGATAGAAAATGCACAATGTTTTCCAACAACCATTTACATGCATAGTGATTGGAAGTTGGAAAACACAGTGTCAGGAGAGTTTATGTCTCCCAAAACACAATGGCATGCCATAGATAAGCAATCATACATACAAATAGTTCATTTCCTTGTTTATGGTTTGTCATGTCATCCCAATCACCATGGTGTTGGAATGCCATGACAATCCAAATCTACTATTATTCTTTCATAGTAAACACATGATGTTTTCCAACAACCATATGCATGCATAGTGTGGTTACAAGTTGGAAAACACAATAGAAAGCCATACATAAGCAACCATACTTAAAAACAATTCATTGCCTTGTCTATGGCTTGTCACCGCATTCCAATCACCATGAAACCACATTTCTTTGAGGCAATTTTCAAACTATTCACTACCTTGTCTATTTTATTGCTTACTATTATGATTACTAATATGCTTTCATAGACAAAGCAATGAACTATTTGAAAAAATGCCTCAAACAAATGTGGTCTCTTGGAATGCCATGGCAAATAAATACAATTTACAATTGCAATTATCACTCCAATATGAATGAAATGGAAAACATAGAGTGTTTATAAAAATACAATCTACATCACAGCATACCCAAATCCTCATGAGTGTTTATAAAACAACACCTTTCATTACATTCCTAAGGTTTAAATAACAAAATCTTGTAAAGACATTCATTTTTTTTTCTAAAATTCTAAGATGCAAAACACTGGGTTTTACAAAACCCTAAACCCACTTAAAGTTTGAAAAAAAATTACAAACAAAAACCATCATAACATTTTAAACCCCTTTACAACTAACAACCCAAATGATTAGAAACCCCTCAACTCACTTTTTGCAGTATCCCCTTTCTCTGCAACCTTTCACTTTCAACCTGTAGAATGAAATAGCAGAATACATAGTGTCAAAGGTTATTGGAAACAATGGGTATTTGTAAATTCATGTTTCATTACATTCCTACGGTTTTAATAACAAAACCTTTTAACAATAATGTAGCTATATATCTGCATTTCATTACATACTTGTGTTTTAATAGCAACACATGAAAAAATACATAAAAACCTTCAACATTGCATATAGTTAGTTAGAAACACCTCACCTCAAGTCAGTTGGTCCTCTCCCCTGCCTGCGGTGCACCCTTGCTCTCCAACGTTTTGATTTCAACCTGCAAAATGAGAAAACCCAAAGCACAACGGGTTTTCCAAGTGTCTTCCAAGAACATTACCCATTACAATTTAAAATTCATGTCTTAATCAAATCACACCTCCCACCACCCTTCCCGTGCTAATGGTTACCTTCTTGCACAATGCAAAAAAGTATCGATGTATTATCAACAATGGGACACCTCCTTGGTTCTTGTGTCGTTTTCTTCCATTATCAATTTTGACACTTCTATCATTCGTCTAGTAGGCGCCGCACTATGCTATCTCTTCATGTTATTTATGGTACCATGTATGTTCTTATGTATGTTTTCATGTGTTTTTGTATCTACATAGGTGCTTTTTCTCTAGGAGTTATCTGGCCCCCAGCTTGCCCTACAAATTCACATAAATGAAAATTAATGTCACACAACCAGCTAAATAAATTATTTAAATAAGTAATTAAGTTAAAATATTTATTTGAACATATTTAAATAATTTATCCGAATTTATTTACCTAAATCATTTATTTGAACTTATTTATATAAAATATTTCAACTTATTGATCTAATTTATTTAAAATTATTAATATAATTTATTTAAACTTAATTATTTTAATAATTTATTCAAATTTAATTATTTTAATAATTTAAACTTATTTAAATTCAAATAAATTTTTAAAACCTAATTAAATAATTTATTTAATTTATTTAAACAATTTATTTGAACATATTTATATAGCTTATTTGAATTTATTCAAATAAATTATTTAAATCTATTGAAATAATTTATTTAAACCTATTCAAATAATTTATTTAAACCTATTCAAATAATTTGTTTAAACCTATTGAAATAATTTGTTTAAACCTATTGAAATAATTTATTTAAACCTCTTTAAATAATTTATTTAAACCTATTTAAATAATTTCTTTAAAATTAGTTAAATAATTTATGTAAACCTATTTAAACAATTAATTTAAACTTATTTATTTAATTGATTTAAACTTATTTAAATAGTTTATTTAAAAACTAAGTTTAAATAAATTATTTAACTAAGTTTAAACAAATCATTTAAATAAGTTCAATTATTTAAACTTAGTTATTAAATAAATTATTTAAATAATTTTAAATAAAATAAATAAATAATTTTAAATAAATTATATTAAATTCAAATAAATTATTTAAATATGTTCAAATAAATATTTTAACTTAATTACTTATTTAAATAATTTATTTAGCTTGTTGTGTGATATTAATTTTCATTTTCGTCTGTCAGTTAAATTATCCCTATTGTATAATACTATTAGTTATGTACGTTTAAGCATGGATGGGCATGGTGTGACATACCCATGCCCCGGTGCATTTACAGGGCTGGATAGCCACTACCGAGGAGAGAAATACAGTCATGGATTGATTAGTCTACTCTCTCACAAAAAAATTATTGTATTTTTATGAGATGTTGAAGAAATGGAAAGACACTAACAGCTTGAAAGGCTATTGAAATTGTGAAGTTCCGTTGAGGAATGGATGGTTGAGAAGCTGCAAAACCATCCATCTCTTGTCAGCGTGCTTTTGGAGACAACATCAGATAAAACTCTATAACTCTACAAATGCAGTAGTGGGCGCAATCATTCTATTTTCCTTCATTATTTTTCTACAACTCTTGAATTATTTCCATTTTGAACTCATTAATAGTCTCTAATAGATATGTTACCCTCATTAAATTTATAATCTCCCAAACCACCTACGCAAATATAATACTTTTACTTAACTTCTAATGATTCACATGTTGAAACACACATGTTTGCTAATAATTAGACCCTTAAATTTTTATGCATAGATATACATTATGTGTAAAAACATGCAAAAGATCCTATTATGAACCTTTTATACAATGACATTGAGCAAGTGCTATAAAATACTACAAATGTGACCACTTAAGTTGACCCATTAAACTTATTCCCTAATAATCTCACTAAAAAAATTCCAAATATCTCACATTCACATAAACTAAGGGAAAGGGGCCCATAGTGGATAGGGGTCCAATGGTAGGTATAGAAGTAGGCTTGAGTGGGCCCCAGAGTGGGTACACTTAATATCCAATTGCAAAACACTTTTATCCATAAAGTACAAAAATTGACAAATCATGTGATGCCACATTAGTGCACACCAATAATACATGACTTAGTGACCCACTATTGGTCTAACCCTTCTTTTGAACCATTTTGTGGACCTCGACAAAAAACATGTTGATGTGGCATCATATTTGATGATGTAGCCATGAAACCAATTTTTATAAGTAGGGGACTTGCCAAATAAGTTGTACAAATTTGGGAGTGATTTGAAATTTTCACAAAGGACTTTCAGAAGTGTGAATTTAGGGTGGCCCACTATAGGCCCCTCTCCCTTAATAATTAAATTATATTTTTTGGCACAAAATATCCCTTCATAGTAGTTAAAAATATGTGGGATTTCCATTACAAAATAAACAAAATTTTGTAATATAAATGTTTCAATTTAATACATTAGGGAAGAGGTAGGATGGAGGAAAAGTGAAGATCTATAGCCAACTTTGGTGATGGTTCCTAATATGATAGCTATTGAAACATTTATTTTTTCTTTATCTTTCAACAATGTATAAGATATTTGAGACAAATTGAAACTAGTTAAATTATTTAACAAAAATAACTTAGCTAATTGGTTTCGTTTTTCTTAATGTACAAGTATACAAGTTCAATCTAAATTTCATGCATAATTGGGAGATTATGTGAAGATCTAGTAATAAATTTTGTTTGTGAGTTTCACATAGAATTTGAACAAAATCCAACAAAAATGATAAATAAATTCTAAAATGTTCATATAAGTGTAAACTTAGACTATGGCTTTGTGTACATGATAGATATTTTCTTTGTCTCAAGTATAATATTTTCTTGTACTAGAATTTATAATATGTTTTAAATTTACTTTAATTTTGATATAATTATTTCCATACATATGAAAAAATTCTTTCTCTACTAAGACTTAAATAAAATTTAAATACTCTCTATAGAAATGATTTTTTTTTCTTCACAACATCTACATTCAAGGAAATCATTTACCAATTCACATTTCTATAGAAAGCTTCCCTTAATCCATAATTTTTTTAAGTTTCCCTCGTTCCAATAATAACAAACTCATTCCTCTTTCTTCAATAATAATCACATGAAGATAGACTGATGAAGTTTCATATTCTTTTTATCATGGAAACCTTAATGTATCTATGCAATGGGTTCATATAAGACATTATTTGTATATCTATATTAATATTCTTCTATTATTTTGCTTTAATAAGAATATAAGCTAAAGATATAACAATACCTTATGCTTATTTTTGGTTTCTATTAAGTCCATAGTCCTCATAATCTAGAACTAAATGAGTATCAATATCATCATTATTTATAAGAAATGATAAGGACAAGCTTTCCAAATAACTATTTCTTTCAATTTTTTAACTATTTTTTATTTTCCTATTCAAATTAGTAGATGAACAAGTGTTCTCAATAAAACTTTTAGATCTTGTTGAACTAATTGTGTTATAATTATCTAATTCTAATATTTCTCTTCATCCTTCACTTTCTCAAGAGAAATCCTTCTAACTCATACAAATGCATGGTATGAATGTTCTACTTTAAAGCTCAATTTTTAGTTGACTAAATTTGAAAATAAAACTCTAAATTTATGGAACATTGTATTGGCCTTAATACAAAAGGAAGAATTGTACTTTTATAGTTCTCTATTTTGTAAAAATTTTGAGAGAGTATTAAATAAGCACTTGTTACATGGAGTTTTCAAAAATGAATGGAACAAAATACTAATATACTAATCAAATACTTTGTTTGTGTGTGTGTGAGCTACCCAAGCACATCAAATATAATTAATTGGATATATTGGGAATATATTGGTACCAATTAATTGTTACTAAAGATATAACTAACCCCTACTATCAAACATAGAAAGGAGTGGGGAGATCTAAGTCTACGAAAAACTATTATTTCTCAAATAGTCAACACACAAAAAATTATATATATGTATATAAATATACATACATACATACATATTTGCATACATACATATATGCATATAGATGCATACATATAT
The DNA here is from genome assembly GCA_007258455.2 of Sequoia sempervirens. NCBI lineage: Eukaryota > Viridiplantae > Streptophyta > Pinopsida > Cupressales > Cupressaceae > Sequoia > Sequoia sempervirens. The sequence goes on from VDFB02000013.1 coordinate 23,298,080, forward strand.
ACATATAGATACAACATGTATATATATACATACATATGTATGTATAAAAACATACACATTGAACAAAAGGGAAATAAGGTTCCACCTTTTGGGAGATGGAACTTGGACCTATTTCACACTTTAGCTCATTAGGAAACTAGATCCTTCAACCAAGTAACTTGATTAGAGAATGGCTAGTGGATTCCTAGTGTGATTGGATGGGGTTTCACCATTAAACAATGCTTTAAAAGCAGACATTAAATGCATTATTCAAATTCACTATATGTATTAGAAATTTGAAGGCATGAAACGAGACTAATAAACTGAAATCAAATAGTAAAGTACCTAGATGAATGATGGAGTCAAAAAAAGGTCTGAAATTCTACCTTTTGAAGTACAATGGGACTAATATGCCAAGTAGGGTGATTTAGTCCTGCTACAGGGTTTCTAGGTAGAATCTACAATCCTCTAGTGACTGATAATGATCTATAAAAAGATGTCAAAAGAGGTATAGTGGGACTAATATTCCAAGTTGGGAATATGAGTCTTGTTATTAGGGTTTAACTGATGCTTCTATAGCCTCTAGTGATCTTCTGTAGCTTCCTTCTTATCCGATCTTCAAGTCTTAAAGTTTCAATTCTGGTATGTAGGTGAGTTTTCGTGAAGACAACAACTTCTTGACAACTTTGACAACTTTTGCAATTTTTCCTTCAAAGGATCTTCAAGCTCAAATTCACCTATATTTACAAACACACATCAAGAGAGAAGAATGTTGTTTTATTAGGGAATGGGGGTTTTCCTTGGTCAAACTACATTTTGGTAATTAAACCTTGAAATGAAGTAGAAAAGTATAAAGGAATGATGAATGAACAAATGCAATGTTGCAACTCACCAAACCCTTGAAATAAAGGTTGCAAACTTGTGTGAAAGGGATTCAATGGATTTGGATCTTGAATCTTGATAGAATTCTTGAAACTTTTTCTTGAATTCTTGCTTGAATCATGAAACCTAGATCACAAATGTTAGCTTACAAACTCACATGATGCATGAAGACTTTGACATGATGCTTGAATCTTGAATGTAGATGCTCTTGTAAACTCTTGCATGAATACTTGAAGACTCTTAAATTGCTTGTTAGGATACTTGAAATTGCTTAGGAGAAACTTAATGAAATGAAATTGTATTTATACTTTTTTATGTTTAATTTATTGAAATTACAATGCCACAAGATGACATTCAGAAATTAAATCTAAGGATAATAAAATATTGTCAAGAATTTGAATTAAAATAGGTCCTAGGTTAAATTAGGAATCATATGCCAAGTTGGGAATATGAGGCCCAAAGGCTTAAACCTGGGACACATGCTTCAAGAAGCGTTATTTTCAATGTGGCATTTAAAATTAGAGCCCAAGACCTAGGGAGGACCCATAAACCTAGATAGGGGTATGGGTACCAGATCCCTAAATCTAGAACTCATAGCCAAACATATTAAATTATGATTTTCCATTTATTAAATGTTAGGATTATCCTTAGAAAAACGCATTTAATTAGGTTTGTGGATGCAAAATAGGACTAATTAAGGCTTAAATAAGCCAAATTTAATAGTGAGGACCCAAAAAAGTATGAAAATGTAAAGGGATACACTTTTCTACACTACATTTAGCCCCCACTTCAGTGAGAGGATGACCTTGCACCAAACTCACACTAAAGTAGAAAAATTTGCTTCAAGAGGGGTCCAAGTGTACCAATGCTAGTGGGATAGAATGACAACAATCAAGAGGGTTGTACAAGCCCCTAGGATTAAGATCCTATAGTAGACCAATATAGGAACAAAGGAACACACTTGTGAATGATATATGAAGCAACAACAAGATACAAGCATACACTATCAAAGACATAAAGAAAGGGAAAAAAATAGGTAGATCAAGCCTCGACACTCTATCCAACACAATGTGGATTAGGTCTAAGTGGTTTTTCAAAAAAATTGTTTACAAGTGCAACACAATCTCCACTATGCAAAAAAAAACACATACTCACACAGACTAGTGGAATTTGGCATCCACTAAGTGAGCCCTCAAAGAGATGAGACACCCACATATTTGGTTTATGCCCACACACACAAGCAAGTGGCTATGGGAAATTGATGCCTATGGTCGGCTCCCATACATATTAACCATACCAAGGCTATACCTCCTAATAAATTTGATAAGGTACCACACAATATGAATAATAGGATTCATGAGGCAAGCAAAACATTGTATACTAGCACCCATGAACAAATAGGATGGCTCCATGGGCAAGCAAAGTGTGTTATGCAAGGTGCCATATAATGGTTATTGTAAATGTGAAATAGTGTATGGTACATTCAGATGGGTTATCCTTAGTTCATGTAAGGTCTCAACATAGGGAACATCATTCCTAATGTCTCGAAGAGAGGACCAATCAAAGAATAGAATATTCGCAACTTAGGGAATGCACTCCACTTGGAATTTTCACTAAGAGGAATATAATATGAAAAGAGAGATCACACTCTTGAAGGACATCACGTCCAATTCCCTCACAAAGATAAAGACACATTGCATGAAGTAAGAAGACCACACAATGAAACATGAGTTGTAATATGCAAAATAAAAATGTCAATTTATGGGTGCACTTTAAATAAATTACTAAACACTAATGTGCTATGAGAAATTACTTTAAAGTAGCAAATGATTAATGATAAAAAGACATGAAAGGTTATTTGGAAATCCTTATGCCATATCATATGTTTCTAAATAAAGCAATGTCATGAAAAAGGGTTGCCCCCAAAATGAAATCCCAAAACCACATAAGGGATCTTCTAGATTCAGGTTCAATATATCTTTGGTACAATATTGTTAGAAAGCTCAAAAAAATCATCATTCCCCAAATACTCGTGGAATGGAAAGAATGACACAAAGAGAGTGAAAACGATTGGGTCAACATGGAAGAGACCTAAATGTCTCAATGCCTTATGTTATCCCCAAAAGGAAAACACAAGAAAAATAAAAGATAAAGGTTTATGACATATAGAAGAATGTAGATACATATAGAGGAATTTCACAAAGAGATAAATACATCAAACAAAATGGTATGGGGATCACATTATGCACATGTGATCACATAAGGAAACATGAAAATAAACAATACAAAAGACTTTAAGGCACATGTGAGTCAGTCTATATGATCAGGTCATCTGCATCCCAATCTTGTTCATTAAATGTGAAAGGAAAACAACTAGACAAAGAGACAATAGCAAGTGTGGTACTAGGACAAGGCTATTGAATTCTTGCCCCCACTATGCGAAAGACAAGAATGAGTTGAGGGAGGTAATGAGAAGGATATCCTTGCATTTTGAAATGACTTGCAATGAATGTTAAAACATGCAATAGTGAGGATGTTATGATCCTACAACTATTACATGGAAAGGAGCAGAAGGGCACACTCTTAAGGGACTATTTTTATGATATCAAACCTCTTAAATATTCATTTTAAAGTACAACACCCATCAATACTATGTTCAAGAATTATATGACATTGAAAATGAGACATGTTTGTGTTCTTAGGATTTGGATTTGTATTTTATCTAATGGATGATAATGTTATGAGTCCTTGACATAGAAGTATATGTAAGGTTCTTTCATTTTGAGACATGAGATATGGAAATTCGAGTTTCTTAATTTTGTAAGGATTTTTTTTCTTGCTAGATTAACAAATTTTTTGAGGTAGATGTTGAGGAGAAGGACCTAAGATGATCCTATCATCCTTGTGGAGCATTGGTTGTTCTTTAGGAAGGAGGAAACTTATGTTGGGAGGAGGATCTTGATACCCTAATCCTTTGGTATCTTTAGTTCGTATTTGTTTTAAGATTTTATGAATTTCATGTTTGCTTGTTTCATCACATCCTTGTTTGCTTAAGATCATGAAGCCTTTTCCATATGTCTCTTCTAGGTTGATTGATGTGCTGGTCACTTTTTTAACATAGGATTGATGGTTATGCACTTGATTAGAGGGACTAGGGTCACTTATTGTAGGAAGTGTAGGCTTAACTTGTGACTCAATTTCAAGATGTAAAAGACCAAATATCTCAAGTTACGTTGGTTGTTTCATGGAGGGATAAAAGGATGCATTAGTCTCAATATTCTCAAAGAAATTAATTATAAAGTTTTTTCAATTTTTCATCATCTTCTCCAATGATGTCAAATTCATGAGGAGGAAATGCATTCAAATTTTATTGAGCATTAGTGGGTTCAATTACATTAGTATCATCAACAGAAAATACAACTAGAGACATCCACCAATGATTTCAAGGACATCCAAACTTACGAAAGCATATATCCATGATGAAATGCAAGACTAATAATTGACTAGTTTAGAATGCAAGAGATCTTAAAATGATGTTATTGTAACTTGAAATGAAACTAATTTTGAAAAGATTTCCAATGATAGTAATTTTGCAAACTAAAATAGTAATCTAGAAAGATAGCAACTAGAAGCACAAATGACAAGATTTTAATGTTGTAAAATATAGATTCAGCCCTAACCAGGGATGAATATGCCTTGGTGGGTTTCTGAGTTTAAATTAGGGTTTTTGATAGATTCAGATAGTGAAAAATAGATAGCACAAAATACCCAAAAATCTACAAAAAAACTCTATAGGGAACAAATCACCCAAGTGGGAAAATGAGTCCAAAATTAGGGTTTTTAAGCCCAAATTAGAAAATTTTGAGCTTATTTTAATGTGTATTGGTTGCATGTTCAATTGAATATTTGAAATTATAGATTTCCAATGAAATTGAATGATGCAAAATGCAAAAATGAAACCTGCATGCACTTTTCACTAATGCAATATTTAGAAGTCCTAAATGCAATTCAACTAATGCATATCTAATGAAAATTTAATGCAATCTAGATCTAGGACTACAATGTCCTCTAAATTAGAAATTCAAGGGTCCAAAGGTTGGGATCACCAAAATGAACAAAAGGGAAATAGGGTTCCACCTTTTGGGAGATGGAACTTGGACCTATTTCACACTTTATATCATTAGGAAACTAGATCCCTCAACCAAGTGACTTGATTGAGGAATGACTAGTGGATTCATAGTGTGATTAGATGGGGGTTCACCATTAAACATTCCTTTAAAAGAAGAAATTGAATGCCCTATGAAAATTCACTATATGACCTAGGAATTTGAAGGAATGAAACAAGATTGATAAATTGATTTATCAAAGAGTGAAGTAACTGGATGAATGATGGAGTCAAAACATGGTCTACAACTTTGAAATTCTAATTTTTGAAATACACTAGGACCAATACACCAAGTAGGGTGATTTAGTCCTACTATAGGGTTTCTAGGCAGAATCTGGAATCTTCTAGTGACTAATTAGGATCTATAGAAAGATGTCAAAAATAGGTATACTAGGACTAATATGCCAGGTTGGGCATATGATTACTATTATTATGGTTTGACTGATACATTTGTAGCCTCTAGTGATCTTTAGTGATCTACATCTCAATCTTGTTCATCATATGTGGAAGGTGGACAACTAGCCAAAGGGACAATAGCAAGTGTAGTACTAGTCTTTTGCATTGTTTTTTTTTCATGTTTCCTTATGTGATTGCATGTGTGTAATGTGATCCCTTGTCCCATTATGTTTAATGTATATCTCTCTTTGTTTCATTCCTCTATATCTATCTACATTTTTCTATATGTTGTAAACCTTTATCTTTTCTTTGTCTCATGTTTTCCTTTTGGGGATGACTTAAGGCATCAAGACATTTAGGTCTCTTCCATGTTTACTCAAAAAAAAATCTTCATTTTTTTCTCTTTGTGTCATTCTTCTCATTCCATGATTATTTGGGGAATGATGACATTTTTGAGCTCTCTAACAACATTGTATAAAAGACATACTGACCCCAAATCCATGGATTCCTTATGTGATTTTGGTATTTCATTTTAGGGGCAACCCATTTTCATGATGTAGCTTTATTTGGAAACATATGGGATGGCATAGGGCTTTCATAATAAGCTCTCATTTCATTTTATCATTTATCATTTTCTACTTTAAAGCAATTTCTCATAGCATGGTGTTTAAAAATTTCTTTAAAGTGGGGGCATACATTGGCATTATTCTTTTGCATATTACAACTCATATTTCATTGTGTGGTCTTCTTACTTTATGTGACACATCTTTCTCTTTGTGAGGACACTGGGTGTGATGTCCTTCAAGAGCATGATCTCTCTTAGCATATTATATTCCACTTAATGGAAGCACCAAGCAGAGTGCATTCCCTAAGTTGAAAATATTTGGTTCTTTGATTAGTTCTCTCTTGGAGACATTAGGCATGATGTTCCCTAGGTTGAGACCTTACATAGGTAAGAAAAACCACTTTGAATGTACCTTATGCTATTTCACATTTACAATAACTGTTCTATGGCCACCTTGCATAACACACTTTTCTTACCTATGGAGCCATCCTATTTGTTCATGGGTGTTAGCATACAAAGTATTGCTTGCCTCATGAATCTCATTGTTCATGTTGTTTGGTGCCTTATCAAAGTTATTAGGAGTCATAGTTTTGGTATGATTAGTACGTATGGGAGTTGACCATAAGCATGACCTTCCCATAGCCACTTGCTTGTGTGTGTGGGAACATACCAACTGTGTGTGTCTCACCTCTTCGGGGGCTCACCTAGTGGATACCTGATTCCACTAGCCTATGTGAGCGCATGTTTTGTTTGCATAGTGGATATAGTGTTCCACTTGTAAATGGTTGTTTCAAAAAATAACTTAGACCTGGTCCACATCATGTTGCATAAACTATCGTGGCTTCATCCACCTATTTTTTCCTTTCTTTGTCACTGAAAGTGTGGGGTATGTGTAGGATCATGATGGGCCAAAAAGTAGTGATATGATGGGTATGTGTAGGGTATGTGGCTGATGAATTTTTTCTTACTCAAAATTGATGAAATGAAAAAGATTTCTAAAGAAAATTCTTAGTTTTCCACCAATATAAATTATCTTTACTTTGAGTTTAATAAATAATTATTGTTTATTTTCTATTTGAATTATGACTAAAGTCTTGATTGATAGGATGATTAAAAAAATTATAGCTTTTAAACAGTATCACATTTTTTGAATTTGAAACATGCATCACATTTTTTTCTTCACATACTATAGGATTTAAAAAAATTGAATTTCATAAAGTTTTGACCAAGTTAAGGTGGTCAAACATATGAGTTTTTATATTTTTTAAAAATTGTAATAAAAAATTCATAATTAATTATCTACTTGGAAAAAAATTACAAAAATATATGCATCACATCTGGACATGAGTCCTCTACTTATATATAAAATATTAAAAAAAATATTATCATTTTATTATGGTTAGGGTGGTCGGACAAACACCTATTTCTTATTTTTCCTAAAATTTAAGTACTACTTCATTGAAATTTCAAATTTTCACCAAATTGATTTTTTTTTAAAACCTAGTAGTTTAGAAACTACATTCAATTTTATACAAGTTCTATTCTTACATATTTTTGAAATAATATAGATTACTTATTCAAATTTTTACGTCAAGTTGCCTAACTCTGATTTTTCTAAATTTTTTGCCACTTAAGGGCCTATTTTTTCCATGATGATCCTACACATACCTTGTATGCTTGTATCTTGTTGTTGCTTCGTACATCATTCAACTGTGTGTTCCTTTGTGCCTATGTTGGTCTACCATAGGATCTTGATCCTAGGGGCTTGCACAATCCTCTTGATCATTGCTATTCTATCTCACTAGCATTGGTAAACTTGGATCCCTCTTGATGTTAATTTGTCTACTTTAGTGTCAATTTTATGCAAGGCCATCCTCTCACTAAAGTGGGGGCTAAATGTAGTATTGAAAAATGTATCCCTTTACATTTTCAAACTTGTTTGGGTCCCCCTATTAAAATTTGGCTTATTTATGCCTCAATTGGTCCTAGTTTGCTTCCAAACACCTAGTTAAATGAATTTCTATAAGGATAATACTGACATATAATAAATGGAAAATCATAATTTAATATTTTTTGCTATGAGTTCTAGATTTAGGGACGTGGGACCCATACACCCATCTAGGTGTATGGGTCCTCTCTAGGTCTCAAGCCCTAATTTTAAATGTCACATTGAACATATTACTTCTTGAAGTATGTGTCCTAGGTTTAAGCCTCTAGGACTCATATTCCCGCTTTAATCTAGGACCTATTTTAATTCGAATTCTTGGTGTGATTTTAGTAACCTTAGATTCAATTTTTGAATGTTGGCTTGTAGTGTTGCAATTTCAAAAAATTAAGCATAAAAAATATAAATACAAGGTCATTTCATTAAGTTTCTCCTAAGAAATTTCAAGTATCCTAACAAGTAATCTAGGCTCACCTTCAAGTATTATACAAGAGTTTACAAGATCATTCAAGAACAAATCATCAATAATTTAGAGCTGCATTCAAGATTCATGCATCATGTGTGTTTGTGACCTAACATTTTTTATGTAGGTTTCATGATTCAAACAAGCAAGACAATGTTTCAAGCATTCAATCAAGAGTCAAGATCCACATCCATTGAAGCCCTTTCACACAAGTTTGCAACCTTTATTTCAAGGGTTTGGTGAGTTACAACATTGCATTTGTTCAGTCATCATTCCTTGAACTTAAACTTGACTATTAAAATATGGTGTAACATTTTTAATACTATTTGTTCCAATTTTCTTGAAATTAAAAGACATTTTAGATGGCTATGGATCCTTAAAAAATTGGCTATTAGTTTTGTACGTTCTAATTATAATATCCCTCCTAAAATGTCTAACTTTGTTAATAAAATTTAATCTTTTGAACATCTATTTTTTAGTGTCTTTATGTTAATAACTTATGGTCCTCTTTTGTTGGCAATAAGTTCTTTATATTGTTAGAAAATGAGTTGACTATTATAAAATAAAAAATATAAAAATAAAAAATCATTTTTTACCGCATGACAAAAGGCATGGGAATGATACAAAGTTTAAAGAGTATATAGAATTTCAAAATTTATCAAAGGTGCCTGAAAATGTTGTTGCTAATTAAAAGGGTCCTCACTTAGAATCAATTGTGAAAGATTTAAATACATAATTGGTATTATGGACTTGGTTCATGTTATGAATATTGAAGTTGGTAGAAAATGGAATTATGTTATGATTATTTGTTTGGTGTAAAAGGAATTATGTTATGACTATTTATTTGGTGTAAAAGGAGCTGTCATAATTATGAAATTAGATTATGGATCTTGATATTGATTATTGAGTGTGACCTTGGATATGTTTTTTTAATAGAAACATACAAAATTGACTCTATAAGGAATCTTTTGAATACAATTTACATTATCGATCTAAATTATCTGGATTTCAATATATTTATTCATTCTTGAATATGAAATTTGGTTTTGGGTTAAGGTAATATTTGCAGTGCATATATGACCTAATACATATTATTAACAAATGAATCTATTGATCTACTAGAATTAATAAATTTTCATCTGGTACACTTAATAGCTTTTCAGATTCTAGGGCTTCCTATCCTAAATTTTTGCGGACCTCTTCAACAATTTATCCTTGAGATCTTTAGTTATCATTGCTACATGCAAACTTCTTTAAAAATCCACTCGGTAATCCATGACTGGTTAAAGATAAGTGTATATTTATCGAGGAACTTCTGTTAATGCTAAATCTCGTCTGTTTTGTCATTCAGATTAGGTTTGCATGTGTGAAGATCATGGCGCTATGTCCTCTGAGCCTCCTGGAAAGAGTTAGCGACCTGCTAAGAAAGCGCTAGGTCATGACTTATAAGATTTTCCATTTTATGACTACGTACGTACCGTTTGTTTCACGGTTATGCCAGTTTTCTTACAATTATATGGTATGTTTTTTATCCTTCTTTACGCGTTAACGACAATCGTACATATCCAATTCAACTTTAATGAGTTGTCCCTCCGACGTGCTTAGATTATTTTATGGTCGTTTTCACTGCCGGCTTAGAGTTATCTTAATTTTCAATTTCAATAATTTAATCTACTAGGGATTGATTCCACTTTATATAGCTCCTCATCTTCACATACTTTCGCTCAAGCAGATAAACAGCCTACTTTCAATCAAGCAGTTATAGCTGAGACCCCTCTTATGGAAGTGAGAGATGCCTGATGAAGTCAAAAAGACCGCTGGGATTGACTGTGCCTCTGCTAAAGAGAGCAGCACCGCTAAAGCAACTTTCTCTACCCCTTCTTCCTACAGCGCGTACAGAATCTCGGTGATTTGGAAAAAGTGGGAAAACTGGGACGTGGCAGTGGGGGCATAGTGTACAAAGCCCTCCACCGTAAATCCTATTCTTACTACGCTCTGAAAGTCACCCACCTGGACCATGATCCCTCCCTTACATCCATCATCACCAGGGAGATGGACATCCTCAGGAAAACTGATTGTCCTTATGTTGTCAAATGTCAGGGCATCTTCCAAGAGGAGGACAACGTTAATTTTGTTCTGGAATACATGGATGGAGGCTCCCTTGCCGATTGGTTAAAGCAGCAGACAAAGTTGAGTGAGTCCTTCCTGGCTAACGTTGCCCGGCAAGTGATGGAGGGATTGAAATACCTTCACAGCAAGAGGATTGCTCACAGAGACATTAAACCCTCCAATATCTTGACTAGCAAGAATCTCAAGAGAATTAAAATTGCAGATTTTGGGGTGAGCAGATTTGTATCACCAACCACAGATCCCTGCTGCAATTCCTCTGTGGGAACATCTGCTTACATGAGCCCCGAAAGATTCGACACAGAGTGCTGTGGTGGAAGTTATAACTGTTACGCAGGAGATATCTGGAGCTTGGGATTGACATTGCTGGAATGCTATGTGGGACATTTCCCGTTTCTAGGAGCTGGAGATCAGCTGGATTTGTATGCCATATGTGTTCAAGAGCCGCCCTCTGCGCCCCCCAGCGCTTCTGCTGAGTTCCAGAGTTTCATCAGATGCTGTCTTGAAAAGGACGCAGGCAAGAGATGGACGGCCTCGCAGCTTCTCAGCCATCCATTCCTCAACAGAAGTTCACAATTTCAGCAGCGCTGCAGTCCGTCACTGTCCTTCCATTGCCTCATTCTTGCCATTACATCTTTTGACAGGGTAAGGGTCCTTGGACGGCATCATTTGTCAACCTTTTGATTAAAATTTTTATTTGCCCTTTTACCGTATATACGAGTTGACCTAATGGTCGAAAAGTTTGTATTTTCTCTTCCGGGCTAATGGTGAAGAATTTGTATTTTACTGTAAAGTTTGTATTCACTCTTTTAATGTATATATGAATGTGTTTAATGATAAAGAGTTTGTATTTTGATCTAATGATGAAAAGTTTGTATTATCTTTTTAGTGTATATATGAGTTGGTCTAATGGTGAAGAGTTTGTGTTTTGAGAAGAGAGGTCTTATGTTTGAACAAAATGAACAGTTATATTTAAATATAATAATTTTTAATAGTCAAATAAACAATATTAATTTAATAAATTATTTAACAAATAATTTGTGGCAATAAAGATATGTCTAATGATTTGTGTATAATAGTTAATAAATAGATATTTTTTCATAATTTTTAATTCTGAATTTTATTTATTATTATTTTTTTAATTGTTAACAGTAAAACTTTAGATTTCTATTTAATTGTAATATGTGTATATGTATAAGTTTATTTTATTAAAGTAAGGATATAGTGTAATTTTTTGAGATTCTTTTGATATAAATTGTTAATTTTTAGTGCTTTAAATTATTTTTTATTTTTGTAATAAATCTTATGTTAATTAAGAAACTAAAAACATAATAATATGAAAGTACATATTATATTTTTTTAGAAAACTAACAAGTGTTGTGTATTTATATAATTTTGTACTTGTATTACTTCATTTGACCCCAAAAATTGTGATGTAAATTGCATGTTCTATCCTCTAAAATTTGACTATTTGAATAGGAGGGGATCAAACCCCCTTAAATTGAAACCCTATAGTATTATTCAAAACTTAAAACACTACCCCCTAGCCATATATATATATATTTCTAAGGTGGTTAGATCTAAGGGGATTTGATCAAACCCCTCTCTACCATACAAAGCCACAAGATGAACCATCACATGCATGTTGAGTTGGTTCAATTGAATCCTTATTTAAATTAACAAATTTAGTTGTGTTTTCAAATATATGACCTACTAGTGAGACACAAATTCATGCTTCTCCCCATACTAGATTATGATGATCACACCTCTCAATTTATACACAAGGTTGTATTGTGGTACTAAGATCTTCAAGCTTAACCTATGTCTTCCTTATAGAAAAAAGTCTCTTTGCAATATCAAAATGGATGTAAAGATAGATTGAGTCAAGATTATTTCCTCATCACAAAAAGAGACATGAGTTGGTATCACATCAAGTATTGTAGTAGTAAATATAACTCACAAGAAACCAAAACATAGGCAATTGATCATGTCTCCAAGAGCTATCAAGAGACAAGTGTCATGGTAAGACAATATGTATGTCAAAATATACAAATAAAATGTAAAACAAAGGTTTTTTTAGGAGTAGATATTTAAGCCCCACCTTTTGACATCCAAAATCATAACAAAGATCTTACATATATATGTAGATTATCAAGGTGAATATTGAATAGTTCATTAATGTAAGACTAGATTCATTAATGTAAGACTAGATTATATATTGATTCTACATGAAACTAAAATGGATATGTTAAAAGAAGAAAACCTAATTTTTCCTTCACTTATGAAATCATTATTTTAAATCATAGGATTTTGGATTTTTAAGGTGATTAGCTATCTTATAGAAATAGGGCCACATCCTCTTTGAAATTGTTTGGGTTATTATCTACTTTAACCACTCACTTTAAGTCTCTCACCCAAACATAAAAAATGTGACTTAAATTTTTCAAACAAGGAAAAATCCTATCCTCAAATTAGGGGTTGAAAATGCAAATGAGCAAGTGGAATATGAACCCTTTTTCCCTCTGAGCACTACCAAGCTTTGGAGGGTGTTCCTAGAGATCTTTTCAAGATAAAATAGATAGAAAGACTAAATTGAACCCACACACAAAGATGATTCTATATTTTTCTTTGATAGCTATGCTTTTTATAGGATTACTATACATATAAACACATAAATCATATATCTCTTCTTTTAGGTATTTGACTTAAATGATTGAACATAAGATGTAATTGATCACTAATCCCTAGAGATATACTCGATGTTAGTTGGTTAAAACATTATTGACCCAATAGAATATATTATACAATAGTACTCTAGTGATTTTATGATTCATAAGATCATAATAATCTTAATAGAGATTCATAATATTGAACTATGCATGATGACATAACATTAAACTATAAATAGTTTATTAAAAATGTTTTTTTTTTTTTGTTTTTCAATAAGTTAGATGGTTAGCCTTTGATTATTAGATTGGTACATATTCCTACAACATACAATCTAATATGTATATAAACCTAATGACAAAGTAAACCTTAACTATTAAATGTGTTTAGTGTACTTGGCTTTATATTGTAGAGCTTAACTTGAAAATTCCCTTTTATCTCAAAAATACACCTCTACTTAATAATCCACCATTAACTTAAAAGCTTCACACACTAGTCTTGAAATATTTTTATCTTGACATGTTATTGCACAAAGTAAAATATTTTTACAATATCTTTAGATGTAAAATACAATAAACCAATGTAAGGAGTAAAAATTGTGAAATTAAGGACTTTTTGATTCCCAAAAACTCTTAAATAATATTGGAGATAGAATAAAAATGAGATATAAGTAGTGTCTTATATTGATTTTCTAAAATACTTTTCAAAATCACCAAAGATCTCATATAGAATCAACACTAATATATAGTAGTATAGAAACAACTTATAGCTCGACTCCACTGATATTGATTAGAAATATGAGAAAAGATCAACCCATTATAGGAAAAAGTTAAACCAATACATAGACTAGCAACTAGGGCATATGACCTAGGGAAGATATAAAGTAGTCACTTTATGTTTGTAGAGAGAACCCATGATTATGAAATCACCATCATTAATGCTCATGCAGTAAAATCATTGCCTTGAGACATTAAAAAATATTACTTTAGGCATGAAGAATCTAAGAAGTGGTCTATGTATATAGAGTGGAAGAGTGCCCATAAATTATACTAAGAAGTGGTCTAGGAATTGTCATGAATGTTCAAGCTCTAAAATTGTTCTTGAAATTATAAAAAATAAATTAGGGAATGTAAATTACATTATTTCCTCCTTTGAATATGTGTACTTTAGTGTAAACAATCCTATTTAGGTGTTATCAGATATAATCTAGTTGTTGTTTTTGGCAGTTGTTGTCATTGATGTCAACACTTAAGTAGTATGTTGTTAGTCCTTGGAACTAGTTATCATTGTTATATTCAATTTGGGATAACATTGGTGATGAATCTCATGGTTGGATTTCATGCCTTATTCAAAGAAGAGTTGTTGAAGTTCATCAAAGAAGAGTTGCTAAAGTTCATCTCAAAGAAAGTTGCATTATATTTTATTGTTGTCAATAGGGATGATTTCATAATGATATATTAAGTTTAGGATTAGAAGAATAAATAATAATGGAGATATTTTATTGAAGGTCTATAGTATGTCGTATGCTCTCTCTTGATGTTCTTGATTTCAACATCAAAGTATGTGTTGCTAAAAGGAAGTTCTAGCCTATGCTTGAGTTGCTTAAGTATTTCTACTTTAGGAAGCTATGTTGAAGTTTGTCAAGGAAAATTCTCTGCATTCCTCCATTGTTGATGATTTAGTTTTATAGTTTGGTATTCAATGTTAGTGTTTTATGGGTATTGCACTCATATATTTTTAGGTCACCAATGTTGCAAAGGAGATTTTTGTGAATTGTAAAAGGACGATAGTGTTGTTGGTTATCTAGACTAGTCTGAGAAATGCTTTGCATTTCTCTGTATTGATGTATCTGCTCATGCGGCTTGGTGAATGTGCTTTCAACATCTGTGTAGTATCTTAGTTTTGATCTCATGTGTTGACATGGTCCACAAGCTGATATATTAATGTTATATCTCATCTTTAAGCATTATATGCTTCTTGAATGAAGTTTTATGCACCTATTTGATCTATGGTGGATGTTGGTGGCATGACAGTATGAAAGAAGTGTATGAAAGTGTTGTTGTACATTCAGGGAACATCCACATCTGATTTGCATATTGCTAATTGACCTTTTGGTGCTGCATTATATCTTGAGTTGGTCTTCTAAGTTATTTGTGGATATATGGCCAATAGGGCTTGTTCCTTATATCATGAGCTTGGTGGTTTAATCCAATAATGGAAGATATGTTATGATAGACTTGGGTTTTGACCTATCCTATTTGGGACTGCATCAAGTAAATTCAATTGGAAGTATATTTTTGGGTCGACTAGTTATGCGCTTCAATGTTTCATCCACATATTTCCTTGATGTCTACTTAGTTTGATGTGTGTCTATGTGTAAATGGTTTTAGATCATATTAGAAGAAGTGATAACATTATTTTTAGTCCTCTATATCTTCTAGATAGAACCACATTATGTTTTGGTGGACGACTAGTTGAATACATTATTTTATTATCTTTCTAGCCAACCTAATTGAAGTTTTGAAGTGTTGTGGAGGATATGAATACAAGATCATTTTAGATGCAATAGTGTGGAGGAGTGTAAAAGTGTGAAGAAGTGTGTGTGAGAGTTGTATTGAATATCCAACAGTGAAGTGCTAAAGTTTGTGAAAGGAAAGATCAATTGTGCTATAACACCTTAGTCAATAGAGCGTTATGTTGGAAATCATTGTAATTATCTCTAAATCATATTGTATCCTACTCTAGGATAGTGAATCTCATTAGGTCCATGTATCTTTCTCCTGAAGTCATGTTATCTTTAGTTCAACAAGTCCTCTGTATTTGGCTTTAAGGTAGCGATCCTTCTTGCAATTCCTTTTGGCATTGAGCCTTATACTATGAGTTAAATCTCACTAAATTTTTTCCTTCATTGGGTTTTCCACATAAATATAGTGTTCTCTTTGTATATGTTTTTGTTCTTTATTTCTCATTGTTGTTGATTTGGTTAGAAGTACAACTACTATATCTTTCATTGTTTAAGAACTGTTGAAGTTGCTAAGGATTCAAACTATTATATCATTCTTTGTTACTATTTTGTTGAAAGGTTTTTGATCTAGTAAAGAAGGTTTTTGTTGTGCTAAAAGAGTTAAGTTTTGAAAGGGATTAATTTTTTATAAGACTAATTCACCCCTCCCCCCCTCTTAGTCTTTGGAACTATTCAACAATTGGTATCAAATCCAACTTCATCTATCGAAGCCTAATGGCTTGAGGTAAAGATCCAAGATGACACATGATGGTTCATACAAGGGTCCTAGGTTTGATGGGACTAATTACTCCTAAAAATTGAGAATGGAAGGACACCTAAACTCTCTTTGGTTTGGTGTGTGGGAATCAATCAAAAGTGGTTATACTACTCCAACCACTCCTCTTACATATCCAACTAAAATCAAATTATATGAATGAAATTCCAAAGGTAAGAATGTCATTTTGTGTGGATTGTATGATTCAAAACTATTAAAGGTGATGAATTGTAACTTTGCTAAAGATGCTTGGGAAAAGCTTAGCAACATCTATGAAGGAGATACTAAACTGAAGCAAGACAAGATGTGGATCTTTAAGAGAAAATTTGATACTCTAAGGATGAAAGAAGATGAAGACATTGCAAGTTATATGCTCTGGGTACAATAAGTTATCTCTAGGATCTCTAATCTTGGTGGAGAAATAAAATTAAGTGAAATTTAAATGGTAAGGGAAAACTATAAAAGTTGTGAGAAATCAAGTGGATGAAATATTTTTTACTTGACTCAAAGAACAAGGAAATGCATAAGAATATTATTCCTTAGCCACAACTGATATTTTCTTTTGTTACCTAATGTGTTTCAATGAATTGAATAGGAAATATATACGAGATGGAGAAGATGTTAATACAATAGCTAGTGAAAAAGGAAACTACAATAATGTTAAAGAATTAAAGGGCATTCTAAATATTTCCCATGAAAAGAAAGGATGAAGCTAAGAAAAACCTACCAAGCAAGACATTGGTAATGAAGAATAAAATTTAACATCCAACTTAACCCAAAAAATTATTTAATAACATCACAATGATAAAGGTAAATCTCTATAATTCTAGTTGTTAGATGATGTAGTTAATTCCATTACTAAATTTCAATATAATATTGATTTTATTATTTCCAGGGGTGTTCCTGAATTTTTACAAATAGGTAAAGATGAATAAGGAAAATAGCGGTTGGGAGATTCAAAAATAAGGGATTTAAGAAAATACTGTGGATATTTCATGTTGAAAACCACTAAAAATGCACAATCATTCTTATAATATAGTAGCACATGGGTTACATGTGGCCAAGTACAGGTCCTTTGAGATCAAAAATTTGAGTTCCATCTTGAAAGAACATTTCATTAACAATATCCCATGTGGATAGATCATTCCATATTTTCCTGTAAACAATGATTTTGGCACCTGAATGCTCTCTAACTCTTTTAGGGTTTTTCACCTAAAAGGAGAGAGATGAGCCAAAATGCTAATGTATACACTCAAGATTAATGTCATGAGGGATGAAATTTGTCTAAAATTAATGTCTTAAGTGAAATAAACTGAAAAAGAAAGATTATTATTAATGTAAAACCTAAGGAATACAAAGTGCTAGAAAACACATTATGATATGCAAACATATGATAAATGACCTAGAAATGCAAACAAAACTAGATAGAAAACTATGAAATAGAATGTGTGCACCTAGAGGTTAAAAAATGATGGCATCAAGGTCTAGAATCCTAATAGAATTGTTGCAGAAGCCGACTAGGACACTTGTGCCAGTCTGGGCGACTTAGCCCCAAATCTGGAAAAAATGGTATGAAGCCCATTTTGGCCAAATGGGTATCAAAATCTATAAAATCTTCCAAAAAATAGGTTTAGTGGGACTAATACACCACTAGTGCAACTTAGTCCACTTCTGAATTTCTAAAAATTCAGAAGTGGAAATGGAAGCCCTAAGTCTACACCCTGGTTTCCCATGGGTTTTCGCTTCTGAGACTTTGATTTTTCAGGCTTGAAGGCTAATTTTTGTTGATATTTTGGCTTGGTAAACAAGGATATGTATTCAAAAAGTATTCAACCTAATCTTCAATGATCTCAAACCCTCAAAGTGCCTAAATTTACATGATGTTTGATCTTGAATTTCTGCAACAAAACATGAATAATCTACCCTTAAATGTCTTAGGAAGCTATCTTGATGAATTAGAATGTTAAAACCCTAGCTTGCTTGACTTGAGAACATGAGTGATGAATGATAATGAGTTATGACTTAAGATGAGTTAGGATATTGAAAAATGAAGGGAACAACCCTTATTTATACACAATTATGCCTTAATTCTTGAAAATACCTCATCATAGGTTGACCTTAGGTCAAGTAAAGAATAAAAACCTGGAAGAAATTTAAATTTATTTTGAATTTTGAGCCAAATGGGACTACGTCGGCCAAGGTGGTGACTTAGTCCACCTAGAAAATTTTGAGTGGATGTCAGAGATTAAGATGTATTAAATGTTTTTTATCAGCTTCTTCTTCAACAAGACACTTAATTAAGGCTTGTAAGTCCATAAATGGGCCATGTAAAGCATAAGAAAGGTGTAAATATTGATGAAAAGTATAGGAAAGTGTGAAATTTTTCTACAACACTTTACAACACTTTGAAATAGGTCTTGGTAAGGTTATTTAGGTGAATTATAACATTATGGTCCTAGAAGAGTGTGAAGATGTGTTAGAACACCTTAAAACACCTTCCAAAGACATCAATAAATGCATTTTATTTAATTTTCAAGGGCCCAAGACCGAGTGTGGGTGTAGACACCTCACAACACCAAATCAAGGCCTCATTAAGTCTAATTTATCGTCAATTATTCCCATATCAATCAAAGTATACATTTTTTGGCAACACATTAAGCCCCCACTTTAATGAAAAGATGAACATGCTTCAAACTCTTGCTAAAGTAGCCATTCAAGAAGAGTCCAATCATACCAATGTGGACGACAAAGAATGGAAAATATCAAAGGAGGTTGCACAAGCCCCTAGGATCCAAGATCATAAGTCAACCAACAGAAGTATGAAAAGACATATGCAAGGTGAACAATTTACAATAAGACAAAATACATAAACATACAATGAGAAGAACTAGAAGGAAATGAAAGTGTGGTGGATCGAGCTTCGACCGTTAGTCCAACACGTTGTGGATTAGATCTAGGCTTGTTTGTTTAAAAGGAAGATGCATACTTACTCCAGGGTGACAGAACTCTTGGTTGTCTGCTAGGTGAGAAAATCCCAAAAGCATACTCACTCTGGGGCCACAAAACTTTTGATTATTTGCAGGGTGAGAAATCTCAAAGGTGAGAAACATACACTAGTTGGTATGCACTTAAACACATAGGTGGATATGGGGAAATTCGTGCCTCGGAATGGGCTTCCCATTCAATCATATTGAAGTTATACCTCCTGATAGCTTTAATAAGGCACCACAAAGGAAAATGATTTTCGAGCTCTATAAAGTAAGAAAAACTTTGTATGCTTGACACTCATAGACATTGTTAGTGGAAAATAGTGTAAGGATTATTCAAAGGGATTTTTCTTATTTCGTGCAAGATTTCATCTTAGGGAACATCATGCTTAATGTCTCCAAGAGAGGATAAGTCAAAAGAAGTATTATGCTCTTGGAGGGAATCAAGCCCAATGACTCCACCAAGAAAAGGATGCATCACAAGAAGAAATAAGTCACACAATGAAATGTGCATGGTGATGTATGCCCCCACTTTAAAGTAGTTGTGAACACCGATACTATGAGAAATTGCTTTAAAGTAGAAGAAGAACATGAGAGCTTACTCAGAAAACCCTATGCTAAGTCTTATGTTTCCATAAGCTACATCATGAAAAAGGTAGTATGTCACATGCAAGCCAACTTAAGGCATGTCATCCACATCCCAAGCTTACTTTTATATGTTCATGAAAGGTTAATGACTAGCCAAAGAAGGCAACGACAAGTGACATATGAGGACAAGGCTAGTGAATCGCTTGACCCCACTTATTGTAGGACAAAGGTGAGCTGAAATGATTAATTAAATGTATGGTAGAGTGAAAATAGGTATCAATTAAAGGAATCAGGTGTCCCCACAAAAGGAAGAAGACGAAACTCCTAAAAATGTTGAATTCTACTACTCAAAACCTTACATTTGTTAGTGGAATGACCACGAACTTTTTGATAGGCACAAAATGAAGTCTTGTAATAGAATTTCTTGCAAGTTTTTTGAGGAAGGGTTATCAAGTGATCTTGGAGAAGTCTTGAAAAGATATCCTCTTGATCAATGGTAGAAGGTTGTCTTGTAGTTTGTGAAAAATATACCCCTTAGATGTAACACTCGAAAGATGATGATGTTATTTAAACCACTTATGTTTCCAAAACTCGTTACATTTCAAGTAAAGTAAAGGTAAAGTATGCATAGATCAAGAGCTTCCCATAAGAGCTCAAAAGAAAGAATAGTAATAAATTTCATTTCATGTATCCAAAAGAATTACATTGCATCTACAACAAGGATCCTTTGCATTGATACATATGTATATGTCAATAGCGTCTTAATGAGATTCCATAAATTCATTCATATTTAAATTGCATCAATAACTTTCAATCAATACATATGTTTCAATGTTACATCAAAATATTTCATTCAATACATCTATTTCAATGTTTCAACAATGAATTTCAAATAAAGTTTCTTTTACAAGTCGGCTATACAAGCCTTTTAAAAAAATAATACATGAATATATCTATAACATAAGAAACTTTAAACCTCAACCGTCATGAAACCACTAGTCTTCTTGCAAGTTGGGGCCAAGAGTGTGATTAAGGCACCTTTTCCACCCAACCATGAAGTACAATATTTCCCCAGGCTTCCTAACTCGAAGAAATCATTAGCCCTGCATGAAGTACCAACCTGAAACAACAAAGCAGGAGGGAACTCCCTATGCAAGCCTAACGCCTATATGCATTTCTAACATGAGAATAACATATTTCTTGCAAACAAGAGGTGGCAAAGACCCACATACATTTATTTCTAGGATTTTAATTCCATCTATTTCAATGGTACATGTGCTTGGCCAAGCATAAATAAAATTAATGATAGTTTTAGAAAAGGTAAAACTACCATCTCTATGGGTCCACCTTTGGCATCATGTCTCGAAAGTTTCTCAAATAACAAATTTTGCATTTCACCATCTATAGTTTTCATTCATTTTTAAGTGAAAATTGTTCATATAGTTGGTTTGCAATTCACTTTCTATTCTTTCAAAACTATCTAAATTTGGTCTTTTGAAAAGAGCGTATATAAACTCACAAATTCTATTTGTATATTTAATTAATTTGATCAAAGTAATTTTGATAGTTCGGAAATAAACTACTCTATTCAGCCTTATACGTATGGGGTAAATTCATTGTTTATAGATTACTTTCCTATTCAATAGGAATATGTCTTCATTTCTACGGAAAATACTAATAAGTTAAATTTAAAGAAAAGAAAACAATTTCACTCACTTTTATTCAGAGTAACTTAATTCAAGTTGGCAACTAATCACTCTCCCAATGGAGATAATATCAATAATATAATCTAATTAAAGTGCAATAATATGTTTATATATATACATTTTCGTGTTAAAAAATTTTCACTAAATTAAAAAAAATATTCGCTGTAGAATATAATTGTTAACTAATAAAATATCTATCTTCAGCTCTTTATAAAATCTTGCATATTTTCATTAAGTTTTACAATGGTGAATGGTAAATCATATAGTGCACCATTATCTAGAAATAAAAACAATTTTGAAAAAAAAAAGACAATATAGATAACTAGAGTTGTATATTTATTGATTTCTTTTTTTCCTACTATGGTAACAAAGATTTATATATATATTTATGTAGATTTATATATACATATTCTCATAAATTGTAGGATTATGGACAAAGGTTTGCTAAAGAAAGAAAAAACCTCAATCTGGTAACAGAGAAGTTGTACAAATTCTTACAAATGTATACAAAAGAATGGGGAATTTCCACCAATTTCATAGTTTTGCAACCAACATACACTTGAAAATTCAATCTCTCAGCAATACTATTACATTTCAAATGCTTGGGAATTAAATTCATGGAAAGAGAAATAGAAACTTGGATATTTCGCTTCCATCTATAGTCATATTTTCAAGAAGATGACCAAGAACCGTTATCTCTCTTGAAAATTCCTTTCCTTTAATAAAGTTTTTCCTTTTCCGTTTCTACCCTAATCTTGAAAAATATTTTAAAATAAAAATAAAGATATAACTTATCCTTTTCTTTCCATTTCTCATGCTCAAATGAAAAATATAAAATAATAGTTAATTGAGTTGCAAATAAATTCCCTTTTTGGAAAATATTTACCCAAAACTAATTCTAATTTTTACAATGTAAATATTTACCCAATAATTAAATAAATATCTTCTAACTATTAGTTAATTTATTAAATCAAAAACCAACATAGGTTAAAAGAAGGATAACATACTCACTCAGATTTTAACATGAAAAATTATTTAAAACAAAACCTATAATTAAATTAAAATTAAAATTAATTCTTTTACTTTATTACACTTATATTTCACTATTTATTTAATTTGACTAATCATTATTTAATTGCAAACAATCAAAACAATCAAACTAAAATTTGCATTCCTAAATGCATTCTACATGAATCTAAGTGCTCGTGTGTGATCGAGGACATCCTGATTTATCTTCTCAAGAAACTAACCTCCTCTCCTTAATCACACCCTTGGTCTTTGACCACCTACATCTCAAGTGCACTCAGGCACACAACAATAAATTGAATTAGTATCCCATAAAGATATAAATCAAAACAATATAATACATCAATTCAAATGTTTCTATTCTATTTTGCTTCATTTTCAAAATAGAGCACATTTGATACTATTCAACTTTCATAATTTAAAGCAAACACTTTCATATTTCATCACACCAAAACACCATAGTATTCATTATTACTCGACCACACACATTGGATTATATAACAAATCCACATAAAACCAAAAGCAATCTACATCAGAGTCTAAGATGTGACATCCTTCCCCACTTGGAAGAGACATCGTCTCGATGTCTTATTGCAAATCCAGACAACAAAATCTAAAACATCACTGTATCATAAGTCTCTATATGCAAGAAAAGAAAAGTATGCTAGGATCTCAGATGAGGAAAAGCTCTTTCAATGTCCTTGGCATTCTCCCAGGTGGCATTATCCACTGAATATTGGTCCCACTGGACCCTATACTGCATAATATCCTAATTTTGCAACTTAACATTGCACTCTTCTAGTATCCTGATGGGTTCCACCTACATCACTCTTGGGTCCTGTACCTGCAACACATGCCAGTCAAGGATATGAGCAACATCTAGATGACATGGCTTAAGCATTGAGACATGAAAAGCATTATGAATCCAAGATAGAGCCAGTGGTAGAGAAAGCCTATAAGCTCAATCGGATTAACAACCTCCAATACATCAAAGGGCCCAACAAACCTAGGGGCACGCTTAGAGTTCTTTCCAAAAGAGATTGAACTCTTATGTGGCCAAACTCTGAAAAAGACTTTGTCTCTAATAGAAAACTACCTAAAGGTCTCATTCTTATCTGCAAGACTCTTTTGTCAATTTGAAGCTTGCTTTAGCTTTTCTTTGATAAGCTTCATCTAATCTTCCATTTCCCTCAACATATCAGGACCAATCACAATCCTATCTTCCACCCTATCCCAACTGATGAGTGTTCGACATTTACATCCATATAGAGCCTTGAATGGTGCCATACCCAAAGAGGCGTGGTAGGAGTTGTAAGCAAACTCGACCAAAGGAAAATACTCCTCGCATTTATGTTGTTGCTCCATACAGTACATTCAAAGGAGATCCTCCACTATCTATTTCATCCTCTCTAACTGACCATCAGTTTGTGGATGATATGCATAACTAAAATTTAATTTGGTTCCTAGGGAAGAATTCAGAGTAGTCCATGCTAAATTTGACAAAGCCAACCTCACAGATCCCAAAGAACACCTGCATGCAAATAACCTATCACAAAATAAGATATTTGAAGCAAAGCAAGAATGACTCTAAAAATTGAGAGTATATTATTCAGAGAGAAAGTAAAATAATTACAAAGAACAATCCTTATAAAATAAGATTGTGCAACCCTAAAGAAATCCTAAAGGGAAAATGTATTTAATAATTAAAATAATTATTAAATACATACAATGCATAAGTAAGTGAGTCTTAAGAAAGGAATAAAAGGTGAATTAATTAAACTAATTAAGTGAAATAAACCTTTAACTGTAACACCCCCCCTTAAGATGAGCTTAGGGAGTAGCTACAAACTAAATGCATGAAAGAAATGCAACTACAAACTAGAAAGTAAACTTGGGTCCCAACAACAAGGCCAGATAAGGTACCCAATTATAACCAAATCTCTATAAGACGGGGTAAAGGAGAAAACCCAGTGGGAAAAACTCCTCTCCAAAAAGAGATGAAAGCATGCTAAAAAAAACATGAAGGAAGGAAGGCCTCACAGAGACCCCCCAAGGACAACTTCCTTCACCCCAAGCATGGAGTGCAACTAAAGATAGTGCACATGGTGATGCCAAAGGTTTAGTGAAGTTGTATGCAACCTGCTCCTCTGTAGGAATGTACTCCAAGATGAGAAAACCATCTTGAATCAACTGCCTGATGAAGTGCATGTGGATTTCAATGTGCTTAGTTTGTTGATGCTCCACTAGGTTGTGAGAAATGTGAATGACACTTTGATTGTCATGCCAAATCATAGTGGCACTATCAGGTGGAAACCCAAACTCTGCCATCAACTATCGAAGCCATAAAACCTCTTGACCAGCTAACATTGTTGGACTCAATACTCAACCTCTGTAGATAATAATGCAATAGCAGACTACTTCTTGTAAGACCATGTGATAGGACCAAAACCAAGGAAAAAAAACAAAGCCAAAAGTAGACTTCTAATCATTAACATCACTAGCCCAATCTGAGTCAATAAAGCCAACAATGTGAGGGAATCCTAATGTGAAGTGAATTCCATAATGTGTGGTGCCTCGAATGTACCTCAAGATATGTTTGGCTACTTTCCAATAGCTCTCATGTGGATCATGTGAGAATCGAGAAACAAGGCCAACTACAAAGGAAATATCAGGACATGAGTGTGTCAGGTACAACAAATTGCCAACCAGCTGTCTGTACAAAGTAGTATCCACTAAATAAGTAGTACAAGTGGAAGACAAGACAACAACTGACTGAAATGGTGTGGGGGAAGGCTTGCAATCAAGCATGCCAAAATTTTGGATCATATCAAGAGCATACTTCTGCTGAAATATGGAAATCCCATTTGAAGACTGAATAACCTGTGGGCCCAAAAAATAGTGCAAAAGTACAAGATCTATCATCTTAAACCGCTCCATCAAAGCTCACTGAACACTCTGAATCATGGAAGTTGAACTACCTGTAATGATGAGATCATCAACATTTAGCACAAGAATCAAAAGATCACCCTCTTGATGCTATTCTCCATATAGATATCCTCATGTAGGTCCCCATGTAAGAAGGCACTCTTCACATGCATCTGAAACATTGTCCATCCCTGTGAAGTTGCAAGTGAAAGTACAAAGGGAATAGAATTCATCTTGGAAACAAGGGAAAAGGTTTCAAAGTAGTCAATACCCTCCACCTAAGAAAAACCCTTCACAACAATACATGCCTTATACTTATCAATAGAACCATCTACAACATACTTGGTATGGTACACCCACTTGCACCAAACCAACTTTCTTCCCTTAGGAAGAGGACAAAGATCCCAAGTATGATTCTTCATCAAAGAAGAATAATCCTCATCCATGGTCGTATCCAACTCAAGGTGACTTGTCACCTTTGAAATGGCATGAATCAAAAGACTAGTACTAGTTGTGTGAGCATGAGTACAATGAGTATCTGAAGGATCACCTACCAAAGATCCAGCTTCCTCAACAATAACACAGGCCCACTTGGTAAAATGATGAGTAGCTGGTGGTGGTGGAGATGGTGGATCAATATTTACATCATCCTCAAGAGATAAGTAATCCTCAAGAGATGAAGAGAGAGGAGTAGGCAGTGAGGGAGAAGCTGGTGATGGAGAATCCATCAGAGGAAAGCACTCATCAAACTGGACATCTTGCTGAAACAAGACCTGCCTCAACACAAACACAAAAACATAAGCCACAGGATCAAACAAAAACAAAGACACCTTCCACGCAAGAGATCTACAAATAGATATATATAATTATCTTCAAAAAGAAAAAGCTACAGAAGAGAAAAAAATTTCAAGAAGATATGAAAGCTTCATAAATTCTCCCATTAATAATTACAATGAGATCAATCCTTATAAAAGGAGATCAAGAAACCCTAAAGTAAAAACTAAAAGGGAAACCCTAGTGTGCACACTTAATAATTAATAATTAATGAATTATTAGTGTGCCTAAGTTTAGCTTTTAAAGTAACTAAAGTGATAAGTGACTTAATTAATTAACCAATATGATTAAATTAATTAAGTGAAATAACTTATTACTCTAACACCCCCCTTAAGATGAAATTCGAAAGTAGCTAAAACACTAAGAAAAAGATGCATGGAAGCAAAGATGGGTCCCAGAAAATAAGGCCAAGTAAGGTACCCATGTACAAACAGAAGATCTCTATAAAGCGGAGAAATAGAGAAAACCTTGTGGGAAAAAACTCTACTCCAAGAAGAGATTGAAGGTGATTGAAGGACTGAAAAAGCCTCCAAATCAAGGAAATTTCCTAAAAAAGAAGAACATGAAGAACATCACAAAAGCATGAAAAAGCTACAAACTCTGTCGAAAGATGACTGCTACGGTGTCGAAGAACCTCCACTGAAGATAGGATGATCAAGATAAAAAAGACAACAATCTACATGAGTGCCCCTAATGACACTACTCGAATCAGATGGAAAACAAAGGAAAACACCTAGAACTCGAAGATATAGATGGTAAAGGTACAAAAATTCTAAAGAACTGATCATGAAAAAGTGGAAGGTCGCCTCCAAAAATAGGAATGTAAGAGTGTCCATATGGTAAGTGATCCATCTCATTGAAATACATGGGTAACCAGTCGTTACATTCACCTAGTACATAAGAACACATACTGTATACATAGCTCACTCCAACGAAACCATGGAAGCATTAACACCAACAATAGAAACCCACCCATAATGCTGAAAAGGGAGAGGCATGATAGGTACACTAAAACTGAATGCCAGAAAGTAGTGCATGAAGAGGAACCAAGAGCATCTAAAGGTGAAAACATGAAAGTACAAGCTAATAGAAAGGATGTGAAAACAAAAGTCACATACACATGAGAAAGGTATGAAGGAAAACAATGGAAAACATCAACCCCCATGGCACTTTATATCATAGTGCAAGTACAACAAGGCATAAAGTGATGTGCAAGAAACCAAATATACATGTACAATGTTGAGGCACTTTATCTTAGTGCATTTACAAAAGAGAACATGCATGAAAAAGATGTCTACAATGTCCAAATAGGACAAAAAACTAGAAGTACATATAGAATAGCCAACAACGAGTCATCCCAAGCAAACGAAAAGTTTCCAAGAGCTAAAACATCCAGGTAATTCACCAGAGTGTGAAAACAAAAAAAATTGAATAAAATGTACCCGAAGAAGAATATGAAAAAATTCCATCGATGGAACTGAAGAGCTTTGAAGGATGGTTCCAATGCCATTGAGATCGCAAAAAATGAAGAAACTGGTCAAAAGTTATGAGCTTGGGACTAAAAATAGCTCATTTGACTTCAACACCCTATAGAATGTACCGATAGTAAAATAAAGTGATGAGACCCACACCACTAAAAATTTGACGGATTTACTTTCTCACAATATCTCGTTTGTTAAAAAACGATATCATATGCCCAAGTTACAGCCTTTGGAAGAAAACAACTCCAAAGGGAGAAAAAACTAGTGTTGCATTAAAATTTGATGGTCAACTAGCCATTGCAGTAGAACGCTGAGCTTAAATTTGATGGCCAAATGGTTGTCACTATATTTTTACAATTGGGCTTATTTTGAAAAAATTGTTTTTTTTAAAACACAATTAAAAATTACATGCATATTTTTTATTTAAGAAAAAAATATATAAAAAAACTTTTGAAAAAGAAAATATTAAAAACAATGGAGAGTACACTACGCAAAGTACTACACAGGCACCTTGTGCAGGTACATACCTGCATAGTACCTTACAAGCACGTACCTATGCAAAGGGTGCGTACCTCACATGTCTTTTAAAAAAAAAACAAAAATCTTTTTCCAAATCTTTTAAAAGCTTTTTGAAAATAATTTTTTTTTTAAATTAAAAAATTGCTGATTCTTTTTTTAGAAAAATAATAATTATTTTTCTTGATGAATTTTTTACCTCAATTTGCGTGCATGGTCGTATGGGTAAAAAAATTGTCTTAGAGGTCAACTGCTCAGATTTTGAAAAAAATATATGGAAATAGCGGTTTTTAGGCCTTTTGAGCACGATGGTGAGGTCCATTTGGGCTGAAAATGCTCCGAAAAAATAGGCACCCCTAAATCTAGCAAAAAGGTCATTTCTTCAAACCCTCACAGATCTAACAAACAGAAGCCAAATTTGACAAAACAAAGGTTGATCTTCACTATTCCAGAAGCTCTAGATTCAATGGAGAGGTCTAATTTGATCCTAATTGCATAGAAAAGTGTCTACCTCCAAATTTTGCAAAACAAGCAAAGTGGATTCAGATTTGAAGCCTGCAACCCTTGTTGAAGAAAAAAACCTCATAAATCGAAAAGAGGTTTGTTGAATCCAAGCTCTAATACCATGTTAGAATTGTGAAACAAGCACAAAACCACGAGCCACAAGATTAGACACAAACACCTGCAAAATGCACAAGTAGCCTCCCAAAAGCCCTCAGGGGCTAAAAAAGGCCCCTGGTCACCTAGGCAAACCAGGGGGTTGGGGCTAGCGATGTAGCCCTTAGTCACCCATGTGGCTGGGGCAAATGCGGCAAAGGGACGGAGTGGCATTAGCACCTGAATCTTAATAGAACCATGGGTGGAGTTTGAGGGAGCCTGCAGGGCTAGTGGTAGGTGAGTCACTGGGGCGGTGGAGCCCCCGGGTTAGCGGTGCTCGGGTGGCCGTCGAGCGGACCTCGGGCAGGGCGTCTTGTTTTAAACAGGGCGCATAAAAATAAAATAAAAATTTGATTTTTTTATATTTTTTAATTTTCATGCAAATTGTGACCTCAAACTATAGTGCCTTAGGGTCATACGGCCTTGGGGAAAAAAAGAATTGCCTTTTCAGTCAACTATGGCCAAATTGGACAAGTTTTATATGAAAATAGGGGTTTTTTGGATGCTACGAACTCAATGGTGAGGTCCATTTTGTCCAAAAATTCCTATAAAATTAGGCAACCCCTAGATCCACAGGAAAAATTTCCTTTCTAAAACCCTTGCATAGAAGAAAACTTTGTAAGTGGAAATCTTCAATAAACGAACAAGCAGCTCTAGATTTGGAGCTCTGATACCAAGTTGAAGTTGAGAAAGCCAGCCTCACAAATCTTGAAGAACACCTGCATGCAAATAACCTATCATAGAAGAAGATATTTGAAGCAAAGCAAGAATGACTCTAAAAATTGAGAGTATATTATTTAGAGAGAAAGTAAAATAATTACAAAGAACAATCCTTATAAAACGAGATTGTGCAACCCTAAAGAAACCCTGAAGGGAAAATGTATTTAATAATTAAAATAATTATTAAATACATACAATGCATAACTAAGTGAGTCTTAAGAAAGGAATAAAAGGTGACTTAATTAAACTAATTAAGTGAAATAAACCTTTTATTAGGTATGTGCAGGATCATCATGGAAAAATAGGCCCTTAAGTGGTGAAAATTTCAGAAAAATTAGAGTTAGGCAACTTGACATAAAAATTTGAATAAGTTATTATTTCAAAAATATGTAAGAATAGAATCTGAAAAAAATTGAATGTATTTTCTAAACTACTAGGTTTATTTTAAAAAAAATCTATTTGGTGAAAATTCAAAATTCCAATGCACTATTACTCAAATTTCAAGGAAAAAAATAAGAAGTAGGTGTTTGTCTAACCACCTTAACCACAATAAAATAATAATAATTTTTTATAAGATTTTAGATATAAGTAGAGGACTCATGTCCCAATGTGATGCATATTTTTGTAATTTTTTTCCAAATAATTAATTAATTATGAATTTTTATTACAACTTTTAAAAAATATAAAAATTCGTATGATCACCTTAACTTGGTCAAAACTTCATGAAATTCATTTTTCTATTTTTAATCCTATTGTATGAAGCATAGAATGTGATGCATGTTTTGGATTCAAAATGGTGATACCATTTAAAAGCTATAAATGTTTTTCAATCAACCTATCAATTAGGACTTTAGTTGTAATTCAAATAGAAAATAAATAATAATTATTTATTAAATTCAAAGTAAAGCATAATTTATATTGGTGGAAAGCTAAGAATCTCCTTTAAAAACTCTTTTCATTTCATCTATTTTGGTAAAAAAAAAGTTGTCAACCACATACCCTACACATACCCATACCCATCATATTGCCACTTTTTGGACCATCATTATCTTGAACATACCCTACTCTAACAGTCCAAAATTTGGAATTCATCCAAGTGTCACGATCTAAAATGATCATTTCTAGCACTCCATGCAGTCGAAATATTTCCTGTACAAATTTCCCCACAAAAACCATTGATCCATCCTTGAGATTCCCAGGAATGAAATGGTCTACCATAGTCAATTTGTCCACCACAACCAGGATGGTATCATGTTGATTCCTAGACATCAGCAATCCCTGAATAAAGTCCATAGTTATCACCTTCCACTTATATTCTAGCACTCTATGAGGATATAAAAGTCATGTCAGATGTACATGCTCAGACTTAACTCGCTGGCATTCCAAACATCGAACTACAAATGCAATAATATCCCTTTTGAGTCTTGGCCAGAAATATAAATGTTTAACTCCCTCTACCATTTTAGTCACACTGGGGTGCCCTGAATAAGGTGCATTATGGAATTCCTCAAGCATCAATTTTCTCAATTCTATGGAGTTAGGAATATACATGCATCCCTGGAATCTCAAGAGTCCATCAGACTCAAGTACATAACCAACATATCTGTGATCCGAAGGATCCTAATCTAGGATTTGTTTCACCCTCTCATAATGCTCATCCCCGGGTAAGGCTTGAACCACCTACTCCCTGAAATTAGATTTTATGGTAACCATAGTTGCAAGAGGTGTTCTCCTACTCAAGGCATCTACTACCCTATTTTCCTTCCCTTTAATATACTCTATGCCAAAATCACATTCACTCAAAAATTCCAACCATCACCTCTGACAAGCATTTAGGTTGGGTTGAGTAAAGATGTACTGTAACCGAACATGATCTATTTTTAATTCAAAGGGCTTTCCAGAGAGATAGTGTCTCCACATTTGAAGGGCATGAACTATGGCTTCCAACTCTAAATCATGGGGTGCATAATTTAACTCATGTTGTTTCAACTTTCTTGATTCATATGCCACCACTTGTCCTTCTTGCATGAGAACTGCTCCTACCCCTTCTCCTGATGCATCAATAATTACTATAAAATGACCATTTGCATCAGACAACTAAAATAAGTGCAGAAGTGAGTTTCTCTTTTAGCAACTAGAAAGCTTTCTCAAATTTGTCACTCCACTCAAATTTCTTTCCCTTCTTTTGGAGTGCAGTAATGGGTGTTGCTATTGACAAGAACCCTTGCACAAATCTCCTATAATAACCTGCAAGCCCCATAAAACTTTGGACTTCAGAAACATTCTGTAGTGCTGGCCAATATAAGATTTCCTTAATCTTATCTAGGTCCACGGCTATCCCTTCTGCTAAAACAATGTGTCCCAAATAGTGCACCTCATATTGGAAAAAGGGTAATTTGGACATCTTCCCATATAACTTATGTTCTCTCAGTCACTGCAATACTATCCTCAAGTGCATTTCATTCTCTTCCTCTGACTTAGAATATATCAAGATATTGTCAAGGAATATTAAGACAAAATTATCTACGTAGTCCCAAAAGACACTGTTCATCAAATTCATGAAAGTTGCAAGGGTATTGGTTAGCCTAAATGGTAGCACTATGAATTCATAATGCTCGTACCTTGTCCTGAAAGTATTCTTGTGAATAGCTTCATCATTTATTCTAAACTAATGATACCCCGATCTCGGATCAATTTTTGAGAATACCTTGGTATCTTTTAACTGGTCAAACAAATAATCGATACGAGGAAGCATGTATTTATTCTTGATAGTAACCTTGTTAAGCATCCTATAGGCAGTGCATAACCTCAAGGTCCCATCCTTGTTTTTCACAAAAATAATAGGAACTCCCCAAGGCAACGCACTTGGTCTAATGAAACCCTGCTTCAACAATTCCTCCAATTGGGCCTTTAGCTCATACAACTCCAATGTGTTCATCTTGTATGGAGCTTTAGACTGAGGTTCCGCTCTTGGTAGAAAATCAATAGAAAAATAAAATACATGCTTAGGTGGTAGCTCAGTTAGCTCTTTAGGAAAAATATCCTTGAATTCTTTCAAAATGGGATGATCATTTACTAATGATTCTGTCTCATCAAGGTCCTTGACCTTTATTGCATAAATAGTGCATCCCTTTTGACTTTCTTTCTTTAACTGCTTGGCAGAGACTTGCCTAAGCTCTAGAGGCCTTTTTACACCACAAATATCCACATTGTTTCCTTGATCATCAAGACACCTTATTGATTTCTCTTCGCAATCCACAAGGGTCTTATGTTCTAAGAGCCAATTTATCCCTAAAATTACATCATAAGATCCCAGTGGTGCTACATACAAATTAACTTGCATTTTGAGGCTAGGGAGTTCAAGTTCATTGCAAAACATGCATTGCTCTACCTTCCTCTCAACCTGGTTCCCATACTGAACTTTCCATGAATTTTCCATATAGCTCAGTCTAACTGATAATTTAGACACAACATGAGGATTCACAAAACTATCAGTGGGACTAGTATCAATCAAAACAGAAATAGGTCATCCAGAAATTTTACCAGAAAGCTAGATAGGAGGGGCCTGATAATCTACTTAGCGATTGTCAACCATCGCATGGATATGATGCTAATTCCTATTATTCTATCTATTAACCCTCTAAGGGCACACACTGGCATAATGCTCACCACCACAAGTATAACAACCTCCACAAAGTGCTTTAGGCCTATTAGAAAAATCACTCTTGTTATTGTTGTTCTTCTTATTGAAATTATCTCTCTTACTAATATTCTAGTTTCCATCATTATGATTCTGAGGACTACCACCCCTTTTTAAATTTTTGATCTTCCTGCTATTATTTCCTTGGTTACCTTGACTGCTCTGATTGCCTTGGTTATTGTTACCTTGGTGATTTCCTTGGGACTTCTTATTACCATACTTGGCTTCCCTGTTTTTCTTGTAGTTTGCAACCTGAACTGCATTTTATGTTCCTACAAAAGTGCCAATTCAAAGGCTTCATCCATGGTAGTAGGTTCATGCATGTCCACCTCATTTCCAATTTGAGTCCTACGCCCCAGAATGAATTTCCAAATTTGAAACCTCTCATCATGTTGGTACTGAGGTACATACTTAAGTAAGTGAGAGAATTTCTCCCAATATTGTGTCACCTTCATTCCTCCTTGAATTAGCACCTGAAATTCTATCATTTTTCTTATCGAAATAGGACTGTGGAAGCCACCTCTTCCTAAAAGTCTACAAGAATTTTTCCCATGTTACCTTACTAGTCAAAAACTACTTATCATCCCTTTCATTTTCCCACCATGTAGTAGCTTCACCTGTGAGATAGTAGGATCTACATTCCACCTTAGTTTCTTTAGATAGGTTTCGAAGGGAAAAGTACCTTTCCATTTCAATATTCCATGCTTCTACCCCATCCCCAAAGGATTTACCATCAAAATTTGGTGGCACAACCTTCTTTAGGTCCTTACCCAATTCTTTGGCTACCTTCATTAGCTTACTTTGATTCCTTTCAGTTTTAGGGTTCTCTCCATTTGGTTCATTTCTCTGGTTTTCACTTTCACTAGGATCGGACCTTGTTGGCCTAGTATGTCTTGCTTGTTCAAGGTTATCAATCTTGGCCTCTTTCCTATTTAAGATGGCCAAAATCTAACCCAAATTATCATTGGGATCACCACGGGATCGTCCTCCCCATTCCCGCTGACAATATATACCCTCCATTAGGGGTTACCCTAGAAAAACATAACATCAACCATAATTAGGCATAGCTCCTAGGGTTGAACCTTGTTGCTCTGATACCAAAATGTAACACTCGAAAGATGATGATGTTCTTTAAACCACTTATGTTGCCAAAACTCATTACATTTCAAGTAAAGTAAAGGTAAAGGATGCATAGATCAAGAGCTTCCCATAAGAGCTCAAAAGAAAGAATAGTAATAAATTTCATTTCATGTATCCAAAATAAGTACATTTCATCTACAACAAGGATCCTTTGCATTGATACATATGTCTATGTCAATAGAATCTCAATGAGATTCCATAAATTCATTCATAGTTAAATTACATCAATAACTTTCAATCAATACATTTGATTCAATGTTACATCAAAATCTTTCTTTCAATACATCTATTTCAATGTTGCAATAATGAATGTCAAATAAAGTTTCTTTTACAAGTGGGATATGCAAGCCTTTAAAAAACATAATACATGAATATATCTATAACATAAGAAACTTTGAACCTCAACTGTCGTGACACCACTGGTCTTCTTGCAAGCTATGGTGTAGAGTGTGATTAAGTTTCCTTTTCCACCCAACCACGAAGTACAAGACTTCCTCGAGTTTCTTCCTAACTCAAAGAAATCCTCGGCCCTGCATGAGGAGCCTAGCAACCTAAAACAACAAAGCAGGAGGGAACTCTCGATGCAAGCCTGATGCCTATATGCATTGCTAACATGAGAATAACATATTTATTACAAACAAGAGGTGGAAAATACCTACATACATTTATTTCTAAGCTTTTAATTCCATCTATTTCAATGGTACATGTGCTTGGCCAAGCATAAATAAAATTAATGATAGTTTTAGAAAAGGTAAAACTACCATCTCTATAGGTCCACCTTTAGCATCATGTCCCAGAAGTTTCTCAAATAATAAATATTGCATTTTCCCATCTATAGTTTT
This sequence comes from Sequoia sempervirens, assembly GCA_007258455.2. Classification (NCBI taxonomy): domain Eukaryota; kingdom Viridiplantae; phylum Streptophyta; class Pinopsida; order Cupressales; family Cupressaceae; genus Sequoia; species Sequoia sempervirens. Next base: position 23,333,669 of record VDFB02000013.1, read on the forward strand.
CATTCACTTTTAAACATTTCTACTTCTAAAGAATTCTACCAATTACAAAATACATACAAGATTTCCAAATAACTCTACATTAGAAAACTAGTTTAAGTGAAAAAATTTCATATAGTTGGTTTGCAATTCACTTTCTATTCTTTCAAAACTATCTAAATTTGGTCTTTTGAATAGAGCATATATAAACTCACAAATTATATTTTCTATATAATTAATTTGATCAAAGTAAGTAATTTTGATAGTTCAGAAATAAACTACTCTATTCAGCCTTATATGTATGGGGTAAATTCATTGTTTACAGATTACTTTCCTATTCAATAGGAATATGTCTTCATTTCTATAGAAAAGAAATAATAAGTTAAATTTAAAGAAAAGAAAAAAATTTCACTCACTTTTATTCAGAGTAACTTAATCCAGGTTGGCAACTAATCACTCTCCCAGTGGAGATAATATCAATAATATCATCTAATTAAAGTGCAATAATATATTTATATATATACATTTTTGTGTTAAAAAAAATCACTAAATTGAAAAAAACATTCTCTATAGAATATAATTGTTAACTAATAAAATATCTATCTTCAGCTCTTTATAAAATCTTTCATATATTTCATTAAGTTTTACGATGGTGAATGGTAAAGCATACAGTGCACCATTATCCAGAAATAAAAATAACTTTGAAAGAAAAAGACAATATAGATAACCAGATTTGTAGATGTATTCATTTCTTTTTTTCCTACTGTGCTTACAAAGATTTATATATATATATATATATGTATTTATATATATATATATATATATATATATATATATATATATATATATATATATAGTTTCTATGCATTTCAATTACATACATACATACATACATATATATATCATAAATTGTAGCATTCCAGATATAGATATTTTGTTCAGCAGATTTACATATTTGTATGCATATATTTCCTATTGTAAATAGAGTTATATGTATTCATATAAATGTATATATATATATATATATATATATATATATATATATAATCAATTTAAGTTTTCATATATAATGTTTATTACCAAGTCTGTGTATATATATATATATATACATAGTATGGGTGTGTGCAAGAAGTTTAGTCCACTTTTTGGCCAAAAGTTGAAGTGTTTTCCCTGATTTTCAGAATTTGACACATTTGACCTTAAAATTTGAAGCACTTAGAGATGAAATCTTCAAAAAAGTCACTAATCATAAAATGTAGTACTCAGTCTAGTTTCCAAATATGTAATTTATTTCAATACCCAGATTGTAAAAATTGAGTTTCAATAGGTGTTTCTAAAAACCACTGTTTAAAAGTCACTTTTTTATACCATACCATGCACATGTACGGCATCCATATTTTGACCTAAATTATCATAATTTTCTAAATCCTTTTGGGAAAAGATTTGTCACTCACTAAAGCTTGCTTTTAATATTTTTTTATAATTTTTTATTGAATTTTTTTTTATTAAATATTTATTAGGCATATTTGTCATTTTGAAAAATCGTCGTGTACGACACACATAAGATGACCTAAACTTATCATTTTTTTATTTTTTTTTTTAAATGAAAAGAATTGTCTGAAGTTTTCTCTCATGCAATCTGTTCATCAAAATGTTATGTTGATCAAAAGTTATTAAAATACTAAAAAAACCGATAATTCAAATTTATGGACTAGTTTCATTAGAAATTAATTAAAAAATAGAAAAAAGAATCAAATTATTAAAAAATTACATATTTGGAATCTGCCTGTCTCATCTATAATGGGGTCATCCCACAATAATGGGTTACACTTTTTGGCCAAACTTGACATTGAAATCAACATTTTCAGAGAAAACTTCACTTTTTGACACTTATAGTAGGTAAACTATTAGGAATTTGAAAATGATGTAAACTAGTGATTTGTGAGATTTTGTCTATAGATTTTAAATGTATTTTTTTAAAAAAAAAAAATTGAAATTAAATTGTAATTTTTTTGTGTCTCCCTTGATAACTAGTTTTTAATAGTAAACAACATTTTTAAAAAGTGGTGTGTACTTCGGCTCGCATAACTTTTTTTCTACAAAGGATAAAACTCTAATTCTTTTGAATTTAGGTTGGTAACACAAGTATCTAGGGCTTTCATTTTGTTTCATAGCATTTTGTTGAATATTTTGCTTTTAATTAAGTTTTGAAGTCAAAACATTTATAATTTAGACATAGGTGCACTTCGGCTCACATAAATTTTTTGGTATGTATTGAAATTCAATTTTTCTTTTTTTGTTAGAACGAGGACATCAATACCTAGTGGATATATATTTTTCAAATTTTTTTCCTCAAATTTACTATTTTTCCACAATGATTTTTCATCGAACTTGACATTCGGTGAAAAACCTATGTACAGTAAAACTAAAAAATAAAATATAAAATAAAAACAAAATATATTAAATTTATAGTTGTTGGAAAGCACGTTTCGATCACTACAATCATCCAACTTGGTTTATCAAGTTGACTCTATTTGCACCTCCTTCCCAAGCTTCGATAGTCAAAAAAATAAATAAATTTTGAAATGGTGGAGGGGAAGGTGAAAAAAGGGGGTTCATTAGAAGGGAGGGGGGTTCATTAGATGGGGGGAGGGTTCATTAGAAGGGGGGGTTCATTAGAAGGGGGGTGGTTCATTCGAACTCCCTTCATTAGAAGGGGTACACCATTTTAAATTTTTTGATGAGCATTTATAATTATTCTTCATTCAAAAAATTGTAACCCACTATTGTGGGTTTACCCAATGGGTTTTAATTTCGTAAAAAAATTTTGCAAAATAGGTCTTCAAACATATGTCCAAAGTCATTATTTTCCTATGACATTAATAGGACCTTCAAGTTGCAAGTCAAACTAGGTCCAAAGCTTAGGTTCGAGTCCCCAAGCCATTTCCCGAACCAAAAAAAAACCCAAAAACCCGTTCAAAAATTCATAATTTAAAAAAACGGGATCCCATTTCAAAACGGGATCTTGTTTCAAAATGGGATCCCGTTTCATTAAAAAACGGGATCCCATTTCAAAACGGGATCCTGTTTCATAAAAAAACCATTTTTTATGGTTCTATGAAATGGAATCCCGTTTTGAAATTCTTCCAAAAACGAAAATTTCCAGAAATGGAAAGTTTTCAAAACGGTATCCCGTTTTAAAAACTTTCTGAAAATGGAAATTTTTCAAAATTGGAAGTTTCCATTTTCGGAAACTTTTCAAAACGGGATCTCATTTTAAAACTTTCCATTTTTGGAAATTTTCCAAAATTGGAAATTTCCGAAAACGGGATCCCGTTTCCGAAAACGGGATCCCGTTTTTAAACTTAGGCTCGGGATCCCAAAGCTAAACAAGATCCCGAAGCTAAACGGGATCTCGTTTTCTAAAAACGAGATCCCGCTTTTTAAAAATGGGATCCCGTTTATTAAAAAGCGGGATCCCGTTTTTTGCAAGCTGACTCAACTTTGTGCACTTACCCATATATATTTAAATATATTACATACATACATATACATCATTCTATGTTTACAACAAATCACATAACTCCTATGTAGATTTAATGGTATACTTGTCGTTTCAAAGAAATGAAGAATGAGTTTGCTAGGGAGGTCTACACCTCTCTCCCATGGGGAAGGTGTTACCTGTGAGGGGCAGCGCCACCTCCACAGGCCATGGCCGGTGGAGGGCATTGTCCCTCCATAGTGCAGCTCCCTACCCACCATGGGGTGTGTTTATAAACTCAACACTACGTAACCTTGCTAGTTTCATTAAATTACAAACTCAAAAGAAAGGTATTCAATCCATGGCTTCATTTCAAGAATATTTAAAGAAATTGGATATGCATACATACATACATATATATACATACATATATATATATATGTACATAAATATGTGTATATATATATATATAAACATATATATATATATGTACATTTCAATTTCAAAATATATGTATAAATATTTAGTAATCTGAAAATAGGATTATGGACAAAGGTTTGCTAAAGAAAGAAAACCCCAATCTAGTAACAAAGAAGTTGTACAAATTCTTACAAATGTATACAAAAGAATGGGGAATTTCCACCAATTTCACAATTTTTCAACCAACATACACTTGAAAATTCAATCTCTTAGCAATACTATTACATTTCAAATGCTTGGGAATTAAATTCATGGAAAGAGAATTAGAAACCTAGATATTTCACTTCCAGCTGTAGTTGTTCTCCAGACAACTCTTCTCTCTTTGTTTCTTCCAGAACTTGATTCCTGATAGAGCTTCCTCTTCTCATCTCCTTTTCCTGTTACTTTATTAATCCTTGCTCCTAATGGTTTAAAACCTTCTGAATCTTTTGATAAAATAATCATTTATTTTGTAGCCATTAGAGCTAAAATTGCAGAGCATATTTTCAAGAAGATGACCAAGAACCGTTATCTCTCTCAGAAATTCCTTTCCTTTAATAATTTTTTTCCTTTTTTGTTTCTAACCTAATCTTGAAAAATATTTTAAAATAAAAATAAAGATATAACTTATCCTTTTTTTTCCATTTCTCGTGCTCAAATGAAAAATATAAAATAATATTTAATTTAGTTGCAAATAAATTCCCTTTTTGGAAAATATTTACCCAAAACTAATTCTAATTTTTACAATGTAAATATTTACCCAATAATTAAATAAATGTCTTCGAACTATTAGTTAATTTATTAAATCAAAAACCAACATAGGTTAAAAGAAGGTAACATACTCACTCAAAATTTAACATGAAAAATCATTAAAAACAAAATCTATAATTAAATTTCAATTTCAATTAATTATTTTACTTTTTTACACTTATATTTCACTATTTATTTAATTTGACTAATCATTATTTAATTTCAAACAATCAAAACAATCAAACTAAAATTAGCATTCCTAAATGCATTCTACATGAATCTAAGTGCTCATGTGTGATCAAGAGGACATCCTGCTTTATCCTGTCAAGAAGCTAACCTCCTCTCCTTAATCACACCCTTGGTATTCAACCACTTGCACCTCAAGTGCACTCAAGCACGTGTAACAATAAATTGAATTAGTATCTCATAAAGATATAAATCAAAACAATATAATACATCAATTCAAATGTTTCTATTCTATTTTGCGTCATTTTCAAAATAGAGCACAATTGATACTATTCAACTTTCATAATTTAAAGCAAGCACTTTCATATTTCATCACACCAAAACACCATAGTATGCATTATTACTCTACCACACACATCAGATCATATAAGAAATCCACACAAAACCAGAAGCTATCTGTATTAGAGTCTAGGACATGACATTAGATGTACAAGATTGCAAACCTACACAAGACTCTTTAGATTGCAAGATTTTGGGCTCTCCTTTATAGGAGGGTGTAAAATCTAATGAATTCAAGTCATTATTGTTTTGTGTGATGACATTGACATTAAGTGAAGATGTGTTGATGTTGAGTGAAGCCTTAGTGATTTCTATTAAAGGACAATAACCAAGACCATGTGTTGTTTATAGTGTAGTAGGATCTATAGGGTTGTAGATTCCTTGTTCATGAGCACAACATCCTTTTCCACTATAGCCAAGTTGCTTCATAAGTTCATAAACTTTGCCATAAATCTTTTTCATTGCTTTTGAATCGGGTGGCTATTCGTTGTTGTGTTTGTCAAAGGTTGTTGTGTGATTGGTTGTGTTTTGGTCTAAAGTGGTTGAGGTGGATGCTTTTGAAGGATCATCTATGAGTGGTGGTGTGAAGACTAAGGAACCAAAATCATCATCTAATAGCTTTGTGATTTGTTCAATATTTTGTTGTTTATCTTGTTGTTGCATAGGTTCCACTTGTATAGTTGGTGTTAATGTGTTTAAATGATTGGCTTTGTTTTTCTCAAGGTTCAAGAAACTATTTAGATTAGGGTCAGCTTCAAGGATGTGTACTATGTTGTTGTAGATGTCTTTCATTTTACGATGAAGATTGGAAGGCAGACCATTCATTTCATGAATCCATGATCTTCCTGAAATAATATTATATGAAAGATCATGAGGGACGACATGGATCAGTGTTTGCAATGTGACCACTCCAACTATAATAGGTAAAGTGATCGCACCAAGCAGTTTCTTTTCTTCATTGTCAAAGCCTTTAATAGATAAAGAATCGAGTTGAATTTGTGATCTACCCACACAAAGGCTATCCAAGAGGTTTACACTACACACTATAAGAGAGGAACCATTGTCAACAAGGGTTCACTTTATCCCTATGGTTTTGTTTTGAGATAGGATTATGAAAGCTTTATTTTGTTTTTGCACATCCAAAGGGGGGAGTTCACTTTGGTGGAAAACAATGTCAGCATGTATTCCTTGGATCATGGCTGCCATGTTAGTGGGTTGTGCATTAGAAGGGATAGGATGTAATGCCCACCATGCAACCCCAAAGGAAACTAACATACAAGCATTTAAGGCACAATTTTTTTTTAAAGGAAATAATATGCAACAACATACATCACATGAAATGAACAATATAAGTACAACATATAACAATGTTCCTTGGGGCCACATAGTTGCATCACTTTTCATAACTCTATCTTACATTACATGAGGGATAGACATACACCAAATCAAATGACCCGAACATGGATCATACATTAACAATACTAAGATACATTGCTTCAAGGTTAACATTAATACAATATTGTTCCCCAACATCTATGGGAAGAGTATAATAACATGGAAAGATAAATCTAAAATTGAAGGAATACAAAGCTATAAGCTGGATCGAACTCTTACATAACTTAGAATTCACTGCAACAGGTACATCTTTGCGCATCTCGACCTTCGGATGGGGACCCAATGGGGTGCGTAGCATGTTCCACTCGACCACCCCCGTGCTTGGAGTAAACAAGAAAGATCCTCACCCAAGAAGTCAAAAGAACCAAAGATAAACAAGACTCCACAAAAGAGATAACAAAACACAAGATATTAACCCATAACATTGCCAACACATAACCACAACAAGAGTAATGAAATGTCCAACAAGAATCAATCGCAATTATTATAGATCAACACTAAATAACCATAAGAGGTGCCGACAACAATAGAATCCAAAGCTCTCCAAATGAGATTGCAAAATCATCCAACAATAAATATCCAAGGGCACCTTTCATCCACATCAACAAACAAAAACTATAATAAACAACTCTAGAGGCAACAAGAACAAGAGAGACAAAGGGCATAGTGGGAGAGTGTCATCACATGGCCTTATATGAGTTCGCCAGACTACCTATCACAAGGTGCCGCCTCCATCCATTCATGGATTATCCAGACAACCTAGCTCAAGGAGCCGCCTCCACCTATGGTTATCCAGACATCCTATTTCAAGGTGCCGCCCCATAGGGTTACTCATGCGGAGCCACTTACCTTTCATAGAGACAAGGTAGTGACCTTACCAACCAGGTCTTCCCACCCGTCCTTAGCCTTTGAAAGGGCTAACGGCAGGGGTGAGGTGCATTTTTTTATCTTGTTATGTGTTAACTAACCCAACCCACTAGATACATTAATTAGGTTATCACTTATTTAAGGAAACTCTTTCAAGGGTGACCACTTGTACACTGGCCCCAAGAAGAGCCACTCTCCCCTACGGTTACTCTAAAATCAAAGAAACCAACAGGTGTACCTCAATCCTCAAGACATAAAGGCATTCTTAAAACATACACATGATGCATGACCATCTCGTGGCTATCCAAGCATCAAAATCCATAAACTAGGAGGTACCACCCACACAAAAATTCATGAGGTAAGAAGATAGAGAGAAAGGTGCAACAACAACAAACGTGCACACACACACCCCTTCCCCTAGCCTCTGGAGGTACATAAACATCTACCCAAGAACCAAAATAACTCGAAATGTCCAAATCAAGTCAGACTACAAACTATACAAAAGTTCAACCTAAACTAAACATAAAACATATCAAATACAAATTTCCATCATTCAAGGTCAAGTTAAATCAATTCATGAAATTGAAACAACTTCTATAAATAAAAGTCATCTCTCCTACTAGCACAATGACAAAGTTCAGACCCACTTGTAAACAACACATTACAATTAACGTCGCAACATATGTCTACACTTAACAACCATCCTACTAAAAACATAATTAATAATTGCGGTCCCCAATCAATTACTATGTTTTATTTAATTAAGTTTATTAAACTACAAAATAAAATCAAATAAAGATATCAATTACTCCAAATTTTCCCTATTTCTAATATAGCTATTCCACTTGTAACTAATGAAATTAAGAATAAACCAATCCATCAATATTCACACAACTTATCAACATGTATGATAAAGTAATTTCCTCTCAACAATATATGGTAACCAAATTTGTCTAAGTGGAAATTAACAATAAAAAAAAAAACTTAACTAAACCAAACATAAATAGTAATGATAAAGTTTCAACTCAAACCATATGACAATATGTACAATGAATTTAATAAAATACCTTTCCAATTAAAAAGAAAATTCCAACTTTAAAATTCTTTAACTAAATAACATTTTCCTACACAACTAACTAATGTACAATAGTTACAAATAGAGTTAGCATTTACTAGACACCTAATTCTCATATCGTATCCAATATATAAATATTTTTATAGAAAGAAATTTCAATACAATATATATGTTACGATTATTTATATATATATATATATATATATAACAACATTGATTATGGTAACATGAGCTATATATATATATTCACCTAAATGTAATTTATATAAAATTACATGAACATTATCACTAAACTATATAAACCATTATCATTATCAATACAATCGAAAATCAGATTAATAACCTCTAGCATATATATAAGTATATATATCAAACAACGAAATTTACTATTTAAAATACCATTACCAACATAGACATATACAGGCTTGAACATACCCTCACTATTTTGAACTCTCTAAAATATAAACATGAAATAATCCTTATCCCCCAATAAGGTTCCATCTCTTACAAACCAAAGACCACAGCACGCAGAGGGATACCAAACACAGGAAAACTATGCAGCACTGGAAAAGATGGCATGGCGAATGGAGACAGCAAGTTATTTCTAGACTCAAGACCTTGACTTATCAATATAGAAGAGGAGAGGAAGGAACATTTTTCGGCCAACAAATTGAAAGGTTGGCATTTGTATCTGGTTTGATAAGTTTTTCCCTCAGAAGAGTTGTTCAGAAACTCAAGTATGTTTTAATTGACATCTACGCCTAAAATCATCTCCAAGATTGTTACACGATATATTATTGTAATAGTTGTGCACTATTCCATCATTTAGATGGGTGCGGCATTGTAGAGTAGGATATAGGTTATGATAAATAATTCAAACTGAAATCAAATCAACTTTCTCCCCCATTGAAGATTCATTGAACACGACAGGCAACAACATAAGACCACCGCTTGATATGAAGGCGACAATATATGAGCTCATAAGTTGGGTAAATCATTCCTAGACTTACTACACTCTGATGGTTAACACAAAAGATGACCACATACATGATTTGATTCCATCCGACTTCTAAGAAGAGGATGCCACCGAAAGGACTCGAAAGGAGAATACTGGGCCAAGCGAATTTCCAACAAAGATTGGGAAGCACTCAAAGTTTTGACTCTATATTTTATAACGACTGACAAGGGAATTAAAAAAAAAAACACCACATATAATATTCCTACCTATTTTGCCCTCCCAAATACTAACATGCAGCCGCTCTCACTAGAAGATACGGGCTCTAAGATTGCTGCTACAGGTCCTCTATGCATGGCAGCAGTGGATGCTTGACGGGTCAAGTATGCGAACTGTTTTCTATTGTGGCCTTGCGGACACCGCTTTTCATGGTCTGAAACAGTTGCCAGGAGATCTGAATCAGACTGTTTGGAGGCTAACAGAAATCTGGAAACGGATATACATGCAACTGAAGAGAACGCCTCAAAGGGGATATTATCCCGTGACATGCAATGATTGCAGAAAGTGTTTTAAAATACATTTGATGAGAGCTTAAAGTTTCCGCAGAGAAGATGACTTCCAAAGGCGCATAAATATAGAAAGAGACAACATAAAATCGAGCGTCAAAGCCTCTATAGTCTACGATTCTTTGGACAGGATCGAACTATCCATGCAAAACGGCATTCAGCAATTTAAAAGCATAAAAGTATCAATGAATATAGCAGTAAAATATAAAGATTACCCATTCGAGCAGTAACCAAATTCAGTAGAGAACAGGTGAAATGATATCCAGATTCAATATTCAACAATACTCAAAAATGGCCAGAATAAGATTACGATTCCTACCTGAATTCCCTACGCTCGTGACCGGAGAGGATAAACTACAGGCCTCCGCTTCCCAGCCACAGATTTCTCCCTTCCAACTTGATCCCTCTCCCTTTCACCCATTTCAACCCTTTCTTTTTAAATCAAAAACCCACTGAAAACTCTGATTTCTTTTCTTTTCTTTTTTTTGTTTTATTTTGTTTTGTTTTGTTTTGTTTTGTTTTTCTTCAAACAAATTAGGCAATCTTTTCACAATAAAACAAGTCTCTTGATTACGTTCCTATCTCAAGCCGTGCATGTGCACGCTTTTGTGTTTTACCCTCTTTTCCCTGCTTTTACAAATTAGTTCGAAATCATATCCTTCTTATTTCTTTAATTTCTTATTTTATTTTAAACAACCTTGAAATTTAATTTTAATTTAATTAATTATCTTCGAACAACCAATAAATTATTAATTCTTATCAGATACCATTAAAAACAATACTTTTTCAAAACAAATTAATTAATTTATTTAATAATAACCTATTTACTCAATATTCCATAAAACTAATTTATTTAATTATCATTATAATATCCAATTTTATTTAATCAATACTAATTTAATTAATTGAGTAAATAACGCTATCAAAACATTACGTTTATCACCTGAACCATTAACACACCAATCGACGATAACATAAATAGACACTTACCCAATTCTCTAGACGGACTACCATGGAGGGGCACTACATAGGAACTTGTTGCAAGGCCTATTGGATCATGTCGTGATAGTGAGGGAAGGTTTGAATAAGGTCCCATAATGAAATTTTAGTAGGAGTATTCTTTAGTTGTTTAATAAGATTGTACTCCTTTCCACTAGGAAGACCTCAAGGAAACCTTTAGTGGCTAATCTTAACCAATTTTTGAATTCTAGGAATCAGCCAAGTCAAAATTGGTGAATATCTCATGCCCAACAGGGTGTCTAAATCACCTGAATTTAACGAACTATAGGTCCAATGCATGTCCATTCGCCAAGGATTTTTTTTATGAGGCATATTTAAGCAAAAAAATTTCCATTTTCAAACTACGCATTTCAATTGGACCAACTAATATTTTCACCTGGAATCCCGAATGCATTTAATAAAAAACCTACATATTTTCCAATACTATTAAAACAACATTGTATTAGGACCCATTTCGTAAATTAAAATTTGCAAATAGTTGCTTGTGAAGACCCATTTCACCAATTAAAATTTATAAATTGTTGCTTATGTGGACCTATTTTTCCAATAACATTAAAAAATAATTACATTTGAGGACACATTTCGCCTTGAAAATTACAACGTATCATTGTACAAGCATGCGAGACTCACCAAATTTTTAATATACCATTTAAAAATCCTATAGAATTTTCAAAATATGGAATCATGGATTGATATAAATACAATCAAAAGTGTCATTTATTCTTACACATTTTTTTTGGTTTTGAGGTTCTACTTCTTGATTCGGAAGTCAGAGAAATCCTAAAATGTAGACTTAAAGGTGAGTGATCATTTCTTCATAGTGTTATTAGTTATAATAATAAGTTTTCTTTATCTCTTTTCCATTCTTTCTTTAGTCTTAAAAATGATATTGAGTATGGAATGAGATCTATATTATTATTCTTTTTCATTCTTAAACAAGACATTTTTTTCCAGTTTTTATGTCGAGTGAATCAGAGATCAATATGTCAAGCGACTCTGGTAGCTAGGGTAAGGCTCTTGTCGCTCCTCAAGGTGGTGAAGAGACTCCTTTTGCTCCTCATACTCCTATCACTCCTCAAGGTGGTAAGGCTCTTGTCATTCCTTAGACTCTTGCTGCTCCTCAGGGTGGTGAAGAGACTCCTACCGCACCTCAGGGTGGTGAAGATATTCCTTCCGCTCCTTAGGGTGGTGAAGAGACTGAGAGGCCATCAAAATGCCAAAAACTTAGACATACCATACAATCTTATCTTAGACATACCATACAATCTTACTTTGGAATTTCCAAAGCTTCTAATCCATCAGGTCAAGATGGAGCTACATCATCAACTCTTCCACCAAATATTGGTAGCATTCACAATACCTCATCGCCATCGGAAGGTCAAGTTGATATTTTCATTGATTTAAATCAAAATGTATCAAATAAGGATGGAAATACCACAAAAGATGTTCCAAGGGATACCATGGGCCTGGTTAGCCAGAATGATATAATTGACTTGGATGAGGATTATGATGTTGGTAGCAAGAAAAGAAGAAGCAAATAAAAAATGGGGTGCGAGTGGGAAATGAAAAGAAATTTTTAACTTGGTTGGTTGTCAAAGTACCCATTCATGAAACCAGTGGGGATTGGAAATTCAAAAAATATTGAAAAGGAAACATTAGCCAAATGTACGATTTGTAGCTAGAAATGTGGAAGATCCAAGATGTTGTAGCTAAAGATTGACACTACAGAAAAGCATATCGGTAAAGTTTATGAAAAACAAATCATAGATGGAAAGGAACAATTAGTTGTACGATGGAAATCAAAGGAAGAATGTCTTCATGTTAGGTATGCCATGAATTATGAAGAGCATGAAAAAAGAATTTCAAACATTGTTGCATATAAAGGTACACTTGAGGCTCAATTTGGAAAAGCAATGGAAGGAGCAAATATGTCAAAAACTGTTCATATTAGTGTTGTTTTTCATATTATGTCTAGAAGGTGTCCTATGATAGACTACCCAAAATATTCTGGTTTATTATCTTTTTTTAATGTTCATCACTATCCCTTGTCACATTGGTCAGTAAATTCTAGATGGGAATGGGAAACTATCTTGGTGCAGTTGAAAAGGAAGATTTAAAGGAGAAAGTAAAAGAGTCAAATTTCATTGTATTATCTTTAGATGAAGTTACTGCGGTAGACAATACTTCTTGGGTCTGTATGCATTTGTATACTATACAAAGACATGTTCGCCAAGCTCATCTTCTCTATGTTCATAAAATGAAGGACAGTTCAACATCACAAAATATATTTGAACTAGTCAAGAAATCTTTGAATGAAATTGCAGGTATGGATGAGTTGAAAATTTCCTAAAAGTTGGTGTGTGTACAAGTTGATGGAGCTGCAGTGATGCAAGGTCAAAGGACCGGTGTTTGCACAAAGTTACAAACTACTTGTGCACCATACATGTTTGGCATTCACTACATGGCCCACATAATGAATTTAGCATTCAAAATTGTAAGCAAGTTTCCTATAGTATCAAAAGTTGAAAATCTAGTCCACGAGATCCACACATACTTCTGCTGAAGTCCCAAACGTTTCATAGAATTTCAAAATTTTGTTGAGGGAATAACACCAGGAAACAATCTTCTCAAGGATGTCAATACCAGATGGATCTCCCTAAATGGACCAACCCAATGAGTTCTTTCATAATTTCAATCCTTAATTGGAGATGAGCATAGTAGCACAGTAGACAAAGCTCTTGACCTCTTACATAGGTTAAGCGATATAGAGACACTCTTGAATTTAGCTAGTATTCTCCCCCATGCTAGATGAGATGAAAAATCTTGTGAAGAAAGCCCAAGACAGAACTATGTAAATTAATGAATATGACAATCTATGTAAACATACATGCTTGGCCTCGATCATCTATATCTAGAGCTAACACAAGATGGCTCAAATTATTTCATGTGGCAGAAAATTACTAATTTGAATAATCCTGATAATTATTTACAGTTTAATGCAACTAGGAACTTATGTATCTATGTATGTGGATATGAGATACCAATGTACCATTTTAAGACAACTAGGCACTCTAGTAGAGAAGTAGCTGTTAAGGAGGAAGATTTTAAAACAATTGTTAAATCTGTTGGTGATAATTTGAAGGAAATTGAAAAATATCTTTCCTCAAAGATTTATGAAAGATTCTACTGACATGAAATACCTGAAGCCATGGGTATTGTGTATCCTCAATTTTGGGAAAACTGAGAGAACCCAAAATATTTTCATCAAGTAAAAATCTTGATCAAACAATTTTTGAAAAGTGTAACATGCAATGAGCAGAAAATAGAAGGAATTTTAAATGAAGCTAAGCTTAGAAATAAATCTAGGATATTTGCAATAGCTATGAGGGACTAGTATAATTCCATGGGCAAGGAGAAGGTCTTTGAACTAGGATCAATAAAAAAGGTTTGGACAAACTTAGACCACTGTCAAAGTGAAATATTGTGTGGTTCAATATCAGAATATTTCAAACTTGTTGATTTATGTCAAACAATGATATTGGGGTTGGTGGAGGATGAGAGAGTTTTTCAGTAAATTGGATTTTTTGAAATTAAAATTAAGAAACAAACTAGACAAGAATTTGGAAAATTGCTTGAGGTTGAAAGGAACTACGTATAATGTCTTTAATTTTCCTTTTGAAAGGGCACTCACAATTTGGAGGTCCACATGTGAAAGAAGAAGGACCAGGTTGTGCAACACTCCAATTCCAAATGCTGCTACTGGTGGTAGTGGTAGTGGTAGTGGTAGTGTGACTAAGACAGTTCAAATTGACACAAATCACACAATGAATGTTGAATTTGAGACACAAGTCAAAGAAAATGAAGAGCAGACTTGGAATCAAATTCAAGATGACTCTTTTACTTTATTTGATGATGAACAATAGTTTGAGGACCCTGACTTTGTTTGGGAAATGGGAGAGAATTAGCAGCTTTTAGGTATTTATACTACACTTCATGGATCTCAGGATTAGTTTCCATTGTTCCATATTGTAGTTGATAGTGCAATTATTGTTGGAAGATGGACAAATGGAAATGTTTTCCAACTTAAAGGTGTTGATGGTCATTACTTTATGACTCAAATTAAATGAAATTTGGTTATGGAACAAGAAAATGTGTCACATTAATTTTGATATCCTAGTAAGAATAAGTTTAGTTCAAGCTGTCAGAGATTTGCCAAAAATTACAAAGCCTATCAATGTTGTTTGTAAGGAATCTAAAGTTGGGAAGCAAGCAAGAAGAAGCTTCAAATTCAAAGAACAATCTTCTACTAGACTATTGTCATTGGTGCGTACAGATCTTTGTGGCTCCACCAGAGTGAGAAGTCTTGAAGGTGACAAGTATTTCATGTTATTGATTGATGATTATTCTAGAATGACATGGACTGTTACTTTTCTCAAAGAAAAATTAGAACCTCTAGATAAGCTCAAAGTATTCAAAGTTATGGTTGAAAATGAAATGGATATGAAAATAAAGTGTTCAATGTCTAAAAAAGGTGGAGAGTTCACCTCCAATGAGTTATGTTGCAAAGATAGCTTCTATTGTACCAAAAGATCAATCTGTTAATGCTCGATACAGTCCTTGGATTTGAACAAGATCCAAGATCCACAGGGGGTTGTTAAACCATGTAACGAAGCTCAAGTGTCATGTTGACCCACACCAAGGAGAACAAGGCTGACACTTGCGACAATTCCCCCCAATGTAAGCGAGGGGTTCAAACTTGTGACCTTGGCTTTGATACCAATTTTCCCAAAGACAAATGTTGTTGCACCAAAATATCGACCTGTTAATGCTCGATACAACTGTTGGATTTATACAAGATCCAAGATCAATAGGAGGTAGTTAAACCATATCACGAAGTTGAGCGTCGTGTTGGCCCACACCAAGGAGACCAAGGGTGACACCTTGCAACAAGTTCAACATCCTTGGTGAGAATCATGGAATAAAGAGACATTTACATGCCCCTAGGACTCCTCGACATAATGGAGTTGTTGAAAGAAAGAATAGGACTATTCAAGAAGCTATAAGGACAATAATGAAAGAAGAAAATATACTAGAAGTCTACTAGAGAGAAGCAATTCATACTGTTGTTTACACACTTAATAGAGTACAAGCAATGAGCAAACAACACAAAGACTCCCCATGAGTTGTGGTATGGAAAGATTCCTACTATCAAATACTTTAGAGTATTTGAAAGAAAATACAATATCAAAAGAGATGAAGAAAACTTAGGAAAGTTTGATGCAAGTTCTAATGAAGGTATCTTCCTTGGATATTCTACTAGAAGCAAAGATTATCGGTGTTAAAACAAGAGGCTGAGAAAGATTGCTGAGAGTGCAAGTTTCAAGTTTGATGTATACTTATAGAAGAAATTAGTGGTGATAGATGGATATGTATTAGATGAGCCCTCTTGCAGAGAAGAAGAAAAAGCTAAGGAAAAAGAAGTGCAAAATAAAAGAGGAAGAATCTCTAAAAAAGGTCTTAAAAACTCCTAAGTATGTGCAAAAGAATCATTCTAAAGAATAGATCATTGGTGATAAGATAAAATGTGTACTGACAAGAATGAAAGTTGTTGAAGAAAAAGTAAATCTATGTTTACTTTTTTAAGTTGAACCTAAAATAGTGACTAAAGCATGCAAAGATGAGTATTGGGTCAAGGCTTTGGAAGAAGAATTGGTGTAGATTAAGAAGAATCAAACTTGGAAATTTTTCCCAAGACTAGAAAATAAGAATGTGATTGGAACTAAGTGGGTGTTCTAGAACAAACTAAATGAGAGTGGAGAAGTGTTGGGAATAGGATGTCATTTAATTGCAATCCTAAACATTATTTCATGTATCTCCTAAGTCCTTGGAAAGTATTCCCCAACAGTAGGATTAGAAAGAGATTAAATTTGAATGAAATGAACATGTAAATTGACATTTGCAATTAATTCTAAATGATAGGAACATGTGGGAATTCCCAAGAAGAGCTCCTACAAAATAGGAGCGCATGGGGCACCCACATGGAAGGTGGAACTCACCTTGAGCTAAGTTAACTATATGGAGAAAGATAACACTTCAGTAATGCATGTAGAGATCCTAGAAGTTAGGAATTGATATTTACGTGCATGGAGTTTAGTTTAGTGCGGTTCAGTTCAGTATCAGTTTAATTCAGTTTAGTTCAATTATGGTGCAATTATCTTAAGTTGCATGTAGTTAGTTTCAGTGGAATGCTAGTTGACTTCAATTGACTTGGAATGCATGACTAATGACTTGAGTTGCATGACAGATAACAAGTGATACATTTAGTTAATTGGGGATGATCAATCATGCATGATATTTGCATGAATGGTAGAGACATATGTTTCAATTAACAAAGATTGACTTGGACCCACCTTGGGTGCCCAAGTTGGCATCTTGGAGTTAACACTTTTGCATGATAAGATATTTTATAAGGATGAATTAAGTGAGCCCATTCTTGGGCACCAACTTTGAGGAGTAGCCTACAAGATATCTTTGGAATCAACATTGAGTTATGACTTCATTTTTGGATTTTCAAATTGATGAAGGACTTGGTTTGACATTGTTTTTCACGGAAGAACTCTACTTGCAAACAATGAGAGTAAGTTTTGTGCTTTGTAACAAGGCTCATTATTGTCTATAAATTGCAGCAAGTTGAAGAGAGTTTTGTCAATTTTTATTGTAGGTTGTGAAGACGAATTGTTGAAGGAAAAAGAAGCATCTCAAGTAAGGATTGATAAAGAATTATTGTAATCTTGTTGTAAGTTTAAATAATACAAGCACTATTGATTCTGGTGGTCGAGTTTTTTCCCTAAAGGGTTTCTCCATGGTATATACTATGTTAGTTCTATCTTCTGGTCTTATTCTTCTACAATCTTTTGTCTACTTCTACAAATGGTAAAATGAATCTAAACAAATAATCATCTACAAAGAATCTATAACAAATAACACTTAATTAGATCTATAGTCACATAGTCTTACAAAGTATTAAGCTACATAATTACCTCCATTTTCAACAAGTGGTAAAAACAAGGCAAGGCTTGTGTGTATAGGCTACTCACAAGTAGAAGGAATAGAATTTGAGGAGACATTTGCTCTGGTGAAAAGAATGGAAGCTATCAAAATGTTATTGGCTTTTGCAACATATAAAGATTTCAAAGTTTATCAAATGTATGTGAAGTCTACTTTCTTGAATGCAGAATTAGAAGAAGAGGTATACATAGAACAACCAGAAGGATTTCAGTTATCACATAAATTGAATATGGTCTTATATTGGAGTGAATTTGCACCCCTTATGAAAATTCCCCTTGTGCCTTTCTCCACTTTAGAAAACCAAGTTTGAAGGCTAAATTCCACATAAACCTATTGCCTTCATTCCACTTGGTGCCTGTTTTGAGCATCTGGAGAGGAATTTCTATCAGGGATGCTCGTGCAGCACACAAACATTCGTACGATGTGTAGACGTCCACATGGCATGCTTACGTCCTTGGAAAATTCCTACGGTTGAACCTGCAGAGGCATTACACTTCTCATTGGGAGTCAAGTTGTAATGCCCTCTTCAGTCGACCGACTTGAATATGGCCATTTTCTTCATCTCCTCTTCAAATTCTATCCTTCAACAAGCATTTCCTCCTCTAAGCATTCAATCCAAATTCTTCACTTCATTCACAAGCTCACTTTCATACTCTTGTACTCACTCTCAAGCTTTCAAGCAACATTCATGCACTCAATTACAACAAATACATCATTCCATCACTTCAATAGAGAAAGTGTGGAACCAAATGCCATTGTAGCAAGGGCTTGAGTCCTCTCATTTTCTCCAAGTAGCCTTGAGTGCTCTTGGTGGCGGTGGTAAGCTTTCCACTCCTCCCCTCTATTACTTGGTAGAGTAAGCACATTTACTATTTTTTAGTGTTTTAGTGCTCTTTAGTTCATTTACTCCTTTATCATACTTTTCTCCATTGTTGCAAACTTGGCTATCTGTGGAGGTGGAAACACCTAAACGAGGGTCTAACTGAGGTAGGACCCTATACAGCCACCCAACATTCTCCTCCTCTTTGTGTGTAGGTGAACTTGTTCTCAAGTAGCTAGCTAGCAAATGAGTTTCTTTGTGAGATCCTTTTTTCCACCCTAACTCTTGCATTTTTACTTTATCACATTAGAGAGTATTTTGTTTACTTAACCACATTATTTTGACCCTTTAGTAGTAGTTAGTTGGGTCGTTAGCTTGTTTGACCTTGTCTCTTCAATTCTCTGGTTGTATGGATACTAGCACACTTTAGAGACGCCAACATGCCGCATTATTGTCCAAGGAACGCGTTTTCGTCCTTGGGAAGAGAGATTCTCAAGGCACAATGTTGAACTTGAAAACTGGCTTAGCTAGTCCCATTTTTCATTTTGGGTCTATAAAGTGTGATCCAGGTGTATCTTAGAAAACCTAAAAATTTCACAATCTCATAATCTCATGAAACTAGCATCATCACACAGAGCTTGCTGACATGGTCTTGACGCAACTTGAATGGGATCAAAAGGAGTTAGTATTTAGAAGTTATGCGCAGTCAAAGGTCCAGTCAAACATGCAAATCAGGCATTCAAAAAGGCCAAAAATTGATCATCTCAAAATGAGACAAAAATGACACCAAAATGTAGAGCTTGTCGCACTGATTCTAGAACTATATTCGGTTTCGAAAACAGAGTCCATATGAGCAAAATAGAGGCGGTCAAAGTTTGTAGACAAAAAGAGTTGACCAGTCAAAATGATGACGTCATCATGATGTCAGCATGGTGATGTGGCAAGTGGTGACGTGGCAAGATTATATGGCATGGCATAAATATGGATTAAACCATATTTGTTAAAGAAAAAATATATATAAAGTGGGCACCACCTATTAAAGTGGGATGCCACCTAAGGAATAGGGGGTATCCCACCTTATATGGGAAGGCTCTCTTGTCTTTAGGGGAAAAACTTAAAAGGAGGAGAGGATGGTGGGATCACCACCCACCATTTTCTCTAAAAGATTTAATTGCTTTTTCAAAGCCTTAGAATAAGGCTAAATCCCTTTTTCCTAGGGGCCTAAATTATCCCATATTTTTAGAGGCCTAGAATATTTTCTTTTACACGGAAATATTAGGAATTGTATTCCTAAATTAAGGGATCAAATAAAACCTTACATAAAATATTCCCTAAATAATAGAGAATAAATCCATTCGTAACCATTCAAATGGAAAGAGAATTATTTTGAGGGGATATTATCCTTCCAAAAATTATTAAAGGAGGATATTATTGATTTTTTTTTCTTGTAATAGGAGATATGGGTATATTTGCAAATAATATGGTTTTAGCCCATATTAGCAAATAAATTTGTATAAAAGGGGGAGAGCTTTGGCTTGAAAATAAGCAAGTCTACTTGGAGAAATAATTCATTTGTGAGAGTTGAATTCTTTTTGAGAGGAAGGATTGCAAGGTGTTGTTATACACCAAAAATTGTAAAAGTGAGAGAGATTGTGAGGAATTTTGTGCAAGTTTTTGAAGCTTGAATATTGTAAGAAGGCATCTTCAAGTGCTTGGCGATATTAATAAAAGCAGTCCAACATTGAGAAGCAGACCCAAAGACGCAGTCCTAATTGGATGAACTCCGTTATCAACTTGCGTCTGATTCTTCTATCTTCTTTCTTGTTATTCTTCTATCTCTTGTCTTACATTCTCTCTAATTGAGTTCCAGTATTTTCAATTTGGCATTTAAGTTCTAATTACAACATTTTAGTAATTAGTTAATTTCATTGAGTTCTGTAAAGGATTAAGTGAACTTAGTCTATAATTTCAACGGTTAAACAACATAGTCACGCAATTCTATCTGGATCAGGGAAAAATTGTAATTAGGATTAATTTGCAAGTTATTTTGTAAACCTCTAATTACATATCAGAGTGACTAAAGACCTTATAGTCCTCAGAGTGACTAAAGGACCTTATAGTCCTCAGAGTGACTAAAGGACCTTATAGTCCTCATCATTCTCATCCCACATATCCTAACACTCTATTAAGTTGAGGTAAGTTAGGGTAGGCTTCTGCATCTTGGCCCTCTGTGACTTGGGGCCTTGCATGTGGTGGTCCCTCTCTCTTACATTTTTGGTGAACCTGACGTGAACCAATTCTTGTTCATCTGTTGGTGTTGAGAACTCTCTCATGTACTTCATGACTGTCATGTTTCTAAGTGTTATGAACATTTATAAGAATCACAACCCAGTCCAAAACTTCTGAGTATATCGTTAGGAGAAGTATATGACACCTCTCGATGGAAAAGACAAAGGTCTCTACTGGTTTCACTATAGGCCTTTTCTCTAGTCCCACCATTTGTCTAGCTGTGTAGGAGCAATTTTTGAAGAACAAGCAGGGATTTGTTGAGGAAAATGATCACATTCCCACCCTCCCTGCGTCTCCTACACGGGCATGTGCAGGATCATGGTATGCCAAAAAGTGGCAATGGAGAAAAAAATACGTGTTTCTACGACTCAAAAACGCGAAAAGGGTGAGTTGACTTTTTGGGGCTCGGGTGACTACCAAGGTAGAGGGAAAACTTAGATTTAAGAATCGGATATTCGATCCAAATCGGATATCCGATTTTGTTGACATATATATACACAGCATTTCGGGCGACCAAAACTCATTTCTACATTCGCATTCGGCTCAACCGCGGCGTGGAAAGCACAAATCAGATATCCGATTTGAAATCCATCTCCAACAGGTAAAATTCTTGATTTTTTATTTGCTCTAATCAAATTTTCAATTAGATTTGTTTAATTTTAGTTGATTTTTTTTCAAAATAGGGTTTTTTGGTAGATTTTTTATGAAAAAGTTGAATTTAGCATGGATTTTGATGAAAATTGTATGTTTGCAATGGATTTTGATGAAAATTGAATGTTTGCAATGGATTTTGATGAAAATTGAATGTTTGCAATGGATTTGGATTAAAAATTAGAGAATTTTATTAATTTTTGTTAAAAACTAGGGTTTTTGTTGGATTTTAAAAAAAAACTAGGGTTTTTTATACTATTTTCATTTATATTCTAATATAGTAGATTCTAATATTCCTTCGGTAGCTAGTTTCATGAAATTTTTGACTAATGCTCAAAATCCTTTTGGAAAATAAGTTTCCTCTCCCACAATAATGCCTTCTATTCCCAACTTTACACCTCCAATCATAGCATCAATGATGGAATATAACAATGGTTTAAACTCAAGCTTAGGAATTTCTAGTGGAAATTATAATAGTTTTGTCCCTTCACCTATAACACCTTCATATTCATCACCCCTCCTAAACATGAAATATAATATCCCACCATTCCTCCATACTAGTTCACCATACTTGAAAAACTCTCACAACATGTGGCCCAATGATTTTGTGATAAATCAACTTTTTTATTTAAAGCATGAGATTATTACAACAACAAATTTCAAACTTAAACCAAAATCAAACCAATAGTAAACATCCAAAATACCTTACACATAGTTCATTAATGTTCACTATTTTAAATACACCTATACTACAAAACATTGAAATACCTCGCTTTGGAAAGTACAATGGTAAAAAATATCCTAATAACCATTTGTTAGTTTTTACTACCTTGTGTAGAGACTTTATTTTTGAAGATTCACTCATAGTGAAACTCTTTTCTAGATCATTGAAAGATATGGCCTTCGATTGGTTTTGTTCATTGTCAAACAATCAATTACCTCCTTTACACAACTCATTAATGATTTACTCCAACACTTTCAAGTGAACATCAGTCCTCAAGTTACATTAACAAATTTAGTTCATTGTAATCAAGGACCTAAAGAGAAAATAAAAAACTTTATGAAATGATACTAATCCCTTTATTTGAAATTCTCCTATAGTCTTCAAGATGTTGACATTCAAAGGGTGTTTATAGGTAACTTACAACCTAATATTCAAGATAAGAAATTGCTAATGAAATATCCATCCTTAACATGTTTTTGTATAACCCTTCATGATTATCGAATATCGATTAGTTGGTATGAAGGTACCCCTTCATAGGCTCCTATTGGTCAATCATATAAGTCATGCCTCAAAACAACTATCAATCATTTAAAAAGAAAAACAAAATATTCATTACTTGATAAACATTCATGTCAAACTGCTCATAATATTGAGACAGAAGTAACTACTGTAAACATAACTCTAGATATAAATTTAGGCCATGAGATAGGAAATTTTCATAGTTGTTTGATTCTCTCCATGTGATCATGTTGCAATTGTTAAACAAGAATATGATTCAACTTCCTCCAATTAGTCATATTCAAACAATTAAACCTTTACCACAAACTTTAATGCAAAAACATTTTTTCAATATCATCGTACACCTCGACATGATATGGAAAGATGTAAGCATATTTATAACCAAGTGCAAGACCTCATTCTAATCAAATCCAGTTGGATGACCTATTAATGGCAAAGGAAATAAATTGGTTTTTTCACCTAATCAATACTTACAAATATTTACAAGCCCATTGCCAATTCATTCAACAAACTTTGTTCAATACAATGATAATGAAGAAGATGATAATGATTTTTCCATCTTTATAAACATTACTAATATTCAAAATCATAAAGGAAAAACCAATATTTTGTTTGACATTTCTTTTACATATATTGATTATTCTATAACTACACTCGATGGTCTTCTTTATATCAAGTTTGCAGAAACCCGAAAAGGGGAATACTCATTGATCCCATGTACATAGTGAATATGATCAAAAAAGAGTTATTGTATGTACATGAACTTTATGCAGATGATTATGAACAATCAAAAGCATGATTAAAAGCTCATGATGGTTATGGCTTCCCTATAATTGGTTTGATAACTCTCCCAAAGGTTGGACCTAAATAGTTGGGTGGTTTTGATAGATTTTTTATGAAAAATTTGAGTTTAGCATGGATTTTGATAAAATTTGAATGTTTGCAATGGATTTTGACTTAAAAATAGTGTTTTTATGTATTTGGATTAAAAATTAGAAAATTTTATAGATTTTTGTTATAAACTAGGGTATTTTTATAATATTTTCATTTATATTGTCTAATTCTAATTAGATTGATTTGTTTTTATATTGAATCGGGCATTATGGCTGCTGACAATGAAAATGCACCAATTCCACCACCTCCACTACCTCCATAGCCATCAATTCAAGAATTAATTTCTGAAAAATTGCAATAATTAAGGGGCATTTCTGAAGTTTATACGAGAGTCCCTCGATTATCTTTGATGTCAAACACAATGAATGAAATAATTAAAAATATAGAAACCCTCTCCTCGCAACATAATGCCTTTCATTCATGGCGAGAAGACATGAGAGAATATTATGCATGTGGATTGTCCTATGATGATGTGAAAGATCTTGGAATAACCAAAGCCCAAATAGCCTCTTTATTTGTTAACCCCCGCACTAGTTTGCCAGTTAATGTTAATAAAACAAAACTTTCTATAAAATGGTGCACTCATAGAGACATTGTAGAAAACTTTTGGGATCGTTGGTGTATGGTTTTTTTGAAACCACCGAACAACAATTTGGATGTACCATTTTACTTTATAAAAAAATTATATCGAGTTTGTGTTAGGGCATCATGTCAATTACTTTGACATTAGACCCTTCGAGGCGTTGGTGGAGGTATGCCCGGGATAGAGAAGGTTAGGTAATACCCAGCCCACATGTTCCCCTCCCTCCCTTCCTCCGCCACCTCCAGTATACCATCCAGATATTATGCAGGATACACAGACTATCCATGCTATTCACTCTTTGAGTGGTCTTTTGCTTTCGCATGCTTCTATAGTAGCTCACCATTCTGTGATGTTGGTGATGGCTCAAGTGCTGCTGCATCATCCTCATCAGTCCACATATTGTGTACACATACTTGCTCCATGTGCCACCAAATATGCTTGGGTCCTCTTGTAAGCCTGCCGAGCATCCCTAGACACTTCCTATTATGACTTCGATGTGGATATTATAGTCAGGGCAGGAGTGGAGCACACCATGAGTCCTCTCACTAGAGAGGGGACATTGGAGGCGTGACACGGGTAAAATTTAAGTTGTGAATTTATAACTTGCATTTGTTTTAAATGAATATTAATAAGAGATAATATAATGTACTAATATTTATTTACATGGTCTATTTAACAGTTGATGTCAGGAGGTGACAAATGTGACGGATAACCTTGAGGGCCATTTCATTTGGCTTTGGACACACACACAGATATATTTTTGCACTCATTCATTTACATTTATTTATTGTATACTTGTCCTTTGAATTGTCATTAAAATGAAATTATATAATAACTTATATGTTTATCTTATTTTTCCTCTTGTAGGAAATACCTTCTCGAGTGAGGTGCAACCTTGTCGGATTATGGAAGTGTAATGTTGGATAAGGGCAAGGTAATTGAACTCAAATTTGATTGAATTAAGAATTTTAAGATCTTATATTGATTATACATACATCGACATAGATTGGTAGTTTCATATGTACTTGTCATTTTATGTACAGGGAATTATGAGCTATACATCCTTGTTGACAAGTGGCACAACACCTGAAGGAGTAGGTAAAGCAGCTCAAGGAGGAGGTGTTGAAACAAAAGACCCAAAGAAGTATGTGTTCATTTTATTTTGTGTTTGGTATTTATATGTTCCTATTACTGACAAGTGTATGCTAACTTGGATCAGTTTTATGTTTTTGTTCACCTATATAGATTGAAATTACAAAAGATGGTTTGGTCAGTTCTTTGAGAGGGGCATATTCTAGAACTCCTGACCCTTTGAAGAGACGGATATTTCAGGTAATCAAGATTACAATTTTTGCATAAGTGATATTTGTTGTCTATGAATTTTCTTTTGGATCGAAGGAAGTGTCTACTTAATTTTTTAATGGTGTTTACATGAGTTTAGTCGACCTTGGGTGTTTACACTAATTGCATAGTTGTTTTGGTGTTTGTGGAAGCATGGTGTGGCATGTTTGAGTAGATTTGGGTCTAAGTTAAAGAGTTTTGTGGTTCGCCTTCATTCCTTTCCACCGCGGGAATATTTTAGTGCCAACCTAATTTTAATTTGAATGGTTGAGGTGCATAGCCAACCTTCGAGAATGTTTTCAAGGTTAAATATGGTATAAATAAGTGTTGAGTTGTTGAGGGATGATAAGATAGAAAGATATGATGTGAATGATTCAAATTGTAGAGTTGTGAGATGTGAATTTGTGAACTACAGTGTAGGCTTTCGTGTGTTAGATTATTGTCCATGTAGTGAGTAGAAGGTCTCTACAATCTTTAGTAAAGTTGTGAAGGTGTTGGTGATGTTGTGGTAGACTTTTTGTTGAATTGAGATGGATTTCTCACTGTAACATTCTTCTCTATCTTCTTTTCTATTCTGGTAGTGAGCCCTTCTTTTAATCGGTGTTATTATTAGTTTATATTGTGAGCTAATCCTCACTGTGGTGTTTCCTTTTATGGATTTTCCACATAAATCTATTGTTCCTTTGTGCATGGTGTTGATTTGGTTCTGTTTTTGTTATTTTCTTTCACGCTAAATCATTCTAATAGTTAAGGGTTAACTAAGTTTATTTGGATCTGAATGATTATGAGGGTTTTTCAGTTTTAATGTACAATTGATTCACCCCTCCTCTTTGTTGTCTTGTGCATTCAACATATAGATGTTCCCTAGTATGTTTACTCATAGATCTCACATTTATTGCACGTGCTCATGAACCCATTATTATACATTATGTTATCCATATATGTATTATTTTCATGACATGGATTATTTTGTGAACGTGTCAAATCCATATTCATATATTTGATTTTTGATATTTTAAAATTTAAGTTCAAATTCTAGTTGATGATTGTCAATTATTTTCCCAACCCTAAGTTGACTAAACAAATTTGTATAGCTTATTGTTATTTAATTGTATTTAAATGCATCTAATTGCACTCATTAAATTATCATTGGATAAAATGAATATCACTTACATTTTACAGTGAAGCATACTAGAAAATACTTCCATTGGTGCACTAAAATAAATCTAGATCTATACATTCATCATAAGAGCATTTGCATGGTTGAGGTTTGTTATATTCTATCATTTCACAAAAAAATTCAAAGGTTAACCAAGGAGAAGACATTTAATTCAACCCTCCAATGATATTTTTAAATATTGTCAATCTTTAAAATAAAAATAAAAGAATAAAGAAGATATTGGTAAACTAGATGAGCCTAAATGTAAAAGCATGAATTTAGTAGGATTAGATTTGTTAAACATAGGACAAATCATGTGAAAAATACCTAGACATTCATATCAACCTAAGAAAAAATTCAAAACATGTAAAATTCATGAAGTTAATAGGTTAAAAAATATGATTTTGGTATCACAAACCATCCAAATTCCATCATAATCATACATCTATAAATATAGTACTAAATGCCTTCATTTATTATATTTACTTTTCCATACTTTATTATTTAACATTCCAATTTCACAATCTATACTTGCAACTATTAATCAATCTAAATTAATTTATAGTTGTATGTTTGCAATGTATTGAATTAATCTAAAATAATCTTAGAATTTTTTTATTTTTTTCTTTACACTAATATAAAATGCACTAACAGTTTTTCCTTTTTATTGTTTTTGTTAACTTGAGATCCAACTCAAAGAGGTTGCTTCTAGAGAACCTCCTCCTATCTTGAAGCATTATCAACCATTGCATTAACATAAATAATCTAAATCTACAAGCTCAATAACCTAGTGAAAACATAATGGCAATGACAAATTCACCTCAAGGAAAATTTACCATGAGCAATTCACCACCAGTGAAAATTAATCGCAAATTTTTAATGCAATGAATTTTTGAATTCATGGCAGTGAATTTTCAATCAGTAAATTGTTGAGGGTGAAGTTTCCTAGAACCGTTTTTAGCCCTGATGGGTTCCCAGTTGAGTTTTCCCAGGAGTTTTGGGATATTGTGAAGCTAGATTTGTTGGAGGTTGTTCGAGAGTCTCTTCATAGTAAGCAGATGCTTCGTGCCCTGAATGCTACTTTTCTAGTTCTCATTCCTAAGAAGGAAGGTGCAGACAAACTTGATCTTTTTAAACCTATTGCGCTCTGTAACGTGGTGTATAAGATTATTACGAAGTTGATGGCTGAGAGACTCAAATCTTGTTTGCCTTTGATCATTTTTTAGGAGCAAGGCGGCTTTGTGGTTGGGCGACAAATTCTGGATGGGGTGGTGATTGCGTTTGAAGCCATTCATTCCATGGCTACCTCTCAGGATAGGTCTATGTTTATCAAGTTGGATATGGCCAAAGCCTATGACAGAGTTAAATGGAGTTTTCTTCAGAAGATTTTGCTGGCCTTTGGTTTTTCCTCTGATTGGGTGAGCTAGATTTTGAGTTGTGTGACTTCTTCCTCCTTTTCGGTTATTGTGAATGGGGAACCTTCTGAGCTTTTTGGGGCTACTAGGGTCCTTCATCAGGGGGGATCCGCTCTTTCCTTATTTGTTTATTATTTTGGTTGAGGGGCTTGGCCGACTTCTTAAATCTTAGGTTTCACATGGCTTGATTCATGGTTGGCGGTGGGGGATGGGCTTGCCTACGCTTTCTCATCTCCAATTCGTGGATGATACCTCTCTGATGGGATTGGCTCGTATTAGGGAGGCTGATTCCTTCAGGAAAAATTTGGACATCTACCTTGCGGCTTCGGGCCAGAGAGTCAATGAGCAAAAGTCTTTTATATTCTTCTTTAATACTCAAGCTATCCAACGTCGGATTGCTGCTATTCTGCGGTTTCAAATTGGGTCTCTTCCCTTTGTCTACTTGGGTATTCCTCTTGCTGTTGGCTGTCAGCCCAGATCCTCTTGGCAGCAGTTGCTTGATAAGCTTAGGTGAAAGGTTACTCATTGGACTCATCGTTGGTTGTCTTCTGCAGCTAGATTGACTCTTCTCAAGTCTGTTATCCAGGCCCTTCCCATCTATAGGTGCTTTGTTCAAGCGGCTCCTATGTATTTCCTTAAGGAATTTGATGCTCTTTCTCGTCAATTTCTTTGGAGCGGTAATTTGTTGTCTTCAAAATGGAGCCTTGTTAAGTGGGAATCGATGTGTAGACCAAAGCAGGAGGGTGGTCTTGGTTTACGCTTTGCTATTTTGAATGGGAAAGCTCTTGCTGCCAAGCTTTATTGGCGCTGGTGCACTCATCAGCACCAGTTATGGGCTCGTATTCTCAACCATAAATATCTTCGGGGTGTTGCTTCTTTTGAGGTCCCTCACTATCCTCTGGAAGGGAGTGGTTCTATGATTTGGCATACTTTGAAAGTGGGGGTGCAGTTGATTAAAGATGCTCTTTTTTGGATCTGTCATTCAGGGTCACAGGCTCTTTTTTGGTTAGATTCTTGGGATGGTCACCCTCCTATTCTTTCTTCTTTTCCTCATCTCCAACCACTTTTTGAGGTTTTTAGTTCGGGTGGCTGGGATACTGTGGAGCATTATAAGGTGGCACAACATGATGGTTTGGTTCTATGTTTTCGTTGGAAGCATCCTTCTAAGTGGCCACCAGGAGGGTCTGAGGGGGATAAGCGTGAGCTTTCCCAACTTTTGGCTTCTCGTGCTTGTAATTCTTTGAGAGGACCTGATGTCTTGGCTTGGGATGGTTTAGACTTGTATGGAAAGTACTCCGTGGTTGCCGGTTATAAGCAGATTGGTAGGCAGTTGTTTGGGGACATTGAGGTCCCTTGGTGGAAGCAAGTTTGGCACAAGTTGTCATGGCCCAAGTGCAACTTCTTTATGTGGTTAGTGGCTCAAAATTGGTGTCTTACTTGGGATAATTTATGTAAGCATGGTTTCCAAGGCCCCTCTATGTGTGTTTTGTGTCATGGCTGTGAAGAGAGTGTCTCCCATATCTTCTTCCAATGCTCCTATGCTAGGGAGATTTGGCACTTCTGGTGGGGGGTGTGGAATATGGCTTGCTGGCATGTTTCCTCTTTGGTGGAATTTGGGGAACGGTGGGGCAGGGCCCCTGTTTCTACCTCCTTTCTTCAGGCTGCTTGGGCTCTTGGGCCTTCCTTTATTATCTAGAACCTATGGTTGGAGAGGAATAGGCGGATCTTTCAGGATTCGAGGTTGATGGCTCCTCACCTTTGGAGGAAAATTTTACACTTCTTAGGAGAAACTATTGCGGCTAAGTGTGATATGACTATGCTGGTGGACCCTCGGGATGTTGGTTGTTGTAATCGTCTTCATCTTCCTCCTTCGCAACGACAACTTATGCACAACATATGCAGACATCCTACTCCGAAGGTGAATAGGGCTAGAAGATGGACCCCTCCTCCCTTTGGAGTCATAAAAATCAACTCAGATGGCTCTTCTCGTGGAAATCCAGGTCATGCTGGCATTGGGGGTGTGGGCCGTGATAGCTCTGGAGATGTTCAGTTTATTTTCTCTGTGTATAAGGGTCTTCATATGAATAATCGTATGGAGGCTCAGGCCATTTTATTGGCTGTGGAGCGGGGCAATCAGTTGGGATGGCGAAGGATCATATGTGAGTCTGATTCCCAGGTTGTGGTGAACTTACTAAAAAGGCGGTATATGGATAATGTGATCTGGTAGTTGGCTTTGATTGTTGAACAAATTCTCACTCTCTGTGCCTTTCTGGAGCATATTACTTTCAATCATATTCCCTGTGAATGGAATGGTGTTGCGGATTGCTTGGCTAAATGAGCTTCTGATCATATGCATGATTGGAATTTGGTGGATCGGAGCCAACTACCCCAAATTTGTCTCATCAATTGGATCACCTGGTTGAACTTGATAGGGCCATTTAATGCCCTTGCTTTGTAACGTTTCCTTGATTTAATAAATTTTTTACCCCTTAAAATATAAAGAATAAAAAAATAAAATAAAATAAATAAATAAAAAATAATATCAAGACTATATATATATATTCAAAGAACTCAATATAGAACGTGAATTCAAACACAGTTAGTGGCTGGCAAATTCTGTGCCTCTTTTCAACCTCTTTTCCCTAAAATTTATGATCCTGGCCGTCAGGTCCACAGAAAAGAAAGGTTAAGAATTGTTTACAGAACTCTAAATTTGTTGCGGTTGCCACCCAACCCCTCTTCAGGCCGGCAGTTGTTTCCTTTAATGGCATATCTTCCTGGGGGGATGAATTAAGTAGCCTGATCGTGCAATCTACTGCCTGACCACTGCAGATTTTTAAATCTTTGAAGACTCTTGAATCTTTTGTCCACATCAACATATGAACTCCATATGTGTTACTGCGATCAAAAATACGCGAGGTCCTGCAAGCATGACCAAGTAATGTTATTTCAAACGTGCAACTCTTGTCTGCTATCAGGAATACCAGAATTGCGCCTCTTAAGCTGTCATCTTCTAACTTCACAGAAAATGGTATTCCTGACTCTAGTGGGAGCTGGGGGATGTCGATCACTGTGACGTTTTGAAAACTTTGTGCATCTGTGCCCTGCGTATTTCACAAATTTCAGTAAATAATAAAGATACAAATATGAGGAGTCGAAGTTTCTTATATTTGAAATTGCACACCCACCATTTTATCAATGTCCTCCCTGTTGAGGGTTGCTCCGCAGAAGATAGATGATATATTGGAAGGAAACATCTGCACGCATCCGAAAGGATTGAGGTTTATAAACCTGTTTTAGATATGAGCATTCCCAAACAGTTCAAAAAGGAAAAATTGCAAGTCGTGGAACTACTGTAAGGAGCTTCTGGATCTGCTCCTATGTTTCCAGCAACAACAGCTATGCAAGGGAAAACAAGATTTAAAAAGGTTGTCTATGAAAAATAGAAACAAATTATGAAAAATAAAAATGGATAGAAGATGAGTCACATCTGAATCAAAGATGGATCAGTCATCAAGACGGGCATTAGGTCAATGGTAGAACACTCCAGCAAACAATGGGAGGTCTTAGGTTTGATTTCTAGATGTTCATGAAAAGTTTAACATGATATCAAAGCCCAGGTCAGCAGAACCAGACCAACCTAGGGTTTCTAAGCACATGGAGTGTGGCTCAAGGGAGTGTTAGAAACTGAGTCACACTCAAACCAAAAATGAACTGGTCACCAAAAAGACTCGTAACTCACTTGTAAAGTATCCCGAGAGCAATGGGAGGTCCTAGGTTGAGTTCCTAACCAGTTCATGAAAAGTTAAACAAAAATGGCATTCTGGCAGATCAGTTGTAGGGCAAGAAAAACTTGAAACGCAATCCACCAGTTGTGTTTTTTGCAACAGAGGTGTGGTTTGATAAAAAATTATAATTTCAAGTCTCAGGGATCTATACTAAATCTGTAATCAGGGCCGAAAGTAAAGATGATGTAGATGACTCTGTTCTGGAGTGAAATATTATAGCTACCACTATAGACAGTGACCAATAACAAGTAAAAACAGCAGAAAATAAGCAGTTTCTCCACCAAAAAAATACTTGAAATCTGTTTATTTTCAGCTGTTTTAACTCTTTATTGTTTACTGTCTGTAATGATAGCTAAAAGATTTCACTACAGAACAGAGTAATCTGCATCAGAACAGCAGAAAGTTATGCCTGATATAGGGCCCTATCCCACTTGAAACAATTACAACGTGCTGACTGTTCGAACTCTTAGTATGACCAAGCCAAATCAAGCTCCAATTCGAAGGTAACCATTTTTAAAGCAGGAGTTACGAATATTTATTCGTGTTACCTACCAGAATGTCTGTCCAAGTAGATCTAGAGACACTATAACCAGTTGAAATCCGAATATGAGATAGTTTTTACAACTGCCGTAGTCCCTGAATTCTCTGCAATTTCCAACACTCGTCGGCTTCAATAATTTCTATTGAGCTGAGACCTTCGACATTCAGTGATTGTAGCCCATCACATCCACTTATATTCAAAAATTTAAGACTTGCCAGATTAGAAAGACATCTCAGTGTCTCTAATGCTGGACAATCCATGAGATTCAGTCTTATCAAATTTGCTGGTAAGCCTTCAATGTCTGTCAAATTTGGATTATTTGACAGATAACCAATTTCAAGATTGGGACAGAGATTTTTAGCCCGGGGAATGTATACCTTAGATATGCAGCTGTACCTAATGATCAAAGTTGTTAGACAGCTCACACGATTGGGAAGAGTAGGTCTGACCGCTAACGGACCAACAGCATTAGCGCCATGATCAGCACTTGTCTGACTCTGGCCCTGTAGGCTTTCGAAAGGCAATTCTGTTTCCATCTTAAAACCTTCAATGTTTGGACAGCAGCGTACATCCAAAATCTTGATGTTCATCCATGCAATTTCCTCTGGTAACGCCCTAACTCTGGAGTCACATATCCGTAGTATTTCCAAATGCCCCAGCAATTCAACAGATTTGCTAATATCATACAGATTGAAGCATTTGAACAGAGTCAAGTCTGTTAGCCGGCTCAGATTATAGGGAGATGATGGTAGACATATTAGCAGTTGGCTCCCTATATATAGCTGTTCAAGATTTTCTAGTTGATCTAGATGCTCAGGCAATTGTTGGAGACTCGTATGAAGTAAATTTGCATACCTTAGAGACTTTTGAACTGTGGTTCCTCTAGGCAAATCCTTCAACGAAAAGCAGCCTTGAAGATCCAGGTACTCAAGTGTGGAGATTTTCCTCAAATCTGGGATAACAAGGCTCCTGCAGTCTCTCAAGGCTAAATATTGGAGTTGCAACAATTCAGTAAAAGAATGTGGCAAAACTTCCAGATCAGTGCAGCCAGATAGATCTATATGTCTCAGAGTTCCTGCTTCCTCAAATTTAATGGGGAGTGATACCAAACCCTTGATATTTTTCAAAGCTAGCTTGACTAAATTTTTCAGCTTTCCTAACCATTCTTGAAAACTATTTAGGCCTGGATCTGAAGATGATTTGTTTTTCAAGTTCAGCTTTTCCGCATGCTCTTTAAATGAGTCTAAGCTTGCCAATCGTTTAGTTGGTTTAATTTTCAACTTCAGTTTTTCCACCCGCTTTTCAGATGAGTCTGAGTGTGCCAATGCTTTATTGAACCCGCTGCTTGATGGGTGATAACTTGTAACTGCAAGGAGGGCACTTTCACGGAAGATTACGGTGTCAGAGATTTCTGCACAGCTAACTGTCAATTCACGTAGCTGAGAAGGATCCTGCGGTGTAAATAATCTGTTAATCGTCAGCAATAAAGACCTTCAATAGCGGACAAACTGCTCTGTAAAATATCGGCTAGAAGAGAATCGTATTTACCTCAAAATCATCAGATAATCTGTGTAAGCCTTCAACACTAACACCAGTAAGTTCCAACACTCTTAAATTTCTTACTGAAAGTCCTCTGGAATTAAAGTCGCTGCAGTTGAATTTAGCTAGGTGAAGCCATATCAAATCTCCAGATACACCATTAAATTGATGTAGAAGCCCTGATTCTTGAAGAGCTACAAGTTTTAATCCACATATATCTTGACTCTCTAAGAAAGCGGGCAGTTGAAGCTTCTTGTTATCTTCATCGTCACGAATTCCTCGTACAAAGTAGGGCTTTGATTGCATCTGCCCAGAATAAAAAATGTAAACAGGGTTAGCTGAATTAAAAATATTACAGTGGCTTTTGATCTATTGATAGAGTAGTTTACAATGAGTGCAGAATCCCTAAAACAAAAAGACGAATGAGGAAGGATCATTCCCCAGACAAAATTGCCCTAGCTCTTGATCAGGAGAGCTCTGAATCAAATAAGAAGATTAAATTAATATCTGTTGGAAATAAGTTAAACCCAGATGAACGACAAGCTGGTCAAAGAGGGACCAGTAGTTTAGTTGGGAGAGCACTCCAGCAGCAAATGGAAGGTACAAGCTGTAGCTCACAATGTGGTATCAGAGTCGAGTTAGGAGTTTGAAACATCTGCAGGGTGGTTTAAGGGAGAGTTGGAAATATGTCACACCCAGACTGAGAATGAGTTGGTCAAAGAGGAGCTAGTAGTTCAGCAGGTAGAACACTCGAGAAAGGTCCTAGATTTGAATCCTAATTAATCCATATGAAAGTAGCTCAAGAACATCATACTCCAAACAAATTTGACAAAGACTTAAATCTTAACTCTTAATGAAGGGATAAATTATTTCATGCACCGTGGCCAGATTTTTAAATCCCCAATTTCAAAAGAAAATCAGAACACATGGGATCGAGACTAAATACCTGTGTAGAGATCATTTTACCGTTTGAGCAGCAAAGGCGAAGGGGAAACTCTTGTCTGCCGATTTGTATTGCCAAGTCCCTGAATAAATCGTTCATTTTTATTCTCAAGCTCTCCTTTGGTCTCCTCCAGCATTCTATGTAGAAAGGCTCACGAATATAATTTTGCATGAACAAATACTCTAGCATCTGGAAATAAATTCATAGTTACGAATGGGAATCATAGAACAGTTCGAGAAATTGTACTAGGGCTAGAGGTGTGAGTAAAACTAACTTCCAGATTAACTAATTCTTACAGATTTTGGATCAGTTCGCTCGAGGAAAGGCAGCAGATACATTCGGTTTTGGATGTTAATGTTGAAGTCGACGTCTGCATTTTCAAACTGCACAAGGCCTTTGTGATGGAGAGCCTCAAGGCAGTCGAAGCCGCTCTGGTCGAATCCTTCCAAAACCCGCACCGCCAGATCTCTGTCTTCTCCTACTAAGAAATGGGCAACATCTAAAAATGCCTCTTTCTCTTTGTTCTTGAGAGAATCAAAGGTAACTTTGAGTACCCTGTCTAAAATGTTATCAGGCAACTGTTGGCGAAAATTTTCCAATTGCCGCATCCAGTAGCTTCGATCACCATTACCAGAGAACTGCCCAGCTAAAACTTTCAAAGCCAACGGAAAGCCACCACACATCTTGACCAACTCGTCCACCATATCTTGCAAATCTGGGGGTGGCTTGGGCTCATGGAAAGCATGCCAGCAGAATAATTCATGGGCATCTTTTATATCTAACAGTTGAACATCATACAGTACTTTTATTTGAGAGCGTGCAAGTAAATCTCGGTCACGAGAGGTGACTAAATTCAGACTGTCATTTCCAAGGACATCCTTCACTACTAGTAAGAGATTCTCTATTTGCTCTGTATTATCTACGTCATCTAAAACAATCAGAACTTTGAACCCTCGGAGACGATCTCTAAGCAAGCTCCTCCCTCGACTGGTATTCTCAATATGCAAATAGGGCTGAAACCCCAACAGATCAGTAAGCAATCTTTTCTGCAAAGATGCTAAATTCTTCTTACTCACCTCAGACAAGAAACAGCATCTACTGAATTGGGAACGCTTTGTGTTGTAGAGATGGGTAACTAGAGTCGACTTCCCCGATCCGCCAAGTCCCACAATTCCCACAATAACGATATCACTCACTCTAGTTTGATTCAAAACCTTGTTCTGGAAGTGCTCTGCAGCTTGATGCAGTCCCACAGGGTGTATAGCTACATCTAATGCTTCCACCGTCACCTCTTTCAATACAGTATCCACAACTCTATCTAAAAACTCTCCAAGATCACTGAAAAATAAAAGAAAAATGGTTATAAACATGAGGAAGTACCATTAAAAAGGAACTCCAAACAATACAGCAAAATGCTGATTGCTCTGTTTTTTTATTTAATTGTGAATTTTTTTTGTCAATATTTTAGATCACACTCCGTGATCAAAATAGATAATTGATAAGAAATGAAATAATTATCTGCAGGTCATAGGAATTAGGAATGCTTACTCTTTGACCTTGCTGAACACCAGACCAGAAACATCTGATACTTTGATCAGAGCACTCATCCACCTCTCCACCAGTGAAATATCAACCCTGCCCTTGTTTTTATGATTGTTGAGGGCTTGGGCGTATGCTCCCTTGTGAATATAACGAAGGTCAGAAGGTTGGATGCCATAGAAGATTGGGATAAGCTTACCGCCATGACAATCCAACATCCATAAAAGCTCATTCAAGCACCACGGAGATTCCGCGTATGTTTCAGAGAAAATAGCAACATGAACGGTGGCATTACTAATGGCAGTTTTTATTGCAGGGGTTAAATAATTTCCCGTTTGCAGTTCCTGCTCGTCAAGAAACACTCTTAGGCCAAACCTCTTAAGAGCACGGTAGATGAGGCTGCCCAGCGTTTTCTTGACATCAGGTCCTCTGTGGTTTATAAAAACATGATATCTTGGAAACACTTGCTCCATAAAGGAACCCAAACTTTCATACTAGCTAGAAGAATTAGCAAGTCAAAGAGCAGATAACTGAGGATACAGAAGTATTGCATTTTTTTTATACAACAGGGTGTCCCCACGACCCAATTCAATCCAGCGATCCAGTAGTTCAGGATACAGAAGTACTGGGCAACCATGAACCACAAATGCCTTGGGCAATCATGAACCACAAATTGCTTAAGATGAAATGATAGTAAACTAATTTGGTTTTGTGCGAGGTAAAATGTTATTTTTCCAAACAAAAAATTATTTACCAATAATGAACCACTTAAGCCTGGTCGGCTAGCTTAAGTGGTTATATGCTGTATAGCTTCATGTGGGAGGTCTCAAGGTCCATTCCCTCGGGCTGGCCACCTCTATCATGTTGGGCCCCACTTGATGTCCCCATTAGGTCAGGGACTTGAAGTGGTGCCAGCAGTTTACTCTACACGTGGGGGTTTTCTGTGAAAAAGATATAAAAATCAAAGATTTACCAATTAAAGTTAAAAATAAAAAATAGCAAAAATTGATTGTACTAGAACAATAAAAAAAAAAAGGTAAATAGAAGAACAAAAAATCAAATAGATCTAAGACTAGAGACTAATGGTTTTCTTTTTGTTTCTAATGTAATAGTATACTCTTTA
This sequence comes from Sequoia sempervirens, assembly GCA_007258455.2. NCBI lineage: Eukaryota > Viridiplantae > Streptophyta > Pinopsida > Cupressales > Cupressaceae > Sequoia > Sequoia sempervirens. Next base: position 23,371,674 of record VDFB02000013.1, read on the forward strand.
ATTTGTTTATGTAAGAGTTGATATTCAGTCTACATCTAAAATGAACTTGAGACTCTATGCAGGTCAATGATTTGGACCAAGTATTTAATCATCATATTTTTAATTTATTGGAGCGTTAATATTTTAGATCTAATAGTAGACTTTAGAGTTTGGTCATAAAGAGTGCACTTCTATAGAATATTTTACACTGCAAATGAAACTAATAATTCTTACCTTTCTCAATTTTTTTTATTGTGAGACATTTATTAGGGACCTTATTGTTGATAAAAGAATAGTAATAAACTGTCCTATCATATTGATCAATAAAATTTAGTTTATAATATAGAGTGATGTGAATAAAAGGTTTAGAGATGATGTATTTTTATCAAAGTGAAAAAATAATGCAATAATATTGGTTTGTAATGAGAATAATATTTTATCTTCTAAGAAAATATGTTTAAAAATTTGGAAAAAAAAGTGAAGACAAGATAATGCACACAAATTGCTTAACAAAAATCTTCTTTTTTTAAAGGGTAAATGATATTGACTAGAGCTATCAACCGATAAGGCAACATATGGGGGACATTATACCTAACATGAACACTCAACAATATCACCCCAATAGGAGTTTGAACCTTGGTGGCAAGAATCAAAGCACCATGACTTAACCATCACACTATCATTACCAACAATAAAATTCTTCTTTTAGTTATATTATATAATGGATACTTTTATAAGTACAATATTTCATCAAAATGTGCAACCTCATGTATGCCAAATATAATATTTTAGGAGAATGAATTATATGTGAATTATACGAAAGTGAGAAACACGTAATTTTATATATAAAATAAAGTAATTACATAGAAATTCTTTGTTAAAATATTGCATTTTAATTTTTTAGAGCAAAGAAAAATAAGGATCAAGAAGATCCTATTAGAATATACCATACATCCACATGCAATTTAATTGAAAGGGTTAGATAGTGTTAGGTATTAGATTTATGTCCAATCTAAAATTTTATTCTTCTATATCTTTGAATTTTCTCTAAGGTATTTTAAGATATTGTTCTTTTCTTGTTTTAAGGCATGTTATGAAGCATTTAGGGTAATCTAGTATTTACTTTTATAAATATTAATATAATTAGGTTCTAGAGTCTATCTAAATATATCAATAGAATCTAATTAGATGTTTTATATATATTACAATTATTATATTTTCTTATTCAAAGAATGAATGTAATCCACTATTTTTCATTTGTTAAAGGAAAGTATCTTCAATATTTGATAATTGATCTTTTTAGGAAGTAAAAAGTAGCTTCTAGGAATGTATTTTTGGTGTTTATAATGATATCAATTTATTGTTGAATCAAGTGTTATTACAAATATTTCAAATCTATAATATGAGAGGCTAATACAAATAATACATTAATAAGTTAGTGATGTATGAATGGAGATGCATTTAAGTGTTTAATTTTTATAATATAAATATAGGTAGTATCAACCCTTTCTAAATCTAAGTAATTTTGGCATTCATGTATGTTAAGTTAGATTATGCATTGGTCATAGTTACTTATAGTTGATTCGACATTTCAAATTAAAATGAAAAGCATCTATAAAAGGTATAAGTTATATGTGTCTACTCGTCTTCTTGGGACACATAAAGGCAAATGGGGAACATAAGTGCATATCAATTTATTATCCCTTTGCCTATTTGAATGATGATAACTCAATTTATATAAATTATTGATTCACAAGGCATGTAAAGATATAAATTGTAAGGCCTTTCCTTATAGATGACCTTAGTGACACGCTTATTGATAAATGTGCATAATATTGGCTAGTTAAATATTTTAGGGTATCAATAAACTATATTGTTTTAATGGATCAAGAAATATTTGGATATCACAATATTGTTTGAACGCTATTATGTTTTATAAAAAATGATCTTGATGCTAGACTATCGATTACTTTATCATGTGTGGGATAGCTTGAATCCCATATGTATTAGTGATAATTTAAATCATAGATATTAAGCATAATTTGGTGACTTCGAGTGTGTTCTCCCTTCTAATTGACATGAATTGGAGACTAAAACATAGTTCTTAAAGACCCTTATTTAATCTCATTAGCTTAATTGGAGTTGAAAATGATTCAATTATAGGTGTGTATGTTGGATATCATGTTGTGTTATTATAGAATTTAGATTTAATTGATATGCAATATGAGGTAAAAGTGATTAAGAATGTATGAGAAATATGGTTTTTTAAATTAACTGATTATAATTTCATGTTTAATTTATGTTGAGAATTTGACCTTTTCTTAGGGAATATTAATGGTTTTGAAGGAGTGTGCAAGTAAAATTTGTGGCCAATGGAAATCAAATTTCCTCTACAAAAACCCTAGTCATGTGGTTCCTAGTGAAGCCATGACCTTAATACATGATGAGGACTAAGGTCTCTAAATTTTTTTGTGGTAAATGTGAAGTCTTATTGTTTTAAATTTTTGTAGGTGTCTTAATGTTTGTATGAGTTGTAATTAATGAAAAATATGATCCATATTGGATAAACTTGGATTGGATTTTGTAGAGGCTTCTAGGTCTTAAAGTGCATTTTCCACTCTTTTTGAGTGTTTTTAGGCCCTTAGATCAACCCTCTATAGGTTGGATACCTTTTAGGACCTATAACTTGGGTTTTGGCTTTGATTGAATCCTTCCCAAATTTTTGAAGAAGTGGTTGATGAGTTTGTGGTTTGTGAGTGAAGGCAAGTGACTTGTCACTTCTAAACCCAGTTCCCCAAGTTCATGTATTGGGATTTCCAAGGCCTCACACATGCAAGTTCTTCCCAAGGATACCTCATTGGGAAAAGTGTATTCAAGTACACCTCTTATTCCAATTTTTGCACATGTGTGAGCATTTTGTGGGGACCACTCATTTAGGGTTTGTTGGGAAAGGGAAGAGAGGGTGATCAAGATCCATTTGTCATCTCCCCATGGGAAGAGGAATATTGACATGGCATTCACTATATATACTCTCTTTGAGCCTTTTGTGAGGGGTTCTCATGGATTATTGATTTAGTATCTTGTTTTGTATGAGGTTCTTTCTTGGAAAGATTATGAGGTTAATGTGGAAAGACATACATATCTTGGAGAAACTTCATCAAGTCATTCTCTTCCACAGATAGCTTGGGAGGTAGGCTTGTGACTCTTTTAAATGGTAAGCATTGTTGTTTATTTATTTTTAGATGTTGTATTGAATTTTTTTTTTTTGGTTGGCTTTTCCTTGTGTGATAGTTTTACCTTGTGATATGTGGGCTAGGTATTTTCTTTGTGTGGGGATGGGAGATGCGAGGAAACATCTATGAAATAAGGTATATTTTCTTGAGAAATGAGCTAATTATGTTGATTCTTAGTGGTTTTTGCTTCCCATCTTTGTGTGAGACTAGTCTCCATCCCTTATTGTTGATTCTTGTGTAAGATCCAAAAGTGTATATCTTTGGGTAGAGGTTTTGTGTGTAAAACTTGAGCTTTAAAAAAAAGGTGTGTGGTTTCTTGGTTATTGTAAAACTCAATTTTCAAGAGGGCTTCCTAGCTTGAGGGTGGCTTATGAGTAATCCTATAGTTGGGAGGTGAGCACTTCTTTGGCTATGACAATATGTGTGCTTTTAGGTATTTGACTGGAGTTATTAGAGTGCTAACTTGCCTTAGGGATGTCACTCATATTTTTCTCTTTGAATTGGTTAGACTACTTGAAAATGTGTAATCTATTTTGTAAGACTCTAGTATTTAAATTTCCAGTGTATTGAGTATTCCTTCAAGATGTAAGAGTTAATATGCTCGACTCACAAGAGAAAATGATTGTAACATTAGATTACAAGTAATCCTTGTTATACAAAATGATTGTAGGTAAACAATAAGAACAAATGTTTAATTTGGGTGAGTCTATAATTTTATTTGAAAGATAAATAAATAAAATTAATCATTGCATTAATTATGTTGCATGCATGAAATCTCCCTCTTGAAATTTTCTTAAAGGATAGACCAAATTTATGCCTTAGTTTTTTGGTACCTTGAAGGTAAACCACATTGGGTGTATTTGAGCTAGTCACCTTTCATTCAAAGGTTTGTATGAGTAAATTATGAAAGAGGATTTACTTTGATCCATAAAGCATATAATGGTATGTAGATAAAAGAAAACAAATCAAGTTGAATAGCTTAGCAATGGTCTTGGAATCCTTCACACAAATAGTACTAAAATTCTTATAAGTAAACTTGTTCTCTTCTTATAATACTCATAAAAGAAATGGAATGACCTTAATGTGTTGTCCTATAAAAAATAAGTATCATTTCTCCTTTTTGCACCAACTTAATTAAAGTCACAAAAATATAATATTTATTTCCCATATTAAGATGTTTAATAATGTTGTTTCATTTGAAATACTAAATCTTTGTATTTAATTAATGGTACATCTTTTATGTTTAATAAATCAACTAAATCATATAGGACTATGAACAAAAACAAACATATGCATTATATTAAGTTTCTTTTGAGGATTTAATAAATGTACTCTTGTAGAGATGATTGAAATAAACTTGTATATGATCCATAGAAACAAAAATCCTTAAAGAATCATGTTTTTTGCGATTTTTAAAAAATCCTTACGGTTTCCAAAATTTTTAAGATTTTTTGTAGACTGTTGACTAGAAAAAATTAATTGTAAATCATGTTTTTTTTGCATTAAAATTGCGAAAAGATCACCATAAATCACCCTAACAACTTTTGTGTTTTAAAACCCTAAATTTGGTGTGTTTTCTACTATAAATAAGGTTCATGCTTAGTTAAGGGTGATTGTCATTGAATCTACAATTTTCCCTACATACACGCACGTGAATAGTTTCCTTTCTACTTTGAACTCTAAGATTGTAGTCTTGTCAATATTCCCTAAAATAAAGTGAACCGCAATAGAATAAAGCAAGGGATTCTTCATTGATCAAAATAAGCCATTTTCACTAGTCGTGCCTATATAAGGTGACCTTATAAATGGTTATAGCATTTACCACCTCATGCCAAGAAAACTTCATAAGCTAACTTTGATGACCAAGTTAGTCAAAACTGTACATATGAAACCTGCACAAAGAATGAGCATTCTACACCAAATTAGTCCAAATTGTAAATAACTTTCTTGTATAATTTTAATTTCATTACTTGTTTAGATGTTAGGTGATAGGCTTGACTCTTGTGCCATAGAAAAAAGTACCCTTTTCTTGACATGAGATTAAATGGACTTAATGAGGCCTTAATCTAGTGTTGTGGGGAAATTTATGCATCCACACTAGGTCTTGGACCCTTACAAACTAAATGAAATGCTTTTAACGACATCTTGTAAAGGTGTTGTAAAGTCTTGTAAAGGAATTCCATGCTTTTATAGACTTAATTAACCTATTTCTCCCTAATTCAACATTATAAAATGTGTTTAATAACATTATTACACCAATATAGAAGGTTCTTGAATTAAATTTAATGATAAACTAGTGTTGTAATGTGTCTTGCAATTTCACATTAGCTCTTGTGCCTTTCTAGGCTGTGGATCTCATTTTAGTATTGTAAAGTGTATTTAATTACACTTTCACATTGAATTTTGTGTCCCAGTCCCTATTTAACATTTACATCATCACTACTAGGACCCTATTAACCCATTTTGTGCATCCTGAGGCATAATTTGATCAAATAACCAACATAGTCATCATATAAGCCTAATTTTCTTACTTCTCAGCATTTTAGGTAGCAAAAATAGCCTTTATGGGACCCATTTGCCATTATTTGAAAATTAGTCCCATCTAGGTGGGACCCATTTTCCATTAGTGGTGAATGAGTCCTATTTGAGCCATTTTTAGGGTTTTGAGCAAGAAAATTTGGGTTTTATGTTTATTTTTTCTCCATGTCAGCCTTAGGGATCTAATAAGTGGGAAAATCAGGTGAATTTCCTATAAAACCACCTATCTAAACTCATTTTTACATATATTCATCCATTAACACATTCACATCATTCTTTCATCATCTATCTTCTATCTCAAGTCAAGCAATCTAGGGCATTTACATTGCAAATCATCAATTTAGCTTCCTAAGACATCTAAGGGAAAATTCTACATGTTATGTTGCAAAATTTCAAGATCAATAATCATGGCAAGGTAATACATTCCATTGTTGCATGTTTCATTCCTTTCTTTCATCATTTTGGTTTAATTACCTAAAACGGGTTTGACCAAGGCAAACCCCCATGCCCTAACATTCAACATCCCTCTCTCTCTCTTGTCTTGTATTTTTGCAAATTTAGGTCTCTTGGAAGCTTTAAAATCATCGAAGATCAAGTTGCAAGGTTGCTAAATTCTTCTCCTCATTCATCAAGTCAAAGTATCAACAAAATTCCATTTTCAAACCCGTAATCAGAGTTTTAGAAGTGAACACCTCTAGGCATCAAAGTGTAGATTAGAAGCTTTAAAAATCCATAAATTCAAAAGTGGAGTCATTCCCAATGAGTGGAAAATTAGTCCCACTCTAGGGTCAATTTTTAGTTTTCTGCATTTTTGAGTACCCTTTTGTGAGAAACAAGTTTTAGTACAGTTTGGTAGAACTATAACTGATTTGCCCAAAATGGTGAATGAGTCCCACCAGGCCTAAATTTTAGCATTAGTAGCCTTTTAGAAGAAATTTCCAGTCTCCATCCACATTCTAGGCGCACACTTTCAGTTTGGTTCATTTATGTTAAGTTTTGCATTCATTTCTAGTTCATTGTTGCATTACACAATGTGTTTTCAAGCAAGTTGTTTTACTTTAGTTTCTATTAATTAGTCAATCAATATCATTCATTTATTGCATTCAAGAATTATATCTAGGCATATTTCATCCTTATTCTATCCATAATGCATTGAATTTGAATGTAACATAAGCATTCTTGGACCCATCTTTCTCCTTTTAGGTGAAAAACCCTAGAAGTGCTAGAAAGCAAGTAGGTGCCAAAAATATATGCTACATTTTGGTGAACCTACTTTTCAAATACTTCTCTTTTCTTATTTGGAGTCCTTCATCATCATAGATCTAGCTTGCATTAGGATTTGCATAATTCATTTGCATGCTAGGTGTTAAATTTTGCATTCATAAAAAGTGCATTTACATTGCATTTTTGGCATCTAAATTCATTTAATTTTTTTGAAATTCTACATTTTTCATTTAGGATTACATCACATAACTCAGAGCACATCAAAATCCCTCAATTTTTTTTGAAAATTTTGAAAAAAGTCCATACTGAGACTCATTCGCCATCCTGGGTGAATCAGTCCCTTTTGACCCTTGAAACAACATTTTACAGAACTCAAAAATTTGTTTTTAGGATTTTTTTTGGTGACTTCACTTGTATATATCAGTCATTTGCATTTCTATAGCATGCATAATTTCATGATATTTAGCATAAAATAGCTCATTCCATGCATTGTTCAAATTCAAATTTTGCATTTGCAACATTTCATTTTCAGATTATTGCATAGTGCAATAAAAAAATTCCTTTTTTTGGAAGTCTAAAATTTTTGCATTTCATCCTATGTCTTTATATTGCATCATTATAAGGGTATGTGTAGGATCATGATGGGCCAAAAAGTGGTAATATGATGGGTGTGTGGCTGACGACTATTTTTTTACCCAAAATTGATGAAACAAAAAGGGTTTTTAAATGAGATTATTAGCTTTCCATCAATATAAATTATTCTTTGCTTTGAATTTAATAAGTAATTATTATTCATTTTCTATTCAAATTACAACTAATGTCCTGATTGATAGGCTGATTGAAAAACATCTATAGCTTTCAAGCAGTATAATTTTTTTTGAATCCAAAACTTGCGTCACATTCTATGATTCACATACTATAGGATTAAAAAAATAAAAATTGAATTTCATGAAGTTTTGACCAAGCTAAGGTGGTCAAACATACGGGTTTTTATTTTTTTTTAAATGTTGTAATAAAAATTCATAATTAATTATTTACTTGGAAAAAAATTGCAAAAAAATATGTGTCACATCGAGGCATGAGTCCTCTACTTATATCTAAAATATTTTAAAAAAATATTATCATTTTTTTTGTGGTTAGGGTGGTCAGACAGGCACCTACTTCTTATTTTTTCCCTGAAATTTAAGTACCACTGCATTGAAATTTTAAATTTTTACCAAATAGATTTTTTTTTTAAACATACCTAGTAGTTTAGAAACTACATTCAATTTGCTACAAATTCTATTCTTGCAAATTTTTGAAATAATATAGATAACTTATTCAATTTTTTATGTCATTGCCTAACTCTAATTTTTCTGAATTTTTGCTACTTAAGGGCCTGTTTTCTCCATGATGATCCTACACATACCCATAATTAGATATTATTTGCATTCATGGCACTTAGATTTTTGTAATCTTCATTTTTTGAATTAGTTCCTAGCTCATTTAGATCAACTTCATTACACAATGCAAACGAAACAACACAAACATTAAAAGAACCAATTACAACAAACACAACATCCAAGCCCTTTAGTAGTGATTATTTTGCAATGTTAGATGAAGCCTTAGATGACTATCCACTAAATATTTTCCCCAAAAGTATGCAAACCTTAATAATCATGATTATCATCATTGTTCTTCTCCTAATATCTCTCCCATCAGTGATGAAGGTATCTTGATGAAAGAAGACACAATCATTGAAGATCATGAAATCCTTGCTTGTCTTCCTTCTCCCCCCCTTGCAACAACATTATGACACACAAATATGAAATCATTTCCACTACCTTACCAACTACCTTTTCATCTCCCAATACCTCCCCTCCTCGTGACAATCCTATAGTGAATACAAACATAATCCTAAACAATCATGACAAACACATTTGTGTGGAGGATATGATTGAGAGCTATGAAAATCCTACTTACCTTACCCACGAAGACATTTTAGGACATGTTGATATAGATAATCATGACAATCCACCCTCTTCTTCTACTATCTTCTCTACACATGAAGAAGATAGTTTAGTGTTAGAATATATCGGTAGTGACACTCATGAACATCTTATTTCTCCCTTCCTTGATCCCATCATTGTTAACCATAAAAATCCTAGTTATCCTTCTCTTGATGGATTTCCTATGAGTGATGAAGCTATTTTTCCAAATCCAATTATGACATGTGATGAACATATTAGCTCTCCTCCTACGATCAATATTATGGCACATAAGAATAATATCTTAATGACAACTAACTACCAAACAAATTCAACCCTTAGTCATCACCCTATGCAATCTCACACAATACCTAACCTCATTCTTCCAAATCATAGTCTTCATTATTGTCCTTTTATAGCCGTCAACCCATCCAACAAACCTTCACTCAACATCCATACTATCACGAACCATTTTTCCAAGACCCTTTAACCTTGTTACATCCTAAATCAATACATAAATAGCATTAGTTTATGCTTCTTGCCATGTAATAGTTGTAGGATCATAGCATTCTCATTATTACATGTTTCACATCTCTTGCAAGGGGTAGCATACTATCATCCACTTTAGGCTCACCCTTGTCCTACACTAAGTGGGGGGCAAAGATTTTGACAACCTATCCCTTGTATGTCACTTGTCATTGTCTCTTCGGCTACTTGTTAACTTTTCATGAACATATCAAAGAAAGCTTGAGATATGAATGACATGTCTTAAGATTGACTCGCATGCGACATACTCCCTTTCTTTTATTTTCATTTTCCTTGACATGACACAGCCTAACTTCGAAACATATGACTTGGCATAGGGATTTCCAAGTTGGCTCTTATGTCTTGTTTTCCTTTTGCATTTTCTTCACTTTGCTACTTTAAACTAATTGCTCATAGAACGATGTGTCACAATTCCTTTAAAGTGGGGAGCATACATTACCATCAATTCATTTTCATTCTTGGTTCCTAGTGCAGCCTTGTCATTTATATGGTGTGTTTGTCAATTTGTGGATGACATTGGGTCTGATGTCCTTCATAAGTGTGATCTATCTTAGCATATTACATTCCTCTTGTTGGCCTAAGGCGACACATTGCATCCCATAAGTTGTGAATATACTATTATTTGATTGGTCCTCTTTTGGATACATTAGACACAATGTTCCCTAAGTGACTAACCTTGCATAAAGTGAACAAGACTCCTTTGAACACACTTCACATTTCTACATGTTTGCATTTTTTGCCACCTTGCATAACACAACTTGCATGCCTATGGTACCTTTTTCTTTTTGTTCATAATTTTTTTTTTGTGGTGCCTTGTTAAAGTTATCAATGGGTATAACTTTAATATGGTTGAGCGGGAAGCCCACCTAGTGGCATGACTTTTCCCTATAGCCACCTTTTTTGTTTGTGAGTGCATACCAACTAGCGTATGTATCTTACCATTTTGGAATTTCTCACCCTATAGACAACTAGAAGTTCTATGGCCCTAGAGTGAGTAAATTTGGGCCTTCTCACCCAATGAACTGTCTTGTGTTCTATCACCCTAGAGTGAGTACACATTCTCTTTTTCAAACAAACAACCTAGATCTGATCCATAACTAGCTGGACAAATGAGTGAAGTTTGATCCATCCTTTTCACCCCTTATTCCTTGCCATTGCATGATTTTGTATCTTGGGGGCTTGACTTAGGATCTTCAATCTTGGGGGCTTCGCCACCTCCTTTGATCTTTGACATTTTTTTTCATCTTCATCTGTGTATGATGACCTCTCTTGAATTCCCACCTTAGTGTGAGTTTGAAGCAAGTTTATCATCTCACCAAAGTGGGGGCTAAATGGGTCATAGAAAAAAGTACCCTTTGCTTGACATGAGATTAAATGGACTTAATGAGGCCTTAATCTAGTGTTGTGAGGCATTTTATGCATCCACACTAGGTCTTGGACCCTTACAAACTAAATAAAATACTTTTAACGACATCTTGTAAAGTTGTTGTATAGTCTTGTAAAGGACTTTCACACTTTTATAGACTTAATTAACCTATTTCTCCCTAATTCAACATTATAAAATGTGTTTAATAACATTATTACATCAATCTAGAAGGTTCTTGAATTAAATTTAATTATAAACTAGTGTTGTAATGTGTCTTGCACATTCACATAATTGGTTCTTGTGCCTTTCTAGGCTATGTGGACCTCATTTTAGTGTTGTAAAGTGTATTTAATTACATTTTCACATTGCACTATGTCACAATCCCTATTTAACATTTACAACATCACTAATAGGACCCTATTAACCCATATTGTGCATCCCAAGGTATAATTTGATCAAATAACTAACATAGTCATCATATAAGCCTAATTTTTTTACTTCTTGATATTCTAGCTAGCAAAAATGGCCCCTATGGGACCCATTCACCATTAGTGGTGAATGAGTCCCATTTGAGCCATTTTTGGGGTTTTGAGTGGGAAAATTTAGGTTTTAAGTTTAATTTTTCTCCATGTCAACCTTAGGGATCTAATTAATGGTAAAATAAGGTGAATTTCCTATAAAACCACCTCTCTAAACTCATTTTTACATATATTAATCCATTAACATGTTCACATCATTCATTCATCATCTATCGTCTATCTCAAGTCAAGCAAGCTAGGGAATTTACGTTGCAAGTCATTAATTTAGCTTCTTAATACATCTAAGGGAAAATTCTACATGTTATGTTGCAAACTTTCAAGATCAATCATCATGGAAAGGTAATTCATTCCATTGTTGCATGTTTCATTCCTCTCTTTATTCATTTTGGTTTAATTACCTAAAAGGTGTTTGACCAAGGCAAACCCCCATGCCGTAACATTCAACACCTCTCTCTCTTGTCTTCTATGTTTGCAGATTTAGGTCTGTTGGAAGCTTTGAAATCATTGAAGATCAAGTTGCAAGGTTGCTAAAGTCTTCTTCTCATTGATCAAGTTAAAATATCAACAAAAATTCATTTTCAGACCTGTAAATTGGAGTTTCAGAAGTAGACACCTATAGGGAATCAAAGTGAAAATCAGAAGCTTTGGAATCCACCTTTGAAAATTAAAAAAATTAAAAGTGGACTCATTCACCATGAGTGGTGAACGAGTCCCACTCTAGGGTCATTTTTGAGTACCCTTTTGTGAGAAACAGGTTCTGATACAATTTGGCAGAACTGGGATTGATTCACCTAGAATGGAAAATGAGTCCCACCAGGCCTAAATTCTAGCATCAACAACATTTCAAAAGCAATTTCTAGTCTCCATCCACATTCCAGGTGCACAGTTTCATTTTGGTTCATTTGTGTTAAGTTTTGCATTCATTCCTAGTTCATTATTGCATTACACAATGTGCTTTCATGCAAGTTGTTTTCCTTTAGTTTCTATTAATTAGTCAATCAATATCATTCATTTATTGCATTCAAGCATTATATCTAGGAATATTTCATCCTTATTCTATCCATATTGTATTGACTTTGAATGTAGCATAAGTATTTTTGGACCCGTATTTCTCCTTTTAGGTGAAAAACCCTAGAAGTGCTAGAAAGCAAGTAGGTGCCAAAAATCTATGCTACAACTCTATGTCCCTCAAACAAGATCAAAACTTTCCCAAATATTTTGAAGTCCTCATATGGCCCAAGTATGTACCAAAGTCCCCAAGAAAAACCATTTGTGGTACCTATACAAAAATCAATGATCATACTGTTTTTGTCTCACTTTATGTCATAGATCAATCATCATTTAAATGTCAAGTCAAATCAATTATAGTCTTCCCTCTATTAGGTTGCAAGGTTATCATGTTTTAGTCTAGTTTTTTAGCTAACTCTTGCAAAATTTCCAAGGTTGTACTATTCCAAAATGAAAAATATTGAGGTTCCTCATTGATGATCACTAAGTAATGAAATGAATGTATGTAAATGTCTAATACTAAATCTATAACTTGCATAGCCTATATGCACTTTACTTTACATAGAGAATATTAAAAATAATTTCACTTCATGTTTAAAACTTGTAAAATAGCTATAATGAGGAAAAAATTTCAAGTTAGTTGCAAGTAACAATAAACTAAATCCCAATCAACAATAGAGCACAATGGAAAGAAAGAAGAAAAATAACATGAAACAAGGTCACTTGATCATCAAGCCTCCATTGATTGACCTCAATTTTCATTCACCTTGCTACAAATTTTATGATTGTCCTCATATTTTAGTGCAACTATAACCTATGCTTAAGACCAAAAAAATATTGAAGTATTGTAAGCTCAAGTAGTCAAAAGCTCTCAAGCATGCTATTGTGTATTGCTGAAAATAACTCTATGTGTATGTATGAAAAATGACTAGAGAGACCCATTTTAAAGAATGCCAAATTGAAAATGGATGGCTAATATTAGAAGTTGATAAAGCCCTAAGATCAAAGGCTAGAATTAAATGTGATGAGGAGCATTAGGTCAAAGTTAGAGAAAGCTTTAAAATGAAGGGTTGTGATTTAATTGAAAGCAATCAAATCAATGGTGGAGAATAAATGAGATAAGGAAAAGATTTGGCACATAAATAATGTAGTTAGAAAATCCAATAATAATAGAAATTATGTGATTTATGAAGGAAAGTTGACTTATGAATTAAATAATGATTTAATTCATAAATGTGAATAAGAAAAAAGGTAGTGAAAAATTATTTTAATTATTTACTTTGTGGGATGAAAAGTGTGTTAAATAATTAATTTTATTTTATTGAAGGATAAATGGTAATGTTATTAAATAATTAGAGGGAATAAGGATTAATTAGTGATGTATTTAAATAAATAAATGTAATTTATTTATTTAAATAATCATAGAGGAATAATTAGAAATTAGGACATTAGGACATAATCAAATGATTTAATTATGTGAGGAGGACATTTGACATAGAAAAATGTAGCTCAGGGGCCTAGGTCATTTTTATGTATCTACATTTTGCCCATATTTGACATAATGTAGTTTATCAGGTTGTTTCAAATAAAACAAGTCAACAATATGCCCCAGTGTGAAAGTGGGGAGAGGAAGGATGACAAGAAGGTAGTGGTATGCCCCTCGAGAGGACATGAGAGTTCAAAGTACATGAGTGTGCTCTCAAAATGGATGAAAATACTAGAGGATGAAGGAATAGAAGAAATGTTAGTGTGGAAGACATGGATGGTAGGATGAAAAAGAATACTTCAATATTTTTCCAAATAACATAATAGGCATTGCATAATCATCATTGGGTGGTAAAATGGGATATGTGGACAATAAACACCATGATATGACATAGACCAAGGTGTGCAAGGTCATCCATCTACAAAAAGCAGACAGTTGCAAACAAGGAATGCCCTAACTCATACGAAGGGCTAAGGTTCCTTAGTCTTTTTGTCAAGGCACACCAAAGATAGCAATCAAGGAAAATTAGGTCATGAGACATCATCACATCCTTCATGGGACATCCTCAAGGTAGATAGTAACATGAACAAGAGATAAAACAATAAAAAGATAAGGAAAAATAGACCAAAAAAAGTCAACAACCATTCAATATGTTTGCCAATATTTGTTTGTCAAAGGTTGATTACTTCAAGGTTTGACAATTTGACAATTTGATAGTTTGATAGTTTTTACAGCTTTTTTATTTGATGGTACCTATGGCAAGGAAGGAAACATCCTAAAAAATAAAATGACATTGTGATGGAGCCTGTTGTCAAGAAAGACACATCCTGAAAAGGAAAATGACATTGTGATAGAGCTTGTTGTCAAGAAAGAAACATCCTGAAAAAGTCAAATGACATTTTGACGGGGTCCAATTCCCAGAAGGGTGCATCTTGAAGGGGACCATAAAGTGACTAGGTTGACATCATTTTGGAAATTTGACTGATTTTTGACTTGATGACTCATTGGACTATGCTGTATGTTGGTTTGCAATTTGAAACTTGGCATTTCAATGATTTAATGGTGTTTAAGTTTGACTAACATTAACATAATGATCCCTAAAGGATTCTAGTTGGCATCGGGGGATCATCAATAGATGGCCTTGCCTATGTCTATCCATAAAGGCAACGTAGTTTGACATGACTATAAGGAAAGCTTAGGTGCAGAACAAACTCTCCTAACGCTAAAAAATCAGGGAAGAATGTAGATATGTCTTTAAATTTTACAATTACAGTTCAATTAAGATACAATTGAAAAGAATTGAACACACACACAATTGGACACCAGATTTACATCGGAAAACCCTTATGAGAGAAAAACCCACCACACCAAGGAAAGCCTCTTTGTATTATAGTAATGAAAATTACATACGAAGATCAAACTTCACTGTTTAATGTCAATTTTACAACAACATTCACTGACCAATTTTGTACAGAACATTAATCTCCCAATTGCTCTCAAAAAAAAACAATGAATTTACTCAAATCAAATTTGTGTTCAGTATCGAACAAAAAACTCTATCAACTAAACCCCACAACTTTCATCTGTTATGTATATATCATCATATTCATGGTCTATTGATCTTCACACAGGAATGGTCACAACTATTCAACTTCCAATGGTTTACATTCCACTTATCTCATTGGCATAGACCATGCCACGTAGGATAGATGTTCGATCAAAGAAGTTTATAAACAAAACTGTCGGTGATACTTGCACTCTCGGCAAGAATTCATACCGACCACAAATTCGTCAGCCGCAAGTCTCCCTGATGACATCATCCGCCAATTACACATGTCCACTATTGGTGCATTTCCAAAGAATCAAACTGGCATCAACAATATTCTCCATAAGTCTATCAGAACTCCAAGTGGTCCCCACATCTATTGACTTGACTAATCTCAGTCATTCCCCGCTATCCCGCGATGGCACTTTGGTTGATCGCGATATCATGAGTGACTACCATGTGTCTTAATCGGTAAAGCCAAAAGAGTAAGGGAAGTACTTTGGTTGTTTGATCTCAATGGTTTCCCACTATCCCGTGATGACACTTTGGCTAATCACGATATCACAGGTAATTGCCACGTGCCAAATTTGATGACGTCGAAGGAGATGAGTTTGCTTGACCGTTGATCAATCATCGTCTGATCTCAATGGCTGCCTGGTATCTCGTGATGATGCTTTGGATAATCACAATATCACGGGTGACTACCATGTGTCCCATTTGATGACATCGAAGGAGATGAGTTTGCTTGACTGTTGACCAATCGTCATCTAATCTCAATGGCTTCCCACTATCCTGCGATGACACTTTGGCTGATCGTGATATCACAGGTGATTGCCACATGTCTTAATACGATGTAGCTGAGGAGAATCGGTTAGTCAGGAAATTTCAAAACTTTCAAACTCCAGAACAAGTTTACAGAAAACACAGATAACGTGACAACAAAGGATGTCAGTTTGTTATAAAATTCTATAACTTCCAAACTCTGCGACACTATTCCACAGTTAATAACTCTAGCGATCGACTGACAATGAGGACTTAATATAGGGTAACTTCACCAAGTCTTAACAAAGATACAAGCTAGCAAGTTGAGACAACATTTTCTAACAATCTCCCACTTGACGAAGACTTACTAGCTTCCTTCAAACCCAAAGTTAATGAAGGTCATGGGCTCCAAGGCCCATCAAGCTAGCACACCACCTATACTTGTTTGTGCTCACTGGTTTCGTCAATGCATCTACAATATTTTCCAGAGTATCCACTTTTTCTAAAGAGACATTTCCGTCCTCCACCATATCTCGTACAAAATGATACTACACATCAATATGTTTCATCCTGGCATGGAAAGTAGGATTTTTCACCAAACAAATAGCACTCTGATTGTCACAATAAATTGTAATTATCCCTGCATCAAACCCAATGTTAGAACACAAATGTTTTAACCAGATTGCTTCTTTATAGGCATGTGTTGCTGCCATGTCTTATGCCTTTATAGTGGACAAAGTGACTACAACATGTCGCTTACTCATCCAACTAATTGCACCACCATTCATCATGAAAATATATCCACTAGTGGATCTTCTGTTGTCACTATCCCCTACCTAATCAAAATCCACATAGCCTCGAATGCTAAGAGTCCTTAGTGATTCAGCCAAATTGCCATGGTAACACAAAGAATATTCTGAAGTGCCCTTTAGCTATCTAAACGCTCTTTTCACAACATCCCAATGTGTCCTTCCAGTATTTTCCAAAAAATGACTAAGAACTCCCATTGCTTGGGCAATGTCTAGCCTTGTGCAGACCATTGCATACATTAAACTACCAACTGCACTAGCATTAGGCACTTTGGTCATGTCCTCCATCTTAGTAGGAGATTTTGGACAGTCTTCAATAGATAGCTTCATTCCTTGCAAAAATGGAACAACTAGTTGATTACATTCATTTATACAAAATCTCTCCAGAATAGTATTAATATACTTACTCTGACTGAGCCAAAGTTTTCTACTCTTCCTATCCCTAGTTATTTCCATTCCCAAAATATACCTGGCTGCACCAAGATCTTTCATTTCAAACTTTGCAAACAATTGAGATTTTAGATCAGAAATCAATAACTTACTATTTCCTATGAACAACATATCATCAACAAAGAGAGCAATAATAAGAACACGATCATTTTCAGATTTGAAGTATACACAATGATCAGATTTTGATCTTACAAATCCCAATGACAAAAAAAATGTGTCAAACTTTTGGTACCACATTCTAGGTGATTGTTTTAATCCATATAGATATTTTTTCAACTTGCAAACCATATTTTCTTTACCCTTTTCCACAAAATGCTCAGGCTGGGACATATAAATTTCTTCTTCAAGATCACCATGAAGAAATGTTGTCTTCACATCCATCTTTTCAATCTCTAAGTCATATGCAAATGCAAGTGACAAAAAAAATCTGATAGACGTTATCTTAGCTATAGGAGAAAATATTTCTCCATAATAAATTCCCTCTACTTGGGAATATACCTTTGCAACCAACCTCGCCTTATATTTTTCCACATTGCCATCCAGACCTATTTTCTTTTTAAATACCCATTTGTAGCTAATAACTTTTCTACCTTCAGACAAGGGCACCAAACTCCAAGTATCATTCTTTTCTAAAGATGTCATTTCTTCATTCATGGCTTCAAACCAAGAATTTGATTCACACATTCTAAATTCCTCTTTCACAGTCCTAGGCTCATCAGTGCTAGAAATTAAAGCATAGGCACAAGTAGAATCTAACATAGAAAACCCATACCTATCAGGTTGCTTTCTTTCATGTGTTGACCTTCTCACAGGCTAAGGCTAAGGTGGTTCTTCTTCTTCAAAACTCTCAGAACTACTTGAGCTCTACTCAGTTTTAGGTACACTTTAAATTTTCAATTCCTCTTTATCTAGTGTAAAAGGAATTTCAACTACATCCTTTTTATCCTCTGATTTTATCTTTGACTGTAGATCCAAAGTAGAAGGATTTAGCTCATGAAAGATAACACTTCTGCCATATGGAACCTTCTTTGTATTAGGATTCCAAAGCTTGTATCCTTTTATGCCAACACTATAGCCAATAAAAATATATTTAATAGCCTTGTTCACCAATTTATATCTTTTTTCATTCAGCACATATGCATATGCCTCATAGCCAAATACATGAACGTGTCTCAGAGAGGGCTTCCTTCCAGACCATGCTTCCAACGGTGTCTTCTCAACAAGAGCAGAATTTGGAGAATGGTTTATCAAGTAGCATGTTGTAGCCACTACCTTAGCCCAAAATTTAACCTCCAAGCCAGCATTACTTAGCATACTTGTGCTCTTTCCATCACTGTCCTATTGAACCTTTCTACAACTCCATTTTACTATGGATTGTAGGGTGTAGTTTTATGTCTTTTACTCCAATGATCTTTGCAGTACCTTTCAAACTCATCAGAACAAAACTCACCACCATTGTCAGTCCTTAGACATTTTATTTTCCTTCCAGTTTAATTTTCCACAAGGTTTTTAAATTCCTTAAAATGACTAAACACTTCTAATTTACTTTTCAAAAAATAAATAAATTCCCTTCTTGAATAATCATCAATGAACGATACATAATATCTTGATTTAGACAAAGAAGGAAAATTTATTGGACCAAAAAAATCAGAATGAATATAATCAAGTAAACCAGAAGATTTGTAAGGACAAGAGTAAAATGAAACACAGTGTTGTTTACCATATATACAATGTTCACAAAACTCAAATTCAAGGTTACAATCATCAAGCCCTTCAACTAGATTTTTATTTTTCAAGGTTTTTAAACCTTTTGCACCAGTGTGGCCAAACCTATGATGTCAAAGCATAGTCTTTTCTGCTAGAAGTTTAACTTCCATAGAGTTTGCACTCTTAGGAACATTTTCCTTCTTTTCTCCATGAGTAGATTTTTGTGACTTTATAGAGACACTATTGCATTGCACAACATGTGCATCCAACTTATACAAGGTACCAATACAAGTACCCCTTGCTATCACCATTGAGCCTCTAGTCATCTTGTAGCTATTTCTAGAGAACGTGACTTGCACTCCAATATCATTCAGCTTACTAAAAAAAAGTAAATTTTGAGCCAGACCTAGTATATGCATTACATCATTGATTCCCTTCACTCTTCCATCAGGGAACTGAATTCTAACTCTTCCACAGACAAATATTTCCAAAGATGAATCACTTGTCAAATACACCTTTCCACCATCATATTTTTCATACTTAGTAAACCAGTCTCTATGAGATGTCATGTGGAAAGATGCTCCAGAATCAATCAACCAAACATCATAAGATGCTTGTGTAGCCAAGGCTGCAATGAAGGCATCTACATCACTCTAAGAAGAATCATTTTTAGAGGAATTCTTCTTCTTCTTCTTTTTCTCCTCCTTACAATCCTTTCAAACATGACCAGGTTGCCCACAATTCCAACACTTCACCTTGGACTTTTTCTGAGATATTTTGATCTCCCTTCTGATTTCGATATGGACTTCTTGTCCTTCTTCTTTCCTTTTTCTTTCAATCTGCCTCTAATAGCAAGGGCCTCCTTCACCATCTCAAATTTTTTTCTTCTCATATCTTCTAATAACAAAGAAGCAACAACATCTTCCATCTTAAAAGAGGAAGTAGTACTCCCGATAACAATCACCAAGTGATCCCAAGAATCTGGCAAAGAACATAGAAGTAGCATACAACGATCTTCATCATTCTTCACACCCATAGATGCTAACTGAGCATTCAACATGTTGAAAGCATTCAAATGATCAACAACAAATGCTACTTCCTACATTTTCAAAGAGTACAACTGTTTCCTCAAGAACAACTTATTCACCAAAGACTTTCCCTAATAAATAGCTCCTAGTCTTTTCCACAAAGAAGATGTAGTATTTTCTTCATGAAAATTTAGAAGAACAAAGTCTGCTAAATAGAGCCTTATAAGCCCCTTTGATTTTCAATCTAAAAGGTCCCAATCCTCTTGCTTCATGCCTATAGGCTTCGCTCAAGACATAGCAAGCCAAAGATCATGATCAACTAACAAATCTTCCATTTGAACTTTCTACAACTCAAAATTATTGCCATTGAATTTCTCTATTTCAATATTTCATGATATGCTTGCCATCTTAATCTTTAATTCAAATTACTAGACTTCTACAAGACTCCCACTGAATAGAATTGACATAAAAAACCCAACATACCCACAATGATAACACAACTGGCCAGGCTTTGATACCACTTGAAAGGAAAGCTTAGGTGTGGAACAAACTCTCCTAATGCCAAAAAATCAGGGAAGAATGTAGATATGTCTTTGAATTTTACAATTATAGTTCAATTAAGATACACTTGAAAAGAATAAAAAAAAAGAGAATTGAACACACACACAATTGGACACTAGATTTACATGGGAAAACCTTTACGGGAGAAAAACCCACCACACCAAGAAAAGCTTGTTTGTATTATAGTAATGAAAATTATATATAGAGATCAAAATTCAATTTTTGATGTCAATTTTACAATAGCAACATTCACTGACCAATTTTGTACATAACATTAATCTCTTAATTTCTCTCAGAAAAAACAATGAATTTACTCAAATAAAATCCATGTTCAATATCAAACAGAAAACTCTATCAACCAAACCCCACAACTTTCTTCCATTACACATATATCATCCTATTCATGGTCTATTGATCTTCACACAGGAATGGTCACAACTATTCAGCTTCCAATGGTTTACATTCCACTTCTCTCATTGGCTTAGAACACACCACGTAGGATAGACATTCGATCAAAGAAGTTCATAAACAAAGCTGTCGGTGAGACTTGCACTCTCGGCAAGAATTCATACCGACCACAAATCTGTCAGCCACGAGTCTCCCCAATGACATCATCCACCAATGACACATGTCCAATACTGGTACATTTCTGGAGAATCAAACTAGCATCAATAATATCCTCCATAAGTCTCCCAGAACTCCAAGTGGTCCCCACATCTGTCGGCTTGACTAATCTCAGTCGTTCCCTGCTATCCTATGATGGTACTTTGGCTCATCGTGATATCACAGGAAACTGCCAAGTGTCTTAATCATTAAATCTGAAAGAATAAGGTAAGTACTTTGGTTGTTTGATCTCAACAGTTTCCCACTATCCCATGATGATGCTTTGGTTGATCATGATATCATGGGTGACTGCCATGTGTCCCATCTAATGATGCTGAAGGAGATGAGTTTTCTTGATTGTTGATCAATCATCATCTGATCTCAATGGATGCCTGCTATCCTGTGATGACACTTTGGCTAATCACAATATCATGGGTGATTTCCATGTGTCCCATCTGATGACGTCGAAAGAGATGAGTTTGCTTGAATGTTGACCAATCGTCATCTAATCTCAATGGCTTCCTGCTATCTCACGATGACACTTTGGTTGATTGCAATATCATAGGTGAATACAATGTTTCTTAATCTGATGAAGCCGAGGAGAATCAGTTAATCAAGAAATTTCAAAACTTTCAAACTCCATGACAAGTTTACAAAAAACACAGATGTCATAACAACGAAGGGCGTCGGTCTGTTAGAAAATTCTATAACTTCCAAACTTTGTGACACTGTTCCACACTTAACAACTCTAGTGATTGGTCGACAATGAGGAATTAATATAGGGTAACTTCACCAAGTCTTAACAAAGATACAAGATAGCAAGTTGAGACAACATTTTCTAACAATGACTCTTGAATTTGTTGAAATTGACAAAGGCACATGAATCATAATTTTATTTGAGAACACCTAAATGACCGACCTAATGCCTTGGGGGAACATCAATAGATGGACTTGCGTATGTCTAGTCATAGAGGCAATGTAATTCAACAAGGACAAATATTGACCTGACTAACTCTAACTATGTTTTTGGGATTTTGAAAGTTATTTGGATGTTCTGGTGTTTTTTGTATGTTTTTATTTTTTTGTCTTTTGTCGAATATTTTGATTTTTTATCTTTTTGAAATGTTTTTTTCTTTTTGGGAATATTTAAACCTCTAGTGACCAATTTAGAATCCAAGGAAGCCCAGTGTTAGGAAATGTGCCCCCAATCAAGTCTAGGACTAACCATTAAGGATGGTATGGGACAGGAGTTTATTATGGATGGAAAATGGAAGAGAAATGGACACAACATGTCAACCATTTGAAATTCATGATAAAGATGACCAAGCCTTATGATGGATGTAAAATGGGAGATGATGGTGTTGCAAGTATGAGCAAGTTTGATGATGTTGTCATTGATGTCAACACTATTTAGTATGTTGTAGATTATACATGTATAATTGAGATGTTGTAAGTACTTGGAGCTATCTTTTTATTGTTTCAAATATGATGGATTGGTGAGTTTCCAAGTGCTTTTGAGAAAATTAAATAAAGAAGAGAAGTTAGAATGTTGAAAGTGTCCAAAATGTGCTCTGGTATGTGCTCCACATTTCTCTTGTGTTGATCCTATGACTATGTGGATGTGAGGGCTTGTTAATGAGGATCTTTTGGTGATATCTCCTAATTTTTAGCTTTTGTTTTGATGGTGTGTGAGAGTTACGTTCACTGGTATGTGAACTACTCTGGCAGGGCTGGTCTTTTGTGGCCTTGGAGAACTGGTTTTTCTCTGTAGTTCTTTGATGCTTTGTTTCAAATCTTGTAGATCTGAGATATGTCTTGTGAAGGTATTTTTTGTGCTCTAGTGAAGAAGGTTTAAGTTTGGTAATCTAGAAGTCATGTTTCATTATTCTAGTACAGGTTTTCATAGTTCAGATGATATGATGAAAGGTATTTAGTGTATGAAGTAAGCTATTTTGTTGTGGATGTATTTGAAGAAGTCTAAGATGATGTCTCATGCATATTGAAGCATGTTGAGGTGTCCACATGTCATCTTCTTGTTGGGAAGCATGTTCATCAATGATATTTTGGTTTTCATTAGGTTTGGCCAACCTATTTTTTACACTTCATTCAAAGAATAAAATTTAATTAAGGAAGCATGTAGAAGTTTTAAGAAAATAATTTTATTGGTCCACTCTTATTCCTTTCCACCGTGGGAATTTTGAGTTGCCAACATAATTTCAACTTATGAAATGGGTTATTTTGTGTCCGACCTTGGTAAATGCTTCTAAGGTTGAGAATTGTATAAAAGAAAGTTGAATTATGAAGAGTTGTGTGATAGTGTGATGAAAAGTGATGAAAGTAAGGCACAAATCATAAGAGCAAAAGTGTGTGCATGAGTTATGTTGAAGATAGTGAGATAAGGGTTTTTGTAATCCTACCAATGTGCTAAAGTTGCAATGGTGGATCTTTTTTTTCCATTTTGTATCTCTAGGAAGTGAGCCTCCTTATTGGAAAATGAGTCCTTTTTGTAGGCAATAAGCCTCTATATTTGGACATTGAGTCCTCTTTTGGGCAATGAGCCCTTAGCAGTGAGCCTTTGTATTTAGTTCATAATCTTTATATTGTAAGTTAACCCTCACCATGGTTTTTCCCTTATTGGGTTTTCACATCAAAATCTAGTGTTCATTATGTTGATTTACTTTTTATTATTTGTGTCATGCTCATATTTAATAAAAAAATAGTGTTGTTGAAGAATTGATAAGTGATAAAGTTTTAAGTTTGAACTTGTGTGACAATTGATTCAGCCCCCTCTCAATTGCCATGTGCCTATTTAACAATTAGTATTAGATCTTTTGGTTCCTTGTGTAGAGCTTAATCACTTAAGGAAGATCCAATGGCACACAAGTTGAAAATCCCTATGTTTGATGGAATTGACTACAATAATTGGAAGGGATAGATGAGAGGATACATTATCTCTCTTGCTTTCAAGACCTGGAAGGTTGTTGAGAATAAGTATACACTTTTGTCTGGTGGTGTTAATTTTGCAGATGAGATCTCTACTTATGAAGAAAATGAGAAGGCCAAGTATGTGATTTGCAGTAGATTACCTAAAAGTGAGCGAGTTAAGGTTAATTCTTTGGATATTGCATATGAAGTTTGGAGAAGTTGGAAGACATGTATGAAGGAAATGAAAAAGGTGAATTGACGAAGAGGCTAGTAGCAAAGCATATATTTTTGAACCTAAAGATGGAGGATGGTGAAGAATTTACAAGTTTCTTTTAGAAAGTTTAATTAACAGCAAATGAAGTCAAGAATCAAGGAGTAGAAATAGCAGATGAAGATATAATCAAGAAGATCCTAATCACTTTACCAGAATATTACAGTGACAAGATCTCTATTATTGAATAAATGTATGATCCTAAGAAGTACACTCTAGAGGAGTTGTTAACACCTTGCAAGCATTTGAGATAAGGAAGTTTCAGAAAAATGACAAGATAGAAGAGAAGACATAAATTAAATTTAAGGCTCTAAAGATTGAAGAGCCAGATAGCAATGATGAAGTGTTGGAAGAAAAATTCACCCAAAAATTGAAGAAGGGTACCAAAAAATATAAAGGTATGTTACCCTTTAAATGTTTCAGTTGTGGTAACATTGGCCATTATGCTTCAAGACTTCTGAATAGGGCTACACATAAAAATAACAAGGATTATAAGGATAAAGATAGGAAGGATAAGAAGTATAAGAAGTTGTACTATGTTAAGGAAGAGGTAATTATTTCTAATGATGAATTTGAAAATGAGGTTGATGATAGTGAATGCTTGTTCTTAGCTTTGGAAAGTAAATTTGTATCCACTAACTCTAGAAAATGTGTAAGTAAGAAGGTTCTTGATGTTAAGAAGAATAGGATTTAAGGTAATTTTGTTACCACTTTTCATACAAGACAGGATGAAGACTACTAGGTAATTGATAGTGGATGTTCAAATCACATGACCGAAGATAAGAGTAAGCTCACTAAACTTAAAAAATATGACAATGGTTTAGTCATGTTTGATGATGATTCAGGAACTAAGATCTATGGTAAAGGTTCAATTAGTTTTTATTGAGTGCACATTACTGAAGATGTATATTATGTGAAGGGTTTGAGACATAACCTTCTAAGTGTTGGTCAAATGTGCAACAATGGCTTTAAACTTGTGTTTCAGAACAATACTTATGAAATAATAAAAGGGTCTAGAAATGGAGATATGATTGTTGTTGGAAGAAGAACTGATGGAAACATCTATTTGTTGAAGGGATTTGATGGTCATTTTCTTATATCTCAAATCAATGAAAGTTGGTTATGGCACTAGAGAATAGGACATGTGAACTTTGATAACCTAGTCAAGATCAATGTTAAGGAGATTGTTCAAGGACTACCTAGAATGACAAGACCTACTAATGCTATTTGTAGAAGTTATCAATTAGGGAAGTAGATAAGATGTAAAAAATTAAGGGAAAAGAAAATTCTACTCCTAGAATGTTGGATTTGATTCACATTGATCTTTGTGGTCCAACCAGGACTAGAAGATTGAATGGAGATAGGTACTTTATCTTGCTTATTGATGATTATACTCCAATGACATGGGTTGCTTTCTTAGAGAAAAGAACTAGGCCCTGGATAGGTTTAAGGTATTCAAAGCAAGAGTGGAAAATGAAGGAAATATGAAAATAAAGTGTTTGAGATTTGATAAAGGTGGTGAATTCACTTCTAGTGAATTTAATGCATTTTGTGAGAAGCATGGATAAAAAAATAGTTTTTTGCTCTGAGAACCCCTCAATAGAATGGAGTGGTTGAAAGAAAAAATAGGACAGTATAGGAAGCTACTAGAACTATGATGAAAGAGTCCAATGTACTGGATGTATATTGTAGAGAAGTGATACGTATTGTTGTTTATGTTGTTAATAGAGTTCAGATCAAACACAAAAACACAAAGAAACCTTTTGAGTTATGGACTGGTAAAACTCCTACTATGAAATATTTTAAGGTATTTGGGAGAAGATGCTATATTAAAAGAGATGATGAAAATATTAGAAAGTTTGATGCTATATGTGATAAAGGAATATTTATTGGATACTCTACTATTACCAAGACATACAAATGTTTTAACAAAAGGTTGAGAAAGATTATTGAAAGTGCTAATGTAAAATTTGATGAAGACATGCACATACCTATTGAGATAAGTGAAGTTGCACCTAATGATCCTAACTACGGACATGTACCTAAAGAAAATAAGAAGGAAGAAGAAGAAGTAGTAGAAGAAGAAGAAAAAAATGAACCAAAACCTACTACTAGGACTCCTAAATATGTATAGAAGAATCATCTGAAAGATTAGATATTTGGAGACAAGAGTGAAGGTGTGAAGATAAGAAGCAAAGTTGCAACTAAGGTAAATATGTGTTTACTTTCTAAAATAGAACCTAAATCTATAAAATAAGCATGTGAAGATGAAGGTTGGATGAGAGATATGAAAGAGGAATTGCAATAGATAGAAAAAAATTAGGCATGGGAAAGAGTCCGTAGGCCTATGAACAGAAATGTGATTGGCTCAAAATGGGTGTTTCAGAATAAGCTGAATGAAAATGGAGAAGTAATAACGAATAAGGAAAGAATGGTATACAAAGGATATCCACAAGTGGAAGGTATAGATTTTGAAGAAAAAATTTCTCCTATGGTGAGAATGGAAGCTATCAAAATGTTTTTGGAATTTTCTACCCACAAGGACTCCAAGGTATATCAAATAGATGTTAAGTTAGCTTTTCTATATGGTGAGTTGGAGGAAGAAGTATACATGGAGCAACCTGAAGGGTTTATTTTTCTGACAGGGTGAACATGGATTATAAGTTGAAGAAGGCATTGTATGGAATGAAGCAAGCTCCCAGAGCTTAGTATGCAAGACTAGATAGATATATGTCAAAGCAAGGATTCAACAAAGGCTTTGCTCACAATAACCTCTACTTAAAAATGCAAGGTAATAAGATGTTGATTGTAGTTGTTTATGTTGATGATATCATTTTTGGTGGAAATGACAACATGTGTAAAAATTTTGTTGACGAGATGTACAAAAAATTTGAGATGTCTATGATTGGTGAATTGAATTTTTTCCTTGGTCTACAAGTGAATCAAAGTGATAAAGGGATATTCATTTCACAAACTAAGTATGTAAAAGATTTTTTGAAGATTTTTTGGATGGAGGATTACTCCTATGGTAATTGGATGTAAGCTAAGCAATGATGATGAATCTACTAAGACTGATTAGAGAAAATACAAATCCATTATTGGTAGACTATTGTACCTTACTACTACCAGACCCAGGATATTATGCATGTAGTGTGTCCAGTTGCTATATTTGAAGAAAATCATAAAGAGGTACATGTTGTAGCTGTAAAGAGGATATTTACATACCCTAAAGGTACACCGAATTATGGACTATGGTACCCTAAGAATAATGATTTCACCCTAAGTGCCTCTATTGATGTTGATTGGGCCAAATGTATAGACGACTAGAAGAGTATCAGTGGTGGTGCTTTCTTTCTTGGTGGATGATTAGTTTCATGGTTGAGTAAAATGAAAGAATTGCTTTCTTTATCTATTGTAGAGGTAGAATATATTGTTGCAACATCCTATTGCAAATAAGTTTTGTGGATGAAGCAAACTCTGAAAGACATTGGTGTTGTATGTGATGAGCCTACTTCTATTTCTATGACAATACAAGTGCAATAAACATTTCAAAGAACCATATTATGTATTCAAGAACAAAGCACATATCTATCAAGTATCATTTTCTCAGAGAAAAGGTTATGGAGAATGAAGCTAGACTGGAGTATGTGACAACAAATCAATAAATTGCTGACATATTTACTAAGCCTCTTCCGAAAGGATACTTTTGAGCATCTTAGGGAGATGTTGGGGGTCATTGGCCCTACTAACTAGGTGCACATGAGTGTGCATTAGTACAATGAATTCACAAATTCTTCATTTATCTAGACTAATAAACGGATCTACTTCGCAAGGGGAGTAGAAAAGGTTTCCATTGTTGTAGTATGGGTTCATTCCTAAGGGTGAGTAATCGGAGTTGTTCTTTGCCATTGATGTCAAAGGGGAAGATATTGGAGTTAAGGGGAGAGAAAAGTCATGTGAAAAATAGTTGCAGAAGAAGAGAAGATGTTCTCCTAGTATTGTGAAGGATAATGTTGTCTTTGATGGTTTTTCACATCATGTGTTGCCATCAATGACAAAGGGGGGGATTGTTGCAGGTATGAGAAAGTTGGTGGTGTTGTCATTAATGTCAGCACTATTCAATGTGTTGCAGATTATACATGTATAGTTGGGATACTACTGAGATGTTGTGAGTACTTGGAGCTATCTTTTAATTGTTGTAGATATGATGGTTTGGTGAGTTTTCAAGTGCTCTTGAGAAAATTAAATAAAGAAGAGAATTCATAATGTTGAAAGTGTCTAGAATGTGCTCTGATATGTGCTTTGCGTTTCTCTTGTGTTGATCCTATGCTTGTGTGGATTTGAAGGCTTGATAATGAGGTTTTTTTGGTGATATATCCTAAGTTTTAACTTTTTGAGTGATGTTATGTGAGAGTTACATTCACTAGTATGTTAACTACTGTAGCAGAGTTGGTATTTTATGGCCTTGGAGAATTGGTTTTGCTCTGTAATTCTCTAATGATTTGTTTCAGATCTTGCAGAACTAGGATATGTCTTGTGAAGGTCTTTTTCATGCTTTGGTGAAGAAGGTTGAAGTTTGGTAATCTAGAAGTCATATTTCTTTATTCCATTATAGGTTTGCATAATTTAGATGATCTGATGAAAGCTATTCAGTGTATGAAGTATGTTGTTTTGCTGTGAACGTATATGAAGAAGTTTAAGATGATGTCTCATGCATATTGAAGCATTTTGAGGTGTCCACATGTCATGTGTGCATCAATGATATTTTGTGTTTTCATTAGGTTTGGCCAACCTGGTGTTTACACTTCATTCGAAGAATAAAATTTAATTAAGGAAGCATGTAGAAGTTTTAAGAAAATAATTTTATTGGTCCACTCTTATTCCTTTCAACCACGGAAATTTTGAGTTCCTAACCTAATTTTTTAGATGAAATGGGTTATTTTGTGGTTGACCTTGGTAAATGCTTCTAAGGTTGATAATCGTATAAAATCAAGTTGAATTGTGAAGAGTTGTATGACAGTGTAATGCAAAGTGGTGAAAGTAATCCAAAAATCATAAGAGTAGAAGTGTGTGTGTGTTAGTTATGTTGAAGACAATGAGATAAGGGTTTTTTTAATCCTACAAATGTGCTCTAACTATAGTGGTGGAGTTTTTTGTTCTCTTTTGTATATGTAGGCAGTGACCCTCCTTATTGGACAATGAGTCCTTTTTGTAGGTAGTGAGCCTTTGTATTTGGACAGTGAGTCCTCTTTTGGGAAATGAGCCCTTGGTAGTGAGCCTTTTTATTTAGTTCATAATATTTATATTTTGAGTTAACCCTCATTGTGCTTTTTCCCTTATTGAGTTTTCCAAGTAAAAATTTGGTGTTCATTGTGTTGATTTACTTTTTGTTATTTTTGTTTCATGCTCATATTTAATAACAAAATAGTGTGGTTGAAGAATTGATAAGTGATAAAGTTTTAGGTTTGAACTTGTGTGATCGCTGATTCACCCCTTCCTCTTAGTTGTCCTACGTCTGTTTAACAATTGGTATCAAAGATTTTTGTTCCTTGTGTAGAGCTTAACCACTTAAGGAATATCCAATGGTGCACAAGTTGGTAATCCCTATGTTTGGTGGAACTGACTACAATAATTGGAAGGGACAGATGAGAGAATATATTATCTCTTGGTTTCAAGACCTGAAAGGCTATTGAGAATAAGTATACACTTCCATCTGGTGGTGTTAATTTTGTAGGTGAGATCTCTACTTATGAAGAAAATGAGAAGGTGAAGTATGCAATTTGTAGTTGATTATCTAAAAATGAGCGAGTTAAGGTTAATTATCTAGATATTGTATATGAAGTTTGGAAGAAGTTGGAATCTACATGTATGAAGGAAATGAAAAGGTTAAATTGACAAAGAGGTTGGAAGTAAAGTGTAGATTTGTGAACTTGAAGATGGAAGATGGTGAAGAATTTACAAGTTTCTTTTAGAGAGTTGAATTGGCAACAAATGAAGTTAGAAATCAAGGAGGAAACTAGCAAATGAAGATATAATCGAGAAGATCCTGATCACTTTACCAGAAAGTTGCATCAACAAGATCTTTGTTATTGAAGAAATGTATGATCCTAAGAAGTACACTATAGAAGAGTTGTTTAACACCTTGGAAGGATTTGAGATCAGGAAGTTTCAGAAAGATGACAAGACAAAAGAGAAGATAGAAATGAAATTTAAGACTCTGAAGATTGAAGAACCCAATAGTGATGATGAAGAGCTAGAAGAAAACTTAACCTAGAAATTAAGAAGGGTACCAGAAAATATAAAGGTATGTTATCCTTTAAATATTTTAGTTGTGGTAACATTGGTCATTATGGTTCAAGATGTCCAAATAGGGATACACATAAAAGGAACAAGGATTATAATGATAAAGATAGGAAGAATAAGAATTATAAGAAGTTGTACTATGTTAAGGAAGTGGTAGGTATTTTTTATGATGATTCTGAAAATGAGGTTGATGATAGTGAATGCTTATTCTTAGGTTTGGAAAGTAAATCTGTATCCACTAGCTCTAGAAAATGTGTAAGTAAGAAGGCTCCAAAGGTTAAGAAGAATAGTATGGAAGGTACTTTGGTTACTTCTTTTCATGCAAGAAATGATGAAGACTACTGGGTAATTGATAGCAAATGTTCAAATCACATGACTGGAGATAAGAGTAAGTTCACTAAACTTGAAAAATATGATGGTGATGATTCAGGAGCTAAGATTTGTGGTAAAGGTTCAATTAGTTTTGATTGAGTGCACAATATTGATGATGTATATTATGTGAATTTTTTGAGGCATAACTTTTTGAGTGTTGGTCAGATGTGCAACATTGGCTTTAAAATTGTGTTTTAGAACAATACCTATGAAATAAAAAAAAGGGTCCAAAAATGGAGGTATGATTGTTGTTGGAAGAAGAAATCATGGAAACATCTATTAGTTGAAAGGAGTTGATGGTCATTGTCTTGCATCTCAAATCAGTGAAAGTTGGTTATGGCACCGGAGAATGGGACATGTGAACTTTGATAAGCTAGTCAAGATCAATACTAAGGAGATTGTTCAAGGATTGCCTACAATCATAAGACCTACTAATGCTATTTGCAGAAGTTGTCAATTAGGGAAGAAAACAAGATGTAGCTTTAAGGGAAAATAAGATTCTACTATCAAAATGCTGGAGTTAATTCAAACTGATCTCTGTAGTCCGACCAGGACTAGAAGCTTGAATGGAGACATGTACTTTATGTTGCTTATTTATGATTATACTCAAATGACATGGGTTGCTTTTCTTATAGAAAAAAATCAAGCCCTGGATAGTTTTAAGGTATTCAAAGCAAGAGTGGAAAATGAAGTAAATCTGAAAATCAAGTGTTTGAGATCTGATAATGGTGATGAATTCACTTTTGGTGAATTTAATGCATACTATGAGAAGCATGGCATAAAAAGAAATTTTTCTACTTCAAGAACCCCTCAACAAAATGGAGTAGTTGAAAGGAAAAATAGGATGATACAAGAAGATGCTAGAACTATGATGAAAGAGACCAATGTATTGGATGCATATTGGAGAGAAGCAACACATACTACTATTTATGTTCTTAATAAAGTTTAGATCAAATGCAATAGCACAAAGACACCTTTTGAGTTATGGACTGGTAAGACTCCTACTGTGAAATATTTTAAGGTATTTGGGAGTAGATGCTATATTAAAAGAGATGATGAAAATATTGGAAAGTTTGATGCTAGATGTGATGAAGGAATATTTATTGGATACTCTACTAGTAGCTGATGTGGTATGTGGCAACTAGTTATGCTATACTGCATACTCGACATGTATCCTCATCGTGGGTTCGAGGGTGGTAGCCCTTAAGAATTTTTTTTCATATTTTTTCGCATCGTCATCGAAAAAGGAAAAATCACTGAAAAAAAAAAAAAATGACTTTGTAAAACCTTAATTCTAGAAGCTTCTAAAAAGCTTGTTATAAGGGGTTGGGATGAGAGTTATAGTATGGAGAAAAAGACAATTATTTACAAGATTATAATAAATTTTGCACTAGATAATAAAATCGTTGGATGGCTACAGTTTTGTGGATGTAGCCCTAATTGTGTGAACCACATTAAATTCTCTATGGTGTCTTGTTTCTGCTATAATTTTTTGTGTTTTATTTATCTTTTTTATTGATCAAATCTACATTTAACTATTATATGTTTGCTTTCTAACCCTAAAAAGTGGTATTAGAGTGGGTTGTGTTTGATTATCATCTACAGGAAAGTCTCACAATTGAGTGGGAGTCTCATGGTTAAGTGGGAGCAATGGTGAATGAGGGTAAATTGAAGGTAGATAAATTCAATGAGTAGAACTATTAGTTATGGAAGATGCAAATGGAGGATTATCTCTATCAGGAGGATTTATGGAGGCCATTGGAAGGAATAGCCAAGAAACCAACAACAACGAGTGATGAGGAATGGAATATTTTGGATAGAAAGGCACTAGAATCCATTCGTTTATGCCTGACACAATTGGTGGAATTCAATATTACAACAGTAAAGACAACTCAAGAGTTCATGGAAACCTTGGAGAACTTATATGAAAATCCTTCCGCTTTGAATAAGGTATTTCTTATGAAGCATTTATTTAATATGAAAATGGTAGAAGGCGGGTCAATTACTGATCATTTAAATGAGTTTAAGATGGTTACTAGTCAATTAACTTCTGTAAATGTAAACTTTGATGAAGAAGTTAGGGCTCTTTTGATTTTGTGTTCTTTTCTAAAAAGTTGGAATAGCTTGGTAATGGCTATTAGCAATATCGTTTCTGGTGTGAATAAATTAAAATTTGATGATGTTGTTGGTGTTATTTTTAGCAAGGAAATTCATATGAAAAGATCAAGTGGAACATCCACATCAGGAAGTGTTTTGAATGCAAAAACTAGGGGTAGAACAAAGGAGAGAGGAAACAGTTCTAGAAGTCATGGGAAGTCACGAGGAAAATCAAAGGACAAAAGGTCCCAATCTAGAGACAAGAGGAATTGCTAGTACTATGGTAAGCAAGGTCATTTAAAGAAAGATTGTTGGTCTTAGAAAAATAAAGGAGAAAAAAAGGAGGGCAATAAAGAGGAAAATGTGGTAAGTAATAAATCTAATGAGGATGCTTTGATTCTTTCCCTTGATAATTCTAATGATTCTTGGGTGTTAGATTCAGGGGCTTCATTTCATGCTATGCCCCATATAAGTTATTTTCTTGATTATGCCCAAGGGGATTTTGGGTTGGTTTATTTGGGAGATAATGAGCCCTGTCAGATTGCTGGAAAGGGAAGAATCAAGATTAAGTTGAATAATGGGAATCATTGGCTACTACATGAGGTCAGAAATGTTACAAAGTTGAAAATAAATTTAATTTCACTAGGGCAACTAGATGATGAGGGTTGTGTTGTTACATTTAGTGATAAAAATTGGAAAGTTACAAAAGGTGCCTTAGTGGTAGAAAAAGGTGTGAAACTAGGAACCTTATATCTTTGTATAGGTCATATTGTTCCTTCTACTTTAGCTATTGTAGATAAAAATAAATGTTCAAGAATAGTTGCTATAGTTTAGTAGGTAGAAAATTAGATAGTTGTTGTGGATTCTGAATCAACACTATGGCATAATAGACTTGGGAATATGAATGCAAAAGGTATGAAATTACATCATTCAAAGAATTTTTTACTAGCTTTGAAATGTGTTAATATGGATTTTTGTGAAAGTTGTGTGTAGGAAAATAAAAGAGAGTTTTCTCAAGGATGGGAAGCAAAACAAAGATGAGAAATTGGAGCTTGTGCATACAGATGTATGGGGACCAACTCAAGTATCTTCTCTCGGTGGCTCTAGGTATTATGTCATGTTTATTGATGATGCAACAAGGAAGGTATGGATTTATTTCCTTAGGAAGAAATCTAATGTATTTGAAACTTTTAAGAAATGGAGAAGCTTGGTTGAGAATGAGACAGGTAAAAAGTTAAAATGTCTTAGATCTAATAATGGTGGTGAGTATTTTAGCAAAGAGTTTGAAGACTATTGTTCCTTTAATGGTATTCATAGGTAGAAAATAGTTCCAAGGACTACACAAGAAAATGGAGTGGTTGAGCGCATCAACAAAACAATAATGGAGCGTGCACAAACTATGAGATTGCATGTTGGGTTTCCTTTAAACATATGGATAGAGGCTGTAAACACTATTGCTTATTTAATCAATAGAGGTCCTTCTATTCCTTTGGGTTGTAGTATTCTAGAGGAAGCATGGACAAGTAAGAAGGTGAGTTATTCTTTGCTCAAGACCTTCAGTTGTGAAACATTTGCATGTAGATTCTAAAAATAGAACCAAGCTTGATGCAAAATCAAAGAAATGTATATTTGTTGGATATGGCATTGATGAATTTGGTTATAGGCTTTGGGATTTTGAAAATAAAAAAATTGTGAGAAGTAGGGATGTCATATTCAATGAGAAAGTGTTGTACAAAGATCAGTTGCAGTAGCATGAGAAGAAATAAAATGATTATGTAGTGCAAGATGATACACACAATAGTGTTGTTCTAGTGGTTCCTCATTCTCCACAATAACAACATCAAAAAATACCATAAACTACAGTGAATGTTAGATGATATTTAAGGATAAGTAGACCTCCAAAAAGATTTTCTCCCTCTTTGTATTCTATTTTATTAACTGATGTTGATGAACCAAAATGATATGATGAAGCTTTGTAGGTGGATACCAAGGTTCAACAGGAGCATGGAATGGAAGATGAAATGGACTCTTGCTGAAAAATCAGACTTGGGAATTATGTAAGTTGCTTGCAAGTAAAAAGGATTTACCAAAAAAATGGGTTTATAGGCTAAAAGAGGAGGATGGAGGTAAGAAAATATTTGAAGCTAGATTAGTTGTAAAGGGATTTGCACAAAAAAAGGGTATTGATTTTGATGAAATATTTTCTCCAGTTCTTAAAATGACTTCTATTCGTATTGTTTTAAGTATTGTGGCTACTAAAGATTTGCATTTAGAACAAGTTGATGTTAAAACAATCTTTCTCCATGGTGATTTGGAAGAGAAAATTTATATGGAACAACCACAAGGATTTGAGGTCAAAGGTAAGGAGAAATTTGTGTGCAAATTGAAGAAAAGTTTATATGGCTTGAAGCAAGCACCTCAACAATGGTATATTAAATTTGATAGCTTTATGGATAATAATGGCTATAGTCGATATAATTTAGACCATTATGTTTATTTTAAGAGGTTGGATGATGATAGCTACATTATTTTAGTGTTTATATGTTGATGATATGCTTGTATTGGGGTCTAACATGGATCACATAAAGGAGTTAAAACAACAATTAGAAAATTCATTTGCTATGAATGATTTGGGGGAAGCAAAGAAAATCCTTGGTATGAAGATTACAAGAGATAGGAAAAAAAAATGTTTTTATCTCAGGTTGATTATGTTGAAAAGGTGTTGTAGAGATTTCATATGGAGAATGCAAAAGCTATCAACACACCTTTTCCTAGTCATGTTAAATTGATGAAGGATATTTGTCCAAAGACACAAGAGGAGGAAGAAAAAATGTCCAAGGTACCATATGCTTCAGCTATAGGCAGTTTAATGTATTCCATGGTATGCAAGAGACCAGATATTGCACATGCTATAGGAGTTGTTAGCAAGTATATGAGTCATCCTAGAGTTGAGCATTGGAATGCAGTAAAATAGATTCTCATGTATTTGATGTGTATATCCAATAAATGTTTATGTTTTGGGGGTTCTAATACTTATTTAAAAGGCTATGTTGACTCAGATTTAGTAGGGGATATTGATACCAGGTGTAGTACCACAACTTATGTATTTACAGATGGTGGGACAACAATGAGTTAGATTTCTCGGTTGCAAAAGGTGGTTGCTTTATCCACCATGGAGGCAAAATATGTTGCTAAAATAGAGGTGACAAAGGAGATGATATGAAAAAATTTCATGGAAGAGTTGGGAAAACAAGCTAAAAATTATTTATTTACAGATAGCCAAAGTGCTCTATATCTTGAAAAGAATTCTACCTTGCACTCTAAAACCAAACACATACAGTTGAGATAAGATTTCATTTGGTTAGTATTGGAGGATTGAAAAGTCAAGCTAGACAAGATACAAACAAATTCCAATCCAATGGATATATTTATGAAGGTAGTGGGGTCATCCCACAATAATGGGTTACACTTTTTGCCCAAACTTGACACTGAAATCAACATTTTTAGAAAAAACTTCACTTTCTGACACCTATAGTAGGTAAACTATTAGGAATTTGAAAATGATGTAAACTAGTGATTTGTGAGATTTTTTATCTATACTTTAAATATATATTTTTTTTAAAATTTGGAATTAATTAATTTTTTTTTTTGCATCTCCTTTGATAACTAGTTTTTAATAGGAAACAACATTTTAAAAAGTGATGTGTACTTCGGCACACATAGCTTTTTTTCTACAAAGGAGAAAATTATGATTCTTTTTAATTTAGATTGCTAACACTGGTATCTAGTGGTTTCATTTTGTTTCATAATGTTTTGTTGAATATTTTTCTTTTAATTAAGTTTTGAAGTCAAACCAATTACAATTTAGATATAGGTGCATTTCGGCTCGCATAACTTTTTTTGTATGTATTGAAATTCAATTTTTCTTTTTTTGTTAGAACAAGGACACCAATACCTAGGGTTTGTATAATTTTCAAAGAAAAAATTCTCAAATTTAATATTTTTCCACAATGATTTTTCACTGAACTTGATATTCGGTGAAAAACCTATGTTCAATTAAACAAAAGAATAAAATGAAAAACAAAAAATATATATATGAAATTTATAGTTGTTAGAAAGCACGTTTCAAGCACTACACTACCCCAACTTGGTTTATAAAGTTTGAATCCATTTACACCTCTTTTTTGGGCGTCGATAGTAAAAAAAATACATAAAATTTGAAATGGTGGAGGGGAAAGAGAAAAAAGGGGGGTTCATTAGAACCACCCTTCTAATGAAGGGGGTTCATTAAAACCCCCCTTCTAGTAAACCCCCATTCATTAGAAGGGTTGGTTCAAATGAACCCCTCTCCATTCCGCTAAATTTTTCCACAAAAGTTTCCTCTAAGATAGTGTTCAAACAAAGGCTCCAAAAAACACATTTAAATGGCTAATTTTTGGATTTTCTAATATTATAATTTTTTATTTTTTATTATTTGCAATTGTTTTTTGTTTTCTTAAGTTTCTATTAAATGAAATTATGTGAATTTTTTCTCTATAAGTAAGGAAAAATATAGAAATTATCAAAGATAATTTGGTTTTACAGGGCAAGCTTTGGAGGAGAATATCTGAAGAATTGTGAAAAATATTTTTGTTCTATTGGAGGAGAATGTTGAAGAATTGTGAAAAATATTTTTGTTTTATTGGAGAAGAATATTTGAAGATCAGACTTGAGGCTTTGTTCTATTGGAGGAGAAGATCATAAGAGGCTTTGGAGGAGAATATCCGAAGATCAAAAGAGGCTTTGTTCTATTGGAGGAGAAGATTAGAGGAATTTTCAAGAGATATTTTACAAAGAAGGAGATGGAAAACAAAAAAAAAAGACAAAAGAAGAGTCAACGAAAGAATTCAGCAGAAGAGGAACTAGGATTACGTGAAGAAAGCTTGCAAAGATATCATAGAAGAAAACAAGGTATGCCAAACTTGAGCCTCTCCTAATATTATTCCTTTTGTATCCCTTTAACCTTCCATTTTATATTTTTATTCAAGAATTATGTAGGAGGATTAATATATTTCTTTTGATCAACGTAAAATTTCCTATCTCAAACCTATCTCAAAATTATTTAGTTTCATGCATTCTCTATAGAAATTTAAGAGTGATAATATCTTAATTTACACTAGATTTAATATTACAACCTTAATTTTGTTTCATTAAACTAATATGCGTTTCCCTTCATTAGCCCCACATTTAAAGATGAAATAAATACCCAAAATGATTAATTACCATGAAATACCAAAAGCCTTTAATAGAAGACAAAAAAAGTGAATAGGTACTAAGCATTATTAATAGAAATCACAAGTGTGACATCATGAAAAAATTGATGGTAAAATTGATGAGAATAGAACAAAAGAGATAATTAATTATCTAAAAAATTAACTACTGGCAAGCCATAGAAGGGGATGCAATTGGAATCTATCAAAGGAATACAAGAATCCAAGGAATTTTACAGTTGGTAGAGAGAAACAACAACTTTCCAATCTTACAAAAAGTTAAGATGCTTCTCCATGAAGGTTGTGTCATCATTCTCCCTTCATCACCTTTACTTTGTGTCCTCTAGTTCTCAAGCTATGTCTGATCTAATCAAGAATGGAGTAAGATTTCAATCTCTCTTGTAACATTTTAATGTTGTTGGCATTTTTCTTTATGGGGTCTCTACTAACTTTAATTACACTTAGAATAGCTTTGATCCATAAAATATTTCTTTAAAAATGTAATTCATTCACCACTCTTAGTGTTTTCCATTTTCAATTCACTAATTTATTCCACAACCTCCCAATGTTTGAAGAAAAGTTGTTCTTCTGCCATAGGGACAAGCACCTTTTCCTTGGAAGTTTCTTAGCCATTTAGATAGTTTTTAGTTTCATTTTGTTGGTCTCAATGAAGAACCACTTAAGGATTGTATGATGGATGATAACCTCTTTGTTCATATAAATATTTTTATTTGCAATCAAGTTCACAATTGAAGCAACAACCTCTAAAGAGAGAGAATGGCACGGAAGATCAACTAGTGAAATAGGAGGGGCAAGGCATAAATATTTCACTTTACGTCATCATCCAAATCAATTTCATCCTCCATTTTTACTTTACTCTTCACCTTAGGATTATTTTTCTACCCTCCACTCCCTTTAGTTTACCATCCAAAATGAGGTCATTCTCATCATAGTTTTCCCCTTTTTGAATGTGACTTTATTGCTTCTAATATCTTCACCACCAAAAAATTGCATTCTTCCATGATTCTCAAGATCATTAGGGCCAAAGATAAGACTTTCTTGGAAAGGGGACCTAGGGTCAAGACTCAAGGTAAGAAGAATAAACCATTTTAGGAGTGTAATCCATAATGGAATAAGGTCATATCTTCTTATAGTAATGTAAGTCCAATTTAGAAGAAGCAAGGTGGATTCTACAAGTAGCAATGACAAGTGGGGGTTTCAAGGATAATTCATGTTTAATAAGTAGGATGAATTATTTGTGTAGGGCACAACCTTAATTATTCTATTAAATTCAAGAATAGATTATTCAAGAAAGGGTAACATAATGAAAGGAAAAATCACTAGGTAATTGTTATGAAAATAGACAAATGATGTAAAATGGTGTAATTGGCTTGGAAGTGCTCCTCAAGCATGACAGACCTTGTTAGCAAAAATTGTGCATAGATAAAGGATTTTGTCCTAAGTTACTTTGGTGCAGTTCTTATACCTTAGTATGAGCAATAAAAGGGAGACAAGAACTTATGTGGTGAGTTACAAAAGGATGTGGTAGGAAAGAACAATTAAAATTGAAAATACACATATTCACAAATAAATAATAGCACATCATACATTGATTAGATCATCATGCAATATATTATATTCATCATATATATCTCTTTTACATAGTTCATTTATACATCGATATTCTTTCTTATATTTCTCTTCTATATATCATCCATCTATAATATATTACATACTTTCTTCTCTATTCTACTTCTATAACTTCACCATAACTTCATCTAGTGCTTCTTTCCTTAATTTTTCTATATTTTTATTGTTTCTTCTCTTTTTTTCTTAACATTATGACTAATGTTTCAAGAAATATTTCAATTATCTCTACTAAATATCAAATCTCTCTACATTCTGATATTTGCGAAAAGCCAACAAAGCCTTAGCATTTGCATAGACTAGTTTATCATTTATTCCATATGGTAATTGCAATATCTAGAATGTGAGTGGTTCCACTACCTCCATGAAAGTGTGCTCTTTGTCTACCACAAATGTAATGTTATTCACATATTAGTGCATAATATTAGAGGATGCTTAGTCCCTTGATTTAATTTGGGCTTAGAATTTTTTGAAGAATATGAGTATAGGATTAAGATACATAACATCTTTAAAGTGTTTCACATATATCTTGATATATCAGTGTATCTCTATATATCAGTGAGGTTGTTGATTGAATTTCCATGGCATGGTACTCTCATGCTTATAGCAGGTTGTCATATCTTTATGAAATGCCTTTAGATCCATTTCTTCTCACTAGATTTTGACAAAATATCATGTTTCTTTCTCACAAACACCACCATCTTATGTAATGCCCCCACAATGATTAGACTGAAAAAACATGATTAAATACAATAACACAACATTTATATTAATAGATAACATCCATCTTTTATGCAAATTGAGCAGAGATTATGAGCAAATTTCCACCAAATATGGCTTTTGGGTAAAGATTGATGTTTAAACCATTTTGTAAGAAGACTCGTATATACACACATGGAATAATCATTAAGGCTATTGTTACAACTGGACATAGAAAATTTAAATTTGAAATTGTAAAATTTGAAATTATGATGCGTAGGAAAAGAAGACAAGTCCAGAATTCAATAAAGAGTTAGTGCAGATATTTTTTTACTAACTAGTTGATCTTGTTAATATCTTGGCATCTTATGACCTCCAAATTCCTTTACTTCAAGCGAGTTTATCACTGCATAATAAACAATTTGTTGAATACCTTATGCAAATGTTTAGGATCCAAATTGTGGTATACCTTATGTAGATTGGTGTGGATGAAGATGTATTGAGTTTGAGAAGGAGAATTAATAAAGAACCTTGCTTTTAATGCCTATTTTCACTATTATTTTAGATGGTACGGTCTGTATGGAACATTAATGGGCCTAAGATTGGTTGGATGTGGTAGAGGTTTGAATCTATTTTAATTTGGTCTTTGTTTTGTTTCATTTCATTGAGAAAGTCAAAAGTTATAGCATTTTTATTGAAGATTGTCTGAAACCCTATGAGGGTGAACTATCCACTATTATGTGGTAGACATGTTCCCTATCTATGGAAGCTCCTATGAAGTACCAAGTCCAATGCTACACTCAAAGGAGGCAGATTTTGTCACATTAAAGATGATAATTGATCATAATTATGACAACAGTGCCTTCACGCCCCAACTATCTATGTTGATGATAATTTATTGTGGCAACATTGAGCTTGAGCATTATGATGCTCTTTGTTGTGCCTTCAATTTGAATCTTGGAAATCATTTGGGAAAAACTTACTGATCAACATTGTATTTTGTGATATTGTTTGTTGGAGGGCGAATAACTTTAGTGAACAAACTATCTAGACTATTTTGGTCCTCATCATCATGTCATTGAATGTAAGAGATAGTCAATTTTACTCGTTTGGCTATGTATGATGGTGTCTAATTCTCCAATCTGTTTTTGTCTTTACAGGCTTAACTCATCCTTCTCATTTGATCACTATATATTAGTTGTGTTGTCTCTTAGTTAGGTGCAAGTTTTTGTATATGGCTTATCTTTCATCCATCTTCTTGATATTGCTTATCTTATATGGTTCTCTACATTAAAGGTCAGCTAATCCTTGCACACAAATCAAGTTGTCAGAACAAAACACATGTTGGTTGCTTCTTTACTTCTGGTGGAATATCAACCATGAACATTAGAAGATAGGAGACCTTTCATGCAACCCCTCTAGATTGTTTAGGAAGGGCTACTTGCTTCAAGCTCTTTTCTTATAGACATGATATTGGGTCTTTCATGGTGGTTGACAAGGACACCTTATCTTTTTTACTCTGCATTCTTATGGAGAACATGTCCACTTTTTCTTTCCATCTAGAATCTCCCATCAGATATATCTTCTTTGGTATTAGGATATCCTTTGACATGATTATTTGTAATGACTCTAACATGATGTTTCTTTTCTGACTTGTTTAGGTTTTACCTGTTTGGTAATCATCCCAAAAAAACTCTTTTTTTATGCTTTTAACATATTAGTTTGTCTAATCTCACTTTTTAAACTATTGAAATTCATTTTTGGCTTCTCCTTGGTATTATATCTGATTATACATGTGAGTGCATTTGACCTACTTCAGTTACTAACTTATTAATCTCTCCCTTTCTCATAGTGTCAGTATATTATAGGATTTTCATCCCTTAGGAAGCTACAAGATTTACATTTGCGAGCATTCTCTTGTAGCGTCTGTGATTTGATAAGTACTCCAATTGATAGCTTCAACCAATGAAGACCCTTCACTTTTTTAAAATATTTTCCATTCCTTCTATAGAAACTATACTCCTTTTCCAAGACCCTTCTATTTGTAGTAGTGAAGTGATTTTTTACACCTTGATTTTTAGTATTTTCACTAAGAATGCTTTTTTTTGTTGTCCTCTACTTTATCTTCACCATCCATGAAGGAAGGTGTATGTGATAGCTCAATAGGTAGGGAAGAAGAGCATCAACTGGAGGACAAACAATGCTTGTAGAAAGGAACTAAATTATAAAAATAGATTTTGAGTGACAGGGAGAAGTTGAATCACATTTCAAGTGAAGTAATGAAATCCTTGACAGTGCTACAAAATTTGGGGTCTTTATTTCCAATTATTGCTAGTAATGTTGTATTCCAAGCAATGCCACCCAAGTTGGTAGTGTCATCCCTAAAGAGCATTTGCTTGCTTTTAATATTTTTTGTTCTGTCTAAATAAAATAAACATCTTTCTTGTCATATGCTTAATCTAGTTACCTTCTTGTTTGTGTCAGTGGGATGGATTTGGATATCTTTCTCATGAGATGTCTTT
This sequence comes from Sequoia sempervirens, assembly GCA_007258455.2. Taxonomy (NCBI): domain Eukaryota; kingdom Viridiplantae; phylum Streptophyta; class Pinopsida; order Cupressales; family Cupressaceae; genus Sequoia; species Sequoia sempervirens. The sequence goes on from VDFB02000013.1 coordinate 23,415,111, forward strand.
AACATCTATTCCTAGAATTCAAATTTTTGTTCTCCTCACCATACTTCATCATCTGTGAAGATGGTTGCAGAAGGCATATGAGATAGCTCAGAAATTTTGGAAGAACAACATCAACCATATGATTAACAATGTTCATAGAAAGGCATAGAGTTAGGGGATTAAATTTGTGTCAAAGGTGGCTATTAGACTGTGTCTCAATCAGAGTAATGAAAGCCTAAATTTTTTTTGGTCTATTAAAAGGCTGCAACCAACGATTCAGCTAATTCTATGTTTACAGTACTAGTAAAAAAAAGTACTACTCTAGATATTAGTTTAGAGTTCTCATCCTTATTCCATATCTACTGTAGTATATAGAATATTCACACTGTTAAATTGTATATAGAATATTAGTTTAGAGTTCTCAACACATGATAGGAGGATCTTAAGTCCTTATTCAAGATATTTAAGGCTCAAGGGGATTTAATTTTAGATCCATAAAATGATGAACCAATTATAATATCTCTTAAGAATAGAGTTAAGTATTAGCTCTTAAAGATAAAATAAAAGTTTATGCTTCATATTTATCCTAAGCAACCCAGTCTCATCCTTTTCTTGCAAGACTAGTATATTTTAAAAAATACAACTTAATTTATCATAGTCAAGATCCACCTAGTGATCAATTAAAATCATCCTTTAAGTTCCATATGTTAAATTTATTCGACGTGTTTTTGTGTAGGGGCTCAACATATAGAAACTAAAGTAGAAGTAGAGCCAAATTTAGAGACTAGAGCAAATGAGGATGAAGAACATATAGTTGATGTTAGGGAGGAGGCCCAAGTGCAAGGAATGAATATTGGAGAGGGTTCAGGATTACTTCCATATACCATCATGGATAAGCATATGAATATAGCTAAAGAGGTGAAGAGAAAATTTCTTCTAGAAATTTAGATCATTTACTTCAAATGGATATGGAAAAATTGAATTTTTATGCTGAACAACCTAGAAATAGTACTAGGAGGTCAATGAACAAAACTGCAGATCAAATAATTGCTCATTTCAATAACCTTGATACACTCGATCAAGCCCAAATATTATCAATTGTACTTCTTAGTAATGAGCTACAAGAGCCATTACAATTGTTGGGTGTACATACAAGTATGAAAAAGAGGAAAGGTTCACACTTACAAAAAGACATTGTTGAAAATTTGAAAAAAGGTTTGGGCTCCATTGGGAAACAGTCTTGATCAACAGATAAGGCAATTTCAAGAAGAGTCATGTTGACATCAATTTTAAGTGAAAAAATGGCAAAAAAAAGACAAATATCTTCACTTTCAACCGAGATTGGTTTCAGTAGAAAGACATTGACACAATATGTCAAAAGGAGAAAGATTCTTGATGACAGTACCTCAGAAGGCAATTGGGCAATTCTGTGTAGACCTCCTCGATTTGACAAGATTCAAAATGTTTTTAGGAACTTCATCTCAACCTTTTGGAATGATCATACCTGTCTTTCATCAAATAGTAGAGATGTTATCAGACACAAGATTGGGCCCAATAATAATGAATTACATATAAAAAATTGGCTAGACATAACACAACAGGAGATGTATGTAATGTTTTGTAATTCAAATCCACATATAAAGATTGGGCAAACAATGTTTGAAAGGTTAAATCCATACTATGTGAAGACAAACAAGGTTTTTGAAACTTGTTGTTGTCGTTATCATATTGAATTTGATCTCTACTATCAGGTATTCCAAAAAATTAGAGAAGAAAGTGATGGTATTTAAAATGCACCTCCTAGACAAGCAAGTCAATTCATAGCATCCATCCTATGTGCTAAATCAGATGATGATAATGCAACCAATCAAATAAGTTGCATACAAGGGCATTGTGAAACATGTGGAAATTTGGCTAAAATGCCTTTGATAGATGAAGATACCAACCTAACAAAGTTGGTAAATTGCAAGAGTTACAAGTATATCAAGTTTCATACCAAAAGTGGCAAAGAATCAACAAGGTTAGATTATGTAGAAGAGGAGATACCTATTGGAACATTTATGAAAAAGTTTCATAAATTGATACAACCATACATACAGCATGCTTTCTTTTCTAAGTGACAAGCACAACAGTTTCATACATTAAGAGATACATTCCCACTTGGAATAGTGTTATCAATAGTTGACTTTGCAGAGAATTACTCTTTTGTATATAAAAAAGAGATTCAATCGCAATATTATTTTTCAGAGTAGATCACTATTATGATGCATGTGTGTTATCGACATGCACAAATGGATTTGGATGGTGTTGACAGTACATTTGATGAATGAGTCATTAAGAAAGAATATCACTTCTATATTAGTGATGACAAAGAGCATGACACACTATTTGTACAACATTGCTTCAAGATTTTTTTTGAATATTTGGCAATTAGGGGTGTCAAAATTGAAAAGCATTTTGTATGGTCAGATGGATGTGCTTCACAATTTAAATCTTCAAGGCCATTTTATGCACTATGTATATATCATCGAAATGAAAACATACCACATGTTTGGAGCTTCTTTGAGAGTGGGCATGGAAAGGGTGAACATGATGGTGCAGGAGCTTGCATCAAATGTGCTCTAAGAAAGCATCAACTAAATTATGAAGGAGATCACATAAAAGATGTGCATGATGTTGTTGAATGGTGTTAGAAACACTTTGCATCAAATGAGGTCAACACATCTTCAACAAACAACCGATACATTCCACATAGAGTGTTTTGGGAGATATCAGGTATGTTTTTGTTTATATTTAAATATTTAAATATACATATAAGTGTACATTCAATTTTATTTATTTTAGTATGAACATATTTATATTAAATTATGATTTTTTAATGCAAAATTAATTTTTGTAGGTGTCAATAGAAGATCAATGCATGGATGCAAGAGGGTAGAGAAAACAAGATCTTTGCATTCTATCATGAGTATAGATAGTTTATTGTGGACATTGTAGACTAGGGATTACTCATGTTTTTGTTATGACTGCATTTTAGAAAAATATGATGAATGCAACAACCAACAACAAGGATATGTCAGTGGATGGAATTTGGTGCCACTAGATGTTAGTGACACATAAAATGAAGATGAATATGAAAGATTTGAATACATTCCTTTGATTTCAATTGATTATGACCATATTTCAGGACTGATTAAAAAGGGTATGTATGTGTATATATTTATATCGTACATGTATGAGCTTGTGTAAATTTGTAACCTAATTGTTTAATAATTTTTTTGCTACTTATTTCAAGTAAATTTATATATACTTAAATGATAGTGGAACTCCTTTTTTTTACAAATTTTCCATGTAAATTTGGTGCAAGAGATGTTTTTGCAGTCATAGTAGAGCCTAGAAACATAGAAGGTGTTAGTTATTATCTATTGTGTTGCACAGGAGAGAGGCGGAAGCTAGTAGAATCAGAAACAAATGATGGAATGTCGTTCCCCATAGGTTTGACAAGATAAATAGATGCTCAGATTTCAATATTTATCTATTGAATGTATATAATTTGAATTTGTTACTCATATTGACCTTGTAAATGTTATGTCTTACTTTTGAATGTTGGTTCCCACAGGTTCAGTTGTAGTGCAAGGGACATATCTGAAACAAGTCAAAATTGTTCAGCATGGAATTCATTTTATTGATTATCAACCTGAGAACAAATTATATCAATATAGCCACCTAGTAGTTGCTACTGCCCTATCCCTTCATCCAGTTCCACATGCACGTGGATGTCATAAGTGGAGACTAGATAGCGATGATCATCAAAGAATATTACAAGTTATTGAAGAGCAAGTTGAACCACTTGAATTGGTTTGAATAACATGACGTGTCATAGGTGTACTTGAACAATTTACACAAATCAAGTATGACTCCAAACTATATTAAATTGATTTTTTTTTCAAGTTCATTCCATTTTATTTGTCAACAAAAGAAGTATATTATCATGTATATGTTACTTTAAGTTTAAAATCTTATTCAATTAAGTATATTATGGTCTCAATATTTTGTATAATAGCTATACTAATCATTTTTTGTATAATAGTAACTTCATTTCTTGTGGATGATGAAAATAGGCATCAAATGTAGTAGGAGTTATACAAAGGATTTTATAGAGCTAGCTGCCCCATGACAGAAGTTGTGGCGGGGTCTACGATGGAGATGGCCATGAAAAGAGAACCTAGAAATGTTGCTTTTGTTTTACACCTACAATATAATGACTGTTCAGTTAATGTGAGATAGAGATAATTTTTAATGTACTTTAGGCCTTAGTAAAAATGCTTGAACTTATCAAAGAGTATTTGCTTGTTTAGATGATTTTTTATTAGGGCACCCCTAAATTCATAACTTTGTTCTATTTGGAGTTTTTCTTAATGAGGTTGTGACTTGCAAACATAATATGTGTTTAAGTGAAAAATCAAATCTATAGAGGGTATTATAAGCTTATTAATGGAACTATACATAGTTGATATATAAGTATGTATATTATATTGTTTTTTGTAGGGATGTGATGGTTCTCTACTTTTGGATAAGACCTTCAACATGGATGGAGAGAAGGATGCACTATCCAACATAAACTCTTTGAGGCTATAGAGAAAGTTTGCCCTAGTATAGTCTCCTTTGCTAACATTTTCATAATTGTTGCAAGGGGTGTTGTAATTCTGGTAAATAAGATTATTTGATGTCCTTTACACCAAAGTGCTATGTAGACCCATCAAGGTGGATTTACTTGCTTTGTTTGCTCCATGATTGTTCTTATAGCTATTGAATTTGGTAGCTTTATTTATTTGTGTTAATTTAGTTCTTGACATACTATCTTGTGAAGTTGGGAAATGGTGTGTTTTATTAGATATATTTATATATCTATATATGGCACTGCTATTGCAAAGTGGTGGTCCATTCTGAGAGGTGTATTTGGGAAGAAAAGATAGTCTAACTACAATTGAGAATGATTCAAATGATAAAACACCAAGCCCTAGATCCAATGTTACAACTCTTGTCTAGATTTTCAAGAAATTTGACCTATCTGTAACCGACTTGGTTGCACTTTCAAGTACCTGCACTTAGTTACAACTCTTGTCCAACTTTTCAAGAAATTTTATCTAATTACAACTCTTTGCCATCCTACTTTCCTCCTTGTTAGAACATCTACAACTTCTAATCTTGACAAGGCTCAGCTACTAGATTCATTCAAATCCTCTGGAGCAACTATACTCCATGTATCTTACTAGTACTCTCTTACTATTTTCATTGATCAATCTATAATGCTTTTACTCAATATTAATGTTATTGTTTTTTCAATACCCATATGTAGGGATCCATACATGACTATGCAAGCCTAGTAGAAGCCATCAAGAAGGTGGATGTGGTCATTTCAATAGTGGGTGCATCACAAATAGCAGATCAACTCAATTTCATCAAGGCATTCCAAGAAGTTGGAACAATCAAGGTACATTTCATGTCTATAGTTTCACCAATTCCATGACAATGATATTGATGGGTTTTTCTAATTTTAATGCTAGTTTTCATGGTCATTGACAATATCAAGTTATTAAATATTTCCTGTTCGATTGTTGTTTCAAGCCAGGCAACAACATTTTCTTATTACTTTCTGATGGTATTAGTGTACCATGTAAACCAAAGCAGAAGCAGATTTGTTTTGAATGGTAGAGATTTTTTTTTAATATTGAGATTCACCATGAAAAGTAAAATTAACAACTCATGTACTTGTTGGCATTGCAAAGACAATTTTTCTAGGGAATATCCTTTTGGGTATCTTTCACAGCATATATGTGAAAGGGGATCAAACTAATTTTGAAATTAGATCTGTTGGTGTGGAAGGCAATGAGTTGTATCTAGATGTAAAATACCTCACTGTCAATGAGTTCTTGAGTCAATTTGCTTGAATTATATGAGATACTCTTGGAAGAAGTGAGCTATTAGGTAGCATGAGAATAAAAGTTTTGAATATACATTTAGAGCTAGACACTGTGTATGGGAGATTGCACGATACATTGTATTAACTCTAGTGAGTTGGGTCCTTTAAATTTGATTTTATGTAGAGCCAATTATTGATATATATACGCTTGATATGTGCACGCGGTTTGCTCAAGATATTCATTAGATATGCTAATATGGAGTTATTCTAAGCTATGATTTATGAACCAAAATCAATTCTTAATGTGCAAAAGTAAACATTTTGTTGTGGTTTCAACTTATGTATTATTGATCCTCGTAAAAAAAATGCCCTATTCATTAGAATTGTTAGAATCATACATTATATGGTACTGGCACTTTATTTTTACTAAATATTGGAAAAATCCATATTAGATTCAACATTTAAACAACCATGGTATACATGTAAACCTAAGGAAAACAACCATAGTATATTTCTACATGAAAGAGTTCAATCTTCAGAATTCATCCAATTTTAGACAAGGAATATTCATTACATAAAAATGGGAGATCATATGTCACAGTGTTGTGTGAAGAACTCTTATTGGGCAAAGGCTTGTGTACTTGGTGTCTTAACTCTTCCATGAAAATTATTGCTAGTGTAAGTCTAATTCTTCGTGATCTTTAACTGTGGTAGCTGTGATTCATTTACACTATTTTTGGAAATGATCTTGATCTTCTCCAAGAGAATAATCACTATCCTCCAAACAAGAAAAATGCATATCCTATCATATAAGAAAATGTGCTATGTTATATACGTAGAGCATAGATCTTGAAAGATTGAAAGATCTAACTATAGAAGATTAAAAAAAATTTATAGCTTTTCAAATTATATAATTAAAGTGTTAAATATAATTAAACATTCTAAAGGACTGAAATTCAAATATATGCTTAAAAAATGAAGTGATCAAAAGATTGAAAGATCTGACTGTAAAATTTGAAGGGCAAACTTAAAAGGCTTAAAAAGGGATTATTTTATGGCAGGGTTATGATGTTATAAAAAAAATTGATTAAGATTCAGCAAATCACATACATTGAAGACTAGGCATATCATTGATTGGGAATCTTCTAACATTCCCTACCGCTGCCCTTAAAAGAGTAGTGCATTATTTTTGTAACATGAAAACATGTGGAAAAATGCACATTAAGTGGGGACATTTATGCATGTGAAATGAAGCCACAAGTGACTAGTACAAAACAAGTTTAGAAAATATATATATATATATATATATATATATATATATATATATATATTTATATTCTAAAAGCAGTGAAGCTTTTTTATATATAGAAAAAAACAGTTACAAAATGGCAGCCAAAAAATACCAAGGCAAGGCCAAAATTACAAAGTAATAAGTCATATTTTTGTAACATACATATCATAAGCTCTTACATGTCAAATCTAACTTTAAACAAAGTTCAAAGAACAACAAGAAAGATAGATGTTTCTTCAAAAGATGGCTAGTGAACAATAGTTTTTCCTTTCATACATAGATAAATGTAGGAACCAATAGTTTGTGTCATATACGCATTAACATGATCAGAGTCTGAAAGAGAACTAGAAATCGTTGAAGGCTATTGTGTGTTGATGTTCCATGCAATAGAAAGGAGGGCACTAGGTTTGTATAAGGTGGTTGCTTTTTAAGCAAGAACATTTGCCTACATTTATCTCTCTACTTGAGTGGCCACACTTTTGGTGGTAAGAGAAAACACTACATCCACGACAAAAAACAATAGAATCAAAATCCACCAAGTCAATAAAATTAATAGTGAAAGCTAAAAGTGCATGGTTCGTACAAAATATGGAGTAAACAAATTGAAGTTTCACAAAAGACAAGCATTAGTGACTAGATTGTGTTCACTCTTATAAGCTCCACCAGCTTCACCAACCCAAGCACTTGACTAAGGTCCATAATTATCCAAGATTCTTTTGAGGTTCTTGAATGTAGACTTTTCTTGGTTAAGATACGATGGATCCAGTATCTACTCCACAAGAAGCTAATCAACAACTGGTAACTAGATAACAAGTTGTCAAGAAGTATCATCGAAAAACTTGATATGATGAACAGATTGATGACAACTATTCAAGAGGTTCTTGGCAGATCAAAAGGATATAGAGGAAAGGTCAAAGAAAAATTCCATTCATTAAATGAGACCACACAACAGAAACTAGCAATCTACCATAAGAAACCACCAAGGTATCATTAAATTAATTAACAACTAGCTGTTAGAAAAATGACCCAGGATGCTTTTCCATCTCATTTCACCCATATGCACTTTGATATATCTCTTCCTCTACTATAACCTTTCACCAATTGCAAGATGTATACCATAGCATCAAGAGTAATCATTTGCCTTGTAAAATTTCCATTTTTCCTCTGTCATATGTTGACTATCCATTGCATTTTGTTGATTTTTATCTTCTTAACTTTAGTGTACTTACTCCTTATTTGCACTATAACTATGCTTGCAAGTGTTTGCATTCAATCTGAACAAATGGTATTTTAACTATTCATAAACCATGTCACTGTGAAAAATTCACTGCTTCAATCCTGCATAAATCAAGTTAATGAATGAAACATAAAAAATTGAGTTTATAATCAAAAATTTGTGTTGAACTACACAAGCTTTGATAAGGTTTTTGACATTTTATAGGGCTTTCTTCACTATCACTTTGTGAGCCAATGATGGACTCATTTGTAGATTAACATGAAATATGTGTTCCCTATATTGTAAACTTAAACCTTTAACCAACAATACTTTCATTCAACATGCAACTTTTAACTACCATTTTCCTCTTTTGAACATCGAAACTTTTTTTTAAACTGTGGAATTTCTTTCATACTAATATTTTGAGTTTGAACTGTACCTTTCTATGACTAACATGTTATTCTATTGTACATAGATAAAATAGTGTTTATCATTGTGTATTGACCTTTTGTGATGTCACTTGAGTACTTGAAGTATCTTCATCACACAAAATTCGAGTATGTTGTCCTTTGACTATACTTTAGGACTACCTAAGACTATCATCTATAGATTGTACCTCTTATTTGTCTACTCTTTCACTTCCAGCTAGATCTACTAGATCAAAACATCCTTGGAGAGCTGCTCTAGAAGATAAATTTTCTCCTTACAATGGGCCAATGATGGACAAGAATACATCATTAAATTTAACTTTATAGAATAGGATAAAATCCATTCAAAAAGATGTCATAGCAATTATAGGATACAATCCATTCACAAAGATGTCTTAGCAATTATAATAGTGGCATTTGTAATATTTTTTTTTGCATGGATTGGACAATCTATGGCGTGCTTATCATCTTTGTCACTCCTACTTATTTTATAATAGAAAGACTCAAGAACTTCCCCTGCGATGCCCATAATTTGTTGTGAAGTATGACTTCCACCTTTATCATTATTATCATCTACTTTGTTACTTGCACAAATAAAATCTTCACCATCTAACTTAAAAGTTATCCCTATCTACTTTGGGAATCTCTGTGAATCCACTTTTCTAGAAATCCCCATCTCATCTTTTGAGAGAAGGTTATCAGCTTTACCTAAAATCATAATATAAATTAGTTAGATGGTATCTCCAAAGAAAAATAGAGGTAGGGTACTTTTCTCATATTAATTAGTTATATTGTATCTTCAATTAAACTAGAATTAGGGTTATTTTCTTAGACAAATTAGTAGGATTGTATAGCCACATAATCTAAAGCTAGGGATATATAGCTAAAAGTACTTTTGTGTTAAGCTGTATAGAATTTTTTTGGCATCAATATTTCAAATCATAATGTACTTAATTCCTTTTTAGAACCAAATAATCAGCTTAAAATGAAAAATTGAATGTAATTCATGGCTACAACAATACTAAAGTCAGACTACCTTGGGTTGTATCCAAATAAAACACTATGTTTGACATAGTGATGCAGAGCCCGTGAACAGTCTATCACCTATGAAACTTTTCCTATTCAAAGTACTATGTAGGTTAAATCCCCATTTACCTTGACCTGTAACCTACACATAAAATTTTCATTTGAACAGTAGCCTACAAATAGGCGAATCTTATAAATCAATGTGATTGTGAGGTAAGACTAGCTTGCAAAAACTGGAATTTCATACAATGTTGCCACAATACATGCACTATTCATATTGTCCATTTTAATTTTTTAAGCTTCCTATATTAGCCTTAAGTACTTAGCATGTGCAATTCCTGCTTTGTTGACTTTCCCTCAATTGAAAAATTTGGATTACTAGGCAACTTTTCATAAGAAATTTTATCTCAAGAATATACTTAAACAACTAATTTAGCTTGAAGCATTTCAACAACATCCCAGTAATGAGAAAAATCATTAGAACATTATATTGAAGTTTAAAACATGTGTAACTTGTAAGAACCATAAGTTCTTCATGAAATTTATATTGAGTGCAATTAGAAGTATCTAAATAAACAAACATCCAAAACTAGCCACCTTACAATACGATGCCACATAAATCTTGGACTAATTATGCATCTGAATTCATATATGTTGTGAAATTCCTTACTTCTCAAAATTATTGATGACCATGATATTTTTGTCAAAACATTTGTGTACCAAACGAAATTTTTTGCACACTAGGTTAAATTGGCACCAGTTTCTAAAATGTGTAACAAGTGAAATGCACTTAAAGGATTCAATGAAGATAGTAGATCTACAGACATGAAGAGATTTCTCATATCCCCTAATGCAACAACTAATTTCTGCAACACCCCAGGACAATGAAGAGCTTTCTTCATATCCCCTGATGGAACAACTACTTTCTGCAACACCCTAGGACAATTTTTAAAGAAAATTAAATTTGACGACTAAGCAATTGAATCTACTATATAATATACTAACAATGGAATCCTTGCACCTCCTTCTGGTACAAGTAATTTTATGATTTGAAATATTTTTTAGATATGACATCAAGATGTTGAGAGAAAAGGTGCATGGTCCATTTATAAAATAGTATTTCATTTTAAATTATTTAACATAAAAGAGGGGTAAAAATTTATTAAAACAAGAGAAAATTACAGAGCAAAGTCATTACATAGCCTTATCAAGCTCCACCAAATGGTCCTACTGTTGAGACAAATTAGGGGGTAATTGACCCTAATCAACCAAATTCCAATCATGAATATGATCAGAAGCCCATTTAGCCAAACAATCAGCAACACCATTCCACTCCCTAGGAATATGAGTGAAAGTAACAAACTCAAGAGAAACACAAAGATTGAGAATTTGTTCAATAATCAAAGCCAGGTGCCAGCTAACATCCTCTAACCTTCACCTGTTCAACAAGTTCACCACAACCTGGGAATCAGATTCACATATAATCCTGCGCCACCCCAACCGACTGCCATGCTCCACAACCAGTAAAATTTCCTGAGCCTCCATAAGATTATTAGTATGAAGACCTTTATAAATAGAGAAAATAAATTGAACATCCCCAGAACTATCTCGACCAACACCACCAATTCTAGCATGACCAGGGTTTCCACGAGAAGAGCCATCCGTGTTAATTTTAAGGATGCCTTGAGGAGGAGGAGACCATCTTCCCTCCCTATTCACCTTTAGAGTTGGATGCCTACACCTGTTGTGCCTAAGCTACTGATGCGAAGGAGGCAGATGAACATGGCTGAAACAGCCAACCTCAGAAGGAGCAATCGAATCAGATAGATCACACTTAGTCGCGATCATTTCTCCCAAAGAATGCAAAATCTTCCACCACAAGCGAGGGGCCCCCATCAACATTTCCTGAAAAATCTGACGATTCCTCTCCAACCAGAGATTCCAAATGATGAAGGAAGGGCCAATCACCCAAGTAGCTTGAAGAAAGGAAGTAGAAACAGGGGCCCTACTCCCTCGATCCACAAACTCAGCCAAAGAAGAAACATGCCTACAGGGCATATTCCACACCCACCACCAAAAATGCCAAATCTCCCATGCATAGGAACATTGGAAGAAGAGATGAGAAGCACACTCCTCAGCCTCTCGACACAACACACAAAAAGAGGGACCCTGGAAACCCCGCTTGCATAAATTATCCCAAGTAGGACACTGGTTTTGAGCCACCAACCACATGAAGAAATTGCACTTGGGCCAAGACAACTTTTTCCAAACATGCTTCCACCAAGGGACCTGAATATCCCCAAACAACTGTCAACCCAATTGCTTATAGCCAGTAGACACAGACTACTTCCTAGACATATTAGAACCATCCCAAGCTAAAATATTAGGTCCCCTCAAAGAATTACAAGCCCGGGAAGCCAAAAGTTGAGAAAGCTCCCGCCTATCCTCCTTAGAGCCCCTAGGAGGCCACTCAGAAAGGTGCTTCCAACAGAAAGAAACAATAGAACCACAATGCTCAGCCATCTTATAATGCTCAACAATGTCCCAACCAGCAGCAGTAAAAGCATCATAGAGGGGTTGAAGATGAGGAAAAGCAGAAAGAATAGGTGGGTGACCATCCCAAGAATCCCACCAAAAAAGAGCTTGTGATCCCGAATGACAGATCCAAAAAAGCGCACGCTTAATCAACTAGGCTCCCACTTTCAAAGTAGACCAAATCATAGAACCACTTCCCTCCAGAGGATAGTGAGGAACCTCATGAGAAGCAACACTACAAAGATACTTATAGTTAAGAACACGGGCCCACAACTAGTGTTGATTAGTACACCAGTGCCAGTAAAGCTTCACCGCAAGAACTTTCCCATTCAAAATAGAAGAGCGTAAACCGAGACCACCCTCCTGCTTAGGTCTACACAGAATCCCATTTTACAAGGCTCCACTTAGAGGTCATCAAATTTCCACTCCAAAGGAATTGCTGAGAGAGAGCATCAAATTCTTGAAGGAAATACATAGGGGCCGATTGAACAAAACATCTGTAGATGGGAAGGGCCTGGATAACAGACTGAAGGAGGGTAACTCTAGTAGCAGTAGACAACCATCGATGAGTCGAATGAGTTACCTTCTTCCTCAACTTGTCAAGCAACATCTGCCAAGAGGATCTGGGTTGATGACCAACGGCAAGAGGAATCCCCAGATAGACAAAGGGGAGAGATCCAATTTGAAACCTCAAAATAGTAGCAATCCTCCTCTGAATGGCCAAAGAAGTATTGAAGAAAAAAATAGAAGACTTCTGCTCATTAACTTTCTGACCCAAAGCAGCGAGGTAGATGTCCAAAGCTTTCCTAATGGATTCAGCTTCACGAAGACGAGCCAACCCCATAAGAGTGGTGTCATCCACAAACTGGAGGTGAGACAAAGTAGGCAAACCCAATCCCCATTGCCAACCATGAATCACACCAAGAGAGACCTGAGATTTAAGAAAGTGACTTAGCCCCTCAGCCATAATAATAAACAGATAGGGAGAGAGTGGGTCCCCCTTACGAAGGCCCCTGGTAGCACCAAACAGCTCTGAAGGTTCACCATTCACAATGACAGAAAATGAGGAGGAAGTCACACAGCTCATAGTCCAACTCACCCACTTAGAAGAAAACCCAAAGGCCAACAAAATTTTATGAAGGAAACTCCATTTAACTCTATCATATGCTTATGCCATATCCAGCTTGATGAACATCGACTTATCCTTGGAGATCACCATGGAATGAATAACCTCAGAGGCAATCACCACCCCATCCCAAATTTGATGACCAGCCACAAAACCTCCTTGCTCCTTAGAAATAACAACATGCAAGCAAGATTTAAGCCGCTCAGCAATCAGCTTCGTAATAATCTTATACACCACATTGTAGAGTGCAATAGGTCGAAAAAGCTCAAACCTATCAGCACCCTCCTTCTTAGGAATGAGGACTAAAAAAGTAGCATTCAGGGCACAAAGCATCTGCTTGTTATGAAAAGATTCACAGACAACCTCCAACAAATCCAGCTTCACAATTTCCCAAAACTCCTAGAAAAATTCAATTGGGAACCAATCAGGGCCAAGAGCCTTCCCCTTATTCATCCCAAACACAATCTCTTCCACTTCAGACAGAGTAATCAGGATCATGAGAGAAGCATTCAGCTCATCAGAGATCAAAGAAGTAATACAATCAAGAACCCTATTCTCCTCAACCTCAGCAGGAAGAGAATCTTCAGTAAACAAAGTAGAGAAGAACAGATGAGCTTCTCTGGATAAAGCTTGTTGCGAGGATAAAACTAATCCTTTAGAGTTGACAAGAGAAGAGATATAACACTTATTCCAACAAGCCTGCACAGAGTGATGAAAGAAGGCAGTATTCCTATCGCCCTCTTGAAGCCAGTCAATCTGAGCCTTCTGTTTCTAGAAAATCTCCTCACGAAGCTCCCATTCTTCCAAAGCTTTAAGAGCCTGGGACTCAGCATGCCCAAGGGCTTCTCAAAAACCAAGATCCCTAATCTGGCGAGTAATGACAGCAAGGCAGTCCTGCGCTTCCCTTTTCTTAGCATGAAAATTGCCAAAACATAGCCTATTCCATCCCTTAAGATGAAACTTAACACATTGCAGCTTCTTAACAAAAGAATACATAGCAGTACCATATGCAGGGGCTCCATCCTGCCACCACTGAGCAACAAGATTATACAAAGAAGAGTCACGAAGCCACATAAGTTGAAATTTGAAAGGAGGATTCTTTGGATTAGGGAAAGGAGAAGCTGAAAACTTAATTGGCCAATGATCAGAGCCACACCAATCCAGAATCTCAGAGCAAATAACCACATTGCCCCCAACCCAAAAACTAGAAACAAGAAACATATCCAACTGCTCAAAAATCGCCTCTGACCCACTCCGCCTATTATTCCAAGTAAATAAGCCATTAGAAGGTTTGACATCAACAAGGGAAAGAGAAGCCACACTAGCCCGGAAAAAATCTGAAGCAAGACCCAATCTTAGCAATCCACCTCTTTTCTCTTCCAGGCACAAGATAGAGTTGAAATCACTAGCTAAGATCCATGGTAGATAAGGAGCACAAGATCTAACAAATGTGATATGGGCCCACAGCTGGCTTTTACCACAGATGTCAATTGGAGCATACACATTGCTAACCAAAATAGTCTCACCAGAGTCCAAAACCGAGGCCACCATTGAGATAGAGGAGTGGCTAGAAATCCACTAGTGAGGAACAACCTTACGAGGATCCCAAAAAAGTGCCAAACCTCCATAATTTCCTCTAGAACCAATACATTGACACTGACTAGAAAACCAAATACGAGGAGCATACTGAAGCATGCAGTCCACCTGAAGCTTAGTCTCCTGCACACAAAAAATATCTGGAGAATGTACCCCAATCAAATCCTAAATAGCTTTTTGATGGGAGGCGCTATTCAGACCCCTTGCATTCCAAGAAAGAATAATCATGGGGAAGGCTGAGCAAAGTGGGTGTCCAAGGTCTTAATAGAGCCCGATTCCACCAACAACTCCCCAGCAGATTTAATCTTGTCCACATCCTTCTTGTGGCCAACTTTAGGAGACTTATCAAAATTCCCCTTCTTAAGAGGGTGTTGGAGCACTCCAAGATAAGAAGCAGAACCCCAACCTTTTCTTGAAGACAACACCTCCTTAGCTAAGTCCGCTAAAATAATATCATCATTTAAACCAACCGGAGTGACAGCAGGCTCAAACCCTCCCTGCACCAAAGGAAGAGAAGTGTCCCTAACAACAATTGCCTGTTCCAGGCCTATATCCATACCAAAATCCCCAGACAAATCTCAATAGGAATCCCCTCCTCCAAGGCCCGATTGTCCAATACCTCAAAGTGATTGAATCCCTGATCACTCTGCTTATCCTTATAGGGTCGCTTCTGACCTCTCCCCTTAGCTTTCAGTTTAGCGGGAATGAATCCATCCTTATCAGGCCCTCGCTCAACCTTTCCCCCTTCAGCCATAGACACCTTGCTTTTATCTACCTTCTCCACCGAAGGCCCCGATGATGGAGAAGAAGGTACCCTAGCTGATCTGGATGTCCGAGGACACTGACGCTGAAGATGTCCATACTCATGACAAAACTGACAATGGAAAGGAAGGGACTCATAATCTAACTATTGAATCCATGAGGCAGAGCCAATACAAATCTCTAGAGAATCTGGCAATGGATTATTCAAATCAATTTCAACACAAATGCGAGCATAAGAAAATACCTTTTTATCCAAAGTATTCTGAGCAATGGCAACTGACTTCCCCAACAAGGCCGCTATCAATTGCAGAATATCTTCTCTCCAGAACTCCAAAGGAAGCCATGGCAAAAGAACCCATACAAGAACTCGAGAAGGAAAATCCTCAGCTGCATTGAAACCCCCATGCTAGGGTTTCATGAATAAACCCACATGATTGTAAAAATACGACCCCCCTCAAAAAAATGATTACGATTTGAAATGCAAGAAAAATCAACCATAAAGAACCCGTTCCCTGCCACCAAAATATCAAATTCACCTTCAACCTACCAGGAACGGCGCATCCAAGACTCCAAAGCTGAGAGGGGGGCACGAATACCCAAAAAATTACAAATCAAAACATGTTGAGTCCAATAAGCAAAGTCCTCGTGCACCGATTTTGGAGAGATAACCAAAACTGGACTAGCGTGACTCCATGAAAAACAACCATTCACTTTCTTGAGCTTGGAGCTCTCACCCACAAAAGAGTTATTCATCATCGAAGCATGCATGTCCACACCCGGAATTGCCAAGAACTTGGGGACTTCAGCCATCTTTCCATGCCTGGCACCCCAAGCCCAAACAAAATCCACCCCACCAGAAGGACCCCACTCCTCAAAAAACCTAGCAGCAGACCCCACACCACAATCCACACGCAGCAGACCCCACGCACCAGATAAATCACCCTTGAAAACACCTCCAAAAACTCCCGAACACACATACATACCTCTGTATCAGGTGGTGCAGGATCTACTACAATGACCCTATCTATCAACTTGGTTGTATCACGGGTCTCCCTAGCTAGCTCTAGTATTGATGGGTGTGGTGGACTAACTAAGTGAGACGGCATCGATGAAATTTCTCCATGTACCAACATATCCAAAAAACTTGACGATCCCATCTGCAACTGATCTTCAACTAAATCTAAGCCCTGGGATGCATGATGTCGAACACTTGTAGAAGGACTAGTAGGTGCACCCTTGTCTCTAGTAGCTGAATGATCTGTAGGTGGATCTAAAAAATGTGCAGCGTTTCCAAAGTGATGATAATGATGTGAAGGACCTGTAACCTAGCTGGATCCTAGATGTGAACAAGCTCTAATCACATGTCCTCTGACCTTATTTATCAAGATCCCAAGCTCTGTCGAAATGAAACCGTATGCCTCCAATAGGTCATTTGACAAACAATGAGCCATACTCCAAAGCATCTACTCTCCTTTGAGACCATCTATGTCTGAGGGAGAAAGGACACCTGCCATAGTGTAAGGATCAATACCATGATCCAATGGTCTAGATCGTGTATAATGACTCATCAAATATCTCATCACATGATCAGTAGATATCATAGATGCACTAGTAGCTATATCACCAACACTTTCAATTGCTTCCCTTTGGGAAGAAATGACAACCTGCTCTGCAATAGGTGCCAGGGTTGGGGAGATAGTAGGAAATCTCTCCCCAACCAAATTTTGACAAGATTGAGGCTGTCGATTTGGTCGATGAAAAGCCTCCCTATAAGCAACCCTACCACACCCCTGACCATAATATTGTGGTAGGTCCAAGTAGTTGACGTTGAGGCCCAAATGATCCAATAGGTCATCTGACAAACAATGAGCCATACTCTGAAGCATCTACTCTCCTTTGAGACCATCTATGTCTGAGGGTGAAAGGACACCCTCCATAGCATAATGATCAATACCATCATCTAATGGTCTAGATCATGTATAATGACTCATCAAATATCTCATCACACAATCAGTAGATATCGTAGATGCAGTAGCAGCTATATCACCAACACTGTCAATTGATTCCCTTTGGGAAGAAATGAAAACTTTCTCTACAATAGGTGCCAGGGTTGGGGAGATAGCAAGAAATCTCTCCCCAACCAAATTTTGACAAGATTGAGGCTGTTGATTTGGTCGACAAAAAGCCTCCCTATAAGCAACCCTACCACACCCCTGACCATAATATTGTGGTAGGTCCAAGTAGTTGACATTGAGGCCCAAATGAACCTCAACATACAAATGTTGTGCAAAGTATAAAGGAATTTGGTCATTATTTGGATAACACCCAAATGCTACAAGAAAGCGTGGGTATATCAAAGAGGCCATCTGAGGATCAACACATCGAGTCACCTGGTATCCCTTAACCTTGGATTTACTAACGTAATATGGAAAAAAATATTCTTTGAGGGTATCTTTTGGGACTTGCCAATGAACATTTGCAAGAGAAACCTCGCCACTAATCTTGTGTTGTATCTCGGTAAGAATAGCTGCTATAGAGTCAACAGAATAAGCATTTGTGGTGTGAAATTTCCATATAATCTTCTCTAAGCTATTTAGAATTGACACACATGTATCCTTGTAAACCCCTGTGGTGGTGGGATAAGCTAGAATACGATCCAATTTATGGATCTCCTCGTTTGTATAGGAAAATATAGCCACAGGTGGTGGTTCCTGAGTTGCCATATCAATCCATGATTTGTCCAAAAAAATACATTACTTTAAACATCCTAGTGTTTAAATTTAAGTGAACAAATCACAATCAGATTTTACTTTAGTCCAACCAAATGGAGGTGGAGACCAATAGGTACATTTTATAATGATCTTTCTATAACTAATTTCATGCAATTCCTTATTAATACCCAAACCTCAAGAAAATTTGACTTTCTAAATAAAAGGAAAAGTCATAAATTTCTTAAATTAGCATTATTTAGATTATCCACAAGAAATCTAAAAATAAAGTTACAGACATTATCAACACTATTAGAAAGTCATCAAGCCCCAACCTGTCTTAGTTGGGATAAATTGTAAACTTGATAGTAAGAAATCTGCTTTGATGCAGATCTGACCCATAAACTGCTCTAGATATTCTTAAACAGCTCACCAATTATGGATTTATAATTCTAGCTACTCCAAACATCTTTCAATTGAATGCAAAAAAATAAAATAGTACCAAAACCAAAGCAAAAGTAAGTAGATAAATAGAAACAAAACACAAGAATTGGACTAGAGAAAACAAAAAGGGGGGAAACTTGGATGATTAAATACTCTCCAAACTCCGCTGTAACCAATCAGGTACAATCAATATGAATGAACTTCTCTTCTATAAAGTGAAATATTGAACCCTAAAATAGAACAAATAGTAAGGAAAAACAATAAAAGCATAGAACAAATAAAAAACCCGATCACATAACTTTGAAATCTAGTTAAGAAATTCTTCAAATTCTTCAATGATGACTTAAAGGCAACTAAAATTGATTAAAAATGTGCTACAAGAGCTAAGTACAACAATAATCAGTAGAAAAGTGAAAAATTGAGGGATTTTCAAGTGTTCAAAGCTACAACTAATATATTCATGTAATTGATAAGTTCTTCACATGAATGTGTGAGTAACTATGAGTTTCTAGGTGAGAAGCTTGGTGAGTACTTGCTAAGTATATTCAGCTCGTGAGTCTTGGAAGAATTTTACCTCATTTCTAGATCATTTTGTATGCCCAATATCTTTTGGGGTACCTTCCAAACGCTATTTTTAGTGCTATTTATGAAATTTCCTTTTCTTGTTCAAATACTTTGTACTTTGTTCTATTTGTACTTTGACACTAGGGACTTGTAAGTTGACAATGATGAATGTAATTATGTGCAAGCTTCCTACTATTGAGATATTGGGTTGTGCAACAGTGATTTTCTTTGGCAAGACAAGCATACTTATAAAAAACTTGATGTTGGCCATTCTATGAGTTTAACTCAATAATGACATATCAAGATGTGGAGAACAAATAAAAGAACAATTCTTTTATCTCAAACAAAGGGAGCTCTCACAAGGCCAAGGAACCAGATTATTTCTATAAATCTATGATCAAGATCAAAAGATTTAAGAATCTGGTGAAAAATGAAAGTACTTATAGAGCATCTCATGATTTGAAAACGGTGAGGATGGTAAGTCAAGAATTACACAACAAATAGTACATGAGATAGATTCCTTTCCTACTGCACAAGGAGAACTCTTTGCATGTCAAATGTGCAAAGATAGTAAGATGACATTACAACTAGGTAAATATTTAAGGGCATAATTTTCCTCTTTTTATATTATAATTTATTATTAAATGTTGAACTTGAAACTTGAAACTTAAAGTTGGAAATGAGATTGATTTTGTTTCTTTTTCTCATCTTAGATAGATGGTGGCATATGTTTGGTGCTAAAACACCAAACCTTCATAATATTTCCATTCATGTATTGAGTTGGCCATACAGTTCTTTTGGTTGTGAGTGCAATTGGAGTATGTTTGAACACATACACTCTAAGAAGTTCAATAGACTATCCGTGGAGAGGTTGAATGATCTAGTATATGATCATTACAACCTTCATCTCAAACAAAACTAATTTTTTTGACCATGACTCCACCCTGATCACGCTAAAAGAGGTTGTCTAGAGTCTAAGTGGATCACTGAGCTACAAATCCAGTATTTAGTGATGAGGACCTTGATTGGGTGGACCAAGCAGATAAATAGGTTGAGGTTGTAGCCATGCCAAAGGAGAAGGCTAGAGCACAAGTAGACACATCTAGTGTTGGTGAGAGTGGCATGGAGACACAGGTAGAGACTATGGCTGCAACTGCTATATCATCTAGGACCCACCTTAGGCGCCTTCATAGGAAGGATGTAGGCTCCTCTATGCCATAGACTTGTAGTTATTTTTTTGATATTTAATATTTGTATGGAACATTTGATGTCATGGATTTCATATTCCATGAGTTTTGTATATATTTTACTATATTTATATATCTAAGTGAGTTGTTTCCTTCAGTAGCTCAGCTACAATTTGCATTTATACTTATGTGATTGATGCATACTTGTGTATGTGATCAAATTTACTTCTATTTGATGATGTTATTGTTTATTTAAGGTTTATTTAATAAAGGGTGCATGAAACAAGTTTTAAATCCTTAAAAATCTCTAAATTTCTTGGGTTTTCCATTTTGTCGAGTCTAGGCCAAGTCTGGGCATCAAGTCCCAGGTCAAGTCACCCTTGTCGAGTCTGTGCCAAGTCCAAATCTTGTTACTATGGTTAACACATAATGAAAAAAGTTAATTAAACTAAGGCATGCATATATCACAATTTGATAGAACCTTTGTATTTTCATTCATTCATTCTCTACTTCGTCAAATACATTTGTGGAGTTTTATAGGTGCTTTTCCCCAATGCAAATGACTCTAATTTTCATGTGTATGCAATAAGAATGTCTCCAAATTTTTATGTGTATGGCCATTGGTTGACATAGGGTAGATCAACAATATAGTTGCATCAACTGGGGTGCCATCCATTTAGAGTCATTATACCCCAATAACTCATCTAGGAAAACAAGAAATTGTGAGAGCTAGCAATTCCATCCGCCATCAAGACAGATGGCATAGCAAAGCTGCCAATAAACTTAAAAGTAACATGAGGGAACTCTAGATCAAAAGCTCTAGTAAATTGCAGTAATCTCAAGCACATTGCAACACAAGGGCCTTCTTCCATTTTTCCATCATCTTCCCATGGTTGGCAATGTCAAGTGGAGAGGTAGAGTACAACGTTGAAATCAAAGAAAAATATGTGTTTGCATGTATCACCACGTTCATATTGCTCACTAATTGGAATCTCATAGTACTCCAGCATATGAAAAATTAGAAGTACAACATAATAGAACTTTGTGCCCTTATCTCATGCCTCCAACACATTTAGTATCATGTCATTCACCAAGATTCCCAGGAACTCTCTTGTTAAAACCAACTTGCTATCACACATATGTGGCTGCAAGAAACTTCATGCCAATAGGATTACAGGCAATGCCCACTCTAACATGTTCAATTGCAATAACTTTCACACCACTAGAGTGCACTCTCAGTTAACTATAGCCAAAGTATTACATACCTGCATACTAAGTTCTAGTTAACTGAGCACATGATATGAGATGGGTTGGAGGAATCTACCATGCTAACACTTCTCTAATATAGAAACTATGATTCATCTCAGAAGGAAATAGAACAAATCAGATATGAGAAGTATATGATGTACTCATTCTTATCATATAATGATTTATCTTTGATAAATTAGTAAAGATGTATTTTCTGGATTTGTTTCAGTACATCACCACAGTGGTGTTGAATCTTGTTTATATTCTTTAATCATTTATTCAAGTATTTGTAGGTTGTATATGGGTAAGGGCCCATTGGTCTTAGCTTGCATAGAACAATCATGTGGGAATCTAGTAGTTTAAGTGAGCACCATGTATGGCATTTTTATAGTTGTATTGTTTCATCTCTACTAATTACATTATGCCTGAAATGTGGTAGGATGATGTTGATAATGATATCAATTGTGCTAGACCAACTGGCAGTTTTAACATGATAACATCTAATGATAGTAATATGTTCAGTATGACATAAAATAGGGGACGCTCTGTTTCTATAGAGTTGTCTAGAAATACTTGTAATATCATGATGCAAACCTTCTAGCTATGTTTTTTCACAGTTGGAAATTTTTTCTTCTTAATTATGCTAAATCATCGGCATTTGTTACCAAGTAGTATCTATCTTAAACAGATGATTTACAATAACTATGTGGTATTTTGTCATTCAAATGACCTATGATTGTTGTGGGAAGCCAGGTGGTAGATATAGTAAGGTGCAACATATGGCTGCAGGCTTGTAGTTGCTGGTCTGCTACACCATCTTCTTTAAATATTTTTCTTGAAGAAGTCTTTTTGCTATTTGAATTGGGAAATGAAATGACTACAAAATTCTCATCTTCTCTCACAAAATCCATTGATCTTGATAACAATCATAGGCCATTATAACTTCATAACATGTCTAATTATCAATATATTAGTTGTTGAAATTGTACATCTGAATATACATTAATGAGCATAATGGAAATAGTGCATGGTAATAATTTTTATGTTTTCTATGAGACTATGAAAAATTACATATGAAACTATATAACCTCAATTGCTCTTATAGGATCTAATCTTCTACTGTTCCTATATGGCAAACCAAGAATTTGGTTTTGAGTCAACAAAACTTTGTGACTTGATGAGGGCTTTAATTCGTGTTTTCCACTTCTGAGCAACCTATCTTTAACATTTAGAATAAAATTCTTGCAAAACTAAACCTCTTAACAATTTTTATTGAAACATGTATGGTTTTGGTTTAGATAGGTCAAATCTAAAAAGGATATATGATTTATAGTAATGAGAAGTGAATATCTCATCCACGCTATAGAAATAAAATAA
This sequence comes from Sequoia sempervirens, assembly GCA_007258455.2. Lineage (NCBI taxonomy): Eukaryota > Viridiplantae > Streptophyta > Pinopsida > Cupressales > Cupressaceae > Sequoia > Sequoia sempervirens. Next base: position 23,438,521 of record VDFB02000013.1, read on the forward strand.
AAACTATACAGAAATGAAAAGGATATATGAATATCTGAGCAACCTATCTTTAACATTATTTTTTGGTCTACAACTCTACAGAAATAAAATACAAACCATACGAGTAATTTTCAATAAAAACTAATCTAAATGTGAAAACTCATTGATAAATTATAGCAAAAAATGAAAGCGCCACAAATTTTCTATTACACACATGAATCACCACACGTATATTACATAAAAGTGCCAGAATTTTGTTCTATTTCACAATCTCACAGCCGGTCTTACCTCCATGCATGTCCATTGCATAAATGCCCAGTTAGTGAAAGCGCTAGAAATGACTTGCACTATTTGCTAGAAATCCTGTGAAAGAAACCTTGTCCGCCAAAAAGAAATCCTTTGAAAATGACCTGCCCACGAAAAACACCCAGGCTGAATCTTGTTTCTAAAATTTTAGAGGGAAAAATAGGGCGTTCTCTAAAACTGGAGGAAAAATTTAGGTTGTTCGAGCGAAGGGTTGGTTCGTACGAAGCCTTTTTTTCTTTGGATTTTAAAACTTTAAAAAAACTTCATGAAGCAATAGGGGTTCATTTGAAGCCCCCCTTCATTAGAAGGGGAGTGGCTTCTAATGAACCCCCTTCATTAGAAGGGCCCCCTTCATTCGAACCACTTAATTCATTTTTTCGTGTGCATTTCTGATTTCTCTTCATCTAAATAATTGTAACCCATTATTGTGGGTTCACCTAGTGACAAGGGAGAAGCTAAGCTCCTCTTAAGCTTCAGTTGGCCTTCATAGTTGAATTCAAGTATAACAGAGCAGTAGGGTCCAAGGTGTTTATTTCCAGTGGGAGCTATAAGTGTAGCGGTGTCATCCAAGATTAGTCTCCAAGTGGGAGATTGTTGTGGAATGTTGTGACTGATCATGCTATACTATACACCCAACATGTATCCTCGCTGAAAAAGGAAAAATCGCCAAAGAAGAAAAAAATGACTTTGTAAAACCCTAATTTTGGAAGCTTCTAAAAAGCTTGTTATAAGGGGTTGGGATGGGAGTTACAGTATGGAGAAAAAGGTGATTATTCATGAGATTGTGATAAGTTTTGCACTAGATAATAAAATCATTGGATGGCTATGGTTTGTGAATGTATCCCAAATTGGGTGAACCACGTTAAATTCTCTATTTTGTCTTATTTCTGCTATAACTTTATGTATGCTTTATTAATCAAATCTACATTTAACTATTAGATATTTGCTTTCTAACCCTAACACTTGCAAGACATATAGATATTTTAACAAAAGGTTGAGAAATATTATCGAAAGTGATAATGTGAAATTTGATGAAGATATACATAGACCTATTGAGATAAGTGAAGTTGAACATGATGATCCTATCTATGGACATGTACTTGAAGAAAATAAGGAGAAGGAAGAAGAAGAGAAAGAATAAGAAGAATAAGTAGAAGAAAAAGAAAAAGAAAAAGAAGAAGAAGAAGAGAATGAACAAGAACATATTGCTAGGACTCCTAAATATGTACAAAAAAATAATCTAGAAGATTAGATAATTGGAGAAAAGAGTGAAGGTGTGAAGACAAGAAGCAGAGTTGCAACTGAGGTAAATTTGTGTGTACTTTCTAAAATAGAACCTAAATATACAAAAGAAGCATGTGAAGATGAAGGTTGGATGAGAGCTATGAAAAAGGAATTGCAAAAAATAGAAAAGAATCCAACATGGGAAATAGTCCCTAGACCTATTAACAAAAATATGATTGGCTCAAAATGGGTGTTATGGAATAAGTTGAATTAAAATGGAGTAGTAAGGAATAAGGCAAGACTGGTATGCAAAGGACATTCACAAGTTGAAGCTATATATTTTGAAGAAACATTTTCTCCTATGGCCAAAATCAAAGCTATCAAAATTTCTTTGGCAATTTCTTCCCACAAGGAATTCAAGGTATATCAAATGGATGCTAAGTTAGCTTTTTTGAATGGTGAGTTGGAGGACGAAGTGTACATGGAGCAACCTAAAGGGTTTCAGTTGTCTATCAGACTGGGCATGGTTTGTAAGTTGAAGAAGGTATTGTATGGGCTGAAGCAAGCTCCTAGAGCTTGGTATGAAAGACTAGACATAAATATGACAAAGAAAGGATTCAAAAAAGGTTATGTTAATAGTAACCTCTACTTCAAAATGCAAGGTAATAAGATGTTGATTGTAGTTGTTTATATTGATGATATCATTTTTTGTGGAAATGATGGCATGTGTAAAAAGTTTGTTAAAGAGATGCAAAAAGAATTTGAGATGTCTATGATTGGTGAATTGAATTACTTCCTTGGTCTACAAGTGAATCAAATTGATAAAGGGATATTCATTTCACAATCTAAGTAAGTAAAAGAGTTGTTGACAAAGTTTGGGATGGAGGATTCTAACCTAGTTTGTACTCCTATGGTAACTGAATGTAAGCTAAGAAAATATGATGAATCTTCTAAGACTAATAAGAGAAAATATAGATCCACGATTGGAAAATTGTTGTACCTTACTACTACTAGACCAGATATTATGCATGTAGTGTGTTTAGTTGCTATATTTCAAGTAGATCCAAAAGAGGCACATGTTGTAGCTATAAAAAGGATATTTATATACCTTAAAGGTACAACAAATTATGGACTATGGTACCCTAAGAATAATGATTTCACCCTAAGTTCCTATACAAATGTTGATTGGTTTGGATGTGTAGATGGCCGAAAGAGTACCAGTGGTGGTGCTTTCTTTCTTGGTGGAAGATCAGTTTCATGGTTGAATAAAAAGAAAGACTTGGTTTCTTTATCTATTGTAGAGGCAGAATATATTGTTGCACCATCATGCTACACACAAGTTTTGTGTATGAAGCAAACTATGAAAGAGATTGGTGTGGTATGTGATGATCCTATTTCTATTTTTTGTGACAATAAAAGCGATACAAACATTTCAAAGAACCCTATTATGCATTCAAGAATGAAACACATATCTATCAAGTATCATTTTTTGAGAGAAAAAGTGTTGGAGAATGAGGTCAGATTGGAGTATGTGCCAACAAAGGAACAAATTGTAGACATATTTACTAAGGCTCTTCCAAAGGATACTTTTGAGAATCTTAGGGAGATGTTGGAGGTCATTGGTCCTCCTAACTAGGTGCACATGAAGATGCATCATTCCAATGAATTCATAGATTCTTCATTTATTTGGACTGATAAATGGGTCTACTCCGTAGGGGGAGTAGAAAAGGTTTTCATTGTTGCGGTATGGGTGTATTCCTAATGGGGAGTAATCAAAGCTATTGTTCTTTTCCATTGATGTCAAAGGGGGAGAGATTGGAGTTAAGGGGAGAGAAAGTCATGTGAAAAATAGTTGCAAAAGAAGAGAACATGTTCTCCCAGTATTATAAATGATAATGTTGTATTTGATGGTTTTTCACATCATGTGTTGCCATCAATGACAAAGGGGGAGATTGTTGTAGGTATGAGCAATTTTGGTGGTGTTTTCATTAATTTCAACACTATTCAGTATGGTGCAGATTGTACATGCATAGTTGAGATGCTACTGAGATGTTGTGAGTACTTGGGGCTATCTTTTTAGTGTTGCAGATATGATGGTTTGTTGTATTTCCAAGTGCTTTTGAGAAAATTAAATAAAGAAGAGAAGTCAAAATGTTGAAAGTTTTCAAAATGTGCTCCAGTATGTGCTTCTTGTTTCTCCTGTGTTGATATTGTGCTTGTGTAGATATGAAGGCTTGATAATGAGGATTTTGTGGTGATATCTCCTAAGTTTTTTCTTCTGGTGTGGTGGTGTGTGAGAGTTAGATTCACTAGTATGTAAACTGCTTTAGCAGAGTTGGTCTTCTATGGACTTGGATAATTGGTTTTTCTTTGCAGTTCTTCGATGCTTTGTTTCAAATCTTGTAGATCTAGGATATGTCTTGTGAAGGTCTTTTCTATGCTCTGGTGAAGAAGTTTGAAGTTTGGTAATTTGGAAGTCATGTTTCTTTATTCTAGTATAGGTTTGCATAGTTCAGATGATTTGATGAAAGGTATTCAGTGTACTAAGTATGTTGTTTTGCTATGGACATATCTGATGAAGTCTAAGATGAAGTCTCGTGAATATTTAAGCATGTTGAGGTGTCTGCAAGTCATCTTCTTGTTAGGAAGCATGTTCATAAATGATATTTTTTGTTTTCATTAGGTTTGGCCAACTTGGTGTTTACACTTCATTTGAAGAATAAAATTTAATTGAGGAAGCATGTAGAAGTTTCAAGAAAATAATTTTATTGGTCTACTCTTATTCCTTTCCATCATGGGAATTTTGAGTTCCCAACCTAATTTGAATTTATGAAATGGTTTATTTTGTGGCCGACCTTGGTAAATGCTTCTAAGGTTGAGAATGGTATAAAAGCAAGTTGAATTGTGAAGAGGTGGATGATAGTATGATGCAAAGTGACAAAAGTAAGCCACAAATCATAAGAGTAGAAGTGCATGCAATGAGTTATGTTGAAGATAGTTAGATAAGGGTTTCTATAATCCTATGAATGTACTTTAATTACAATGGTGGATCTTTTTGTTCTCTTTTGTATTTGTAGGAAGTAAGCCTCTTTGTTGGATAGTGAGTCCTTTTTGTAGGTAGTGAGCCTTTGTATTTGGATAGTGAGTCCTCTTATGGGAATTGATCCTTTGTATTTAGTTCATAATCTTTATATTGTGAGTTAACCCTCACCATGGATTTTCCCTTATTGGGTTTTCCATGTAAAAATCTAGTGTTCATTGTGTTGATTTACTTTTTGTTATTTGTGTTTCATGCTCATATTTAATAACAAAATAGTGTGGTTAAAGAATTGATAAGTGATAAAGTTTTAAATTTAAATTTGTGTGACAACTGATTCACCCTCCCTCTTAGTTGACTTGTGTCTATTTAACAAATGGAAAGCAAAGTCATTATTATGGATTAGGGTGGAATGCCAGGTAGAGTGATAGTAGATGATGGAGCAGAGACTAAATACACATGGCACCTGTTTGCCAGGTTTTCACCATGGTACTTATCCAAAGTGCCACCAAAGTGGTTTTCACTAGACATATTATTTCTCTTTACTATTTTCATGAATTTTTAATTTTTTTGTTGTCACTAAGATGCTTGTTTGCTAGGTTTTCATCAAGGCAATGATTTTTTTTATTTTTCAATTTTTTTGTATTTTTCATAGTTTTAGCGTGGCTCTCTGAAGCTACATATAGAATTTACGTAGGTGCAAGCTGTTGATAGGCTCTGACAAAGGTTCTACTTCAAGTGTGTACAACTGATAAGCACCAAAACCAAAATATGTTATGATATATAGACCCAGCTAGTTGGGCTCAAATTTACCCTATTTCTCATGGTCTACTTGATTTTTTGGATTCTCCATTAACTCTAAGTTAGTGATGTCGAAGTTTCTAATCAAAACCCTTTTGTTGTAACTACACCAAAGGTTGTTTTGATATGCCTATAGTTGATTCAAGTCTCTTTGTTTGCATTCATCGAGCAATTCTAACTCATGCAACTTTGATATACAATATTCCTCATCGTTAATAAGCCCTTTCATGGATACCCATAGGGAGGGGACTTCGACCTTGATAGGAAGCATAGCCTCTTAACCAAAGACTAGTGAAAATGGAGTGGCACCAATGGGTGTGTGGATGCTCGTGAGATATGCCCGTAGGGTAGGTTTAAGCTAAATATGCCAGTCACGACCAACATCATTGATAGTATTTTTAAGAATTTTGATTATGGCCTTATTGGATGCCTCATCCTGGTCATTCCTTGATGGGTATTTGGTGTGAAATTTCTCACATAACTCAAGGATATCCTAATATATTTGATGTGGAATTTCTCACATAATTCAAGGACATCCTAATTTTTGAAGGCATGATTTTTGTTAGTTATGATGATTTGGGGGACAACATACTGACATATGGTATAATTAAGGATGAATTTTAAGATTTTTTTACCAGTGATGTATGTCATAGGGATGGATTCAACCCATTTTGTGAAGTATTCAATGGCAGTGATGATGAACTTATGGCAATTTGATGAGGTGGGATGAATTTTACCTACCGGGTCAAGTCCCCATTGGGTGAAGGGACAATGTGAAGTGATGGGTCATAAATCCTATGTAGGTGCATGAATGAGGTCATTGTGTATCTAGCATTGCCAACATTTCTCAATAAAGTGATAGGCATCATGGTCCATTTTAGGCCAATAGTTGTGAACCCCAATCCTAGACTTGCACAAACATAGCAAATAAAAACAATGTTACATCCATATGCAAGTTAGAACTAAGATTCCCCATGTAATTCATTTACATTGCTCAAAATAGGAAATAAATGAAGAACAAACAAAGAAAAGCTATTAAATAGTATCAAAGCATGCAAAATCTCAATCCCATGGGGGAATTGGTGTCATTTTTATGTGGAAAAAGACCCTTTCCCAACTCCTTTGTAAGCTTGATGAAGATTGATCGACTTGATGATGATCAACAATGTGCTTCCTTTATGAAATATACAATAACCTAGATATGATGATGGAAAAATTCTATGGAAATGGGTGAATTTTCTCTAAATATGAAGATAGCAACTTTTCTCTAAGTTGTGGATCCAAAATGAGAAGAAAAGCCTTCTATTTATAGAAGAAGAAGATGGAAGAATGAGAAAAATGGAGGAATGTGGTATCATTCAACATACAATGCCCGAATTCCACTTGTCAAGATGTGAATGGAGGAAGGATGAGCACATTTTGGTGAATGTGCATAATAAATGATATTAGGTGGAATTTCAAATTGATGGAATGACATGTTGGAGGCAGAAAGGAATGAATTAAATGCCACTTGGATCAATGCAAAAGGAAATGTAAGAGGAAATGAATGCCTTGTTGGAAGGAAAAATCCATTTGGAGGGATTTTCAAACTTGGAGTAATATTCCCTTTTGATTCCATGTTGAAAGTAATTAGGGGAATTAGGGTATGTGTAGGATCATGATGGGCCAAAAAGTGGCAATATGATGGGTATTTGTAGGGTATGTGGCTGATGACTTTTTTTTACCCAAAATTGATCAAATGAAAAGAGTTTTTAAAGGAGATTCTCAGCTTTCCACCACTATAAATTATGCTTTACTTTTAATTTAATAAATAATAATTATTAATTTTCTATTTGAATTAAGACTAAAGTCCTGATTGATAGGTTGATTGAAAAACATCTATAGCTTTCAAACAATATCACATTTTTTGAATCCAAAATATGTGACACATTCTATGCTTCACATACTATATTATTAAAAAAAATAAAAATTCATGATGTTTTGACCAAATTAAGTTGGTTAGACATACGAGTTTTTATAATTTTTAAAAGCTGTAATAAAAAATTCATAATTAATTATTTACACAAAAACAAATTATAAAAAAATATGCATCACATTAGGACATGAGTCCTCTACTTATATCTAAAATTTTATAAAAAAATATTATCATTTTATGGTGGTTAGGGTGGTCAAACAGACACCTACTTCTTATTGTTTCCATGAAATTTAAGTACTACTACATTGAAATTTCAAATTTTCACTAAAATAGATTTAAAAAAAAAAAAACCTAGTAGTTTAGAAATTGCATTCAATTTGCTATAGATTCTATTCTTACATATTTTTGAAATAATATAGATAACTTATTCAAATTTTTTATGTCAAGTTTCCTAACTCTAATTTTTCTGATTTTTTTGCCACTTAAGGGCCTTTTTTTTCCATGATGATCCTGCACATACCCATTAATAAATCAAAGAAATGATTTATTGCACAAGTTGCAAAATCTAGAGGATTTAGGTGATTAAGACTTAAAATAATAAAGATTTGATTAATTTAAAGGGAGATTAGTTGATCTGACCATTTTGACTTAGATCTGAGGATTAATTTAAATCAAATTGAGAGGAAGATGACTTAGATTTAATTAAATAAAGATTTTGATTTATTTAATTAAAAGGAGATGATGTTAGATTAAATTAAAGATTGATTTAATTTAATAGAATGACCTTAGGGATTTAATAAAATAAAATGAATTATTTAATTAAATGGAGATCAGGGGATTAATTAAATAAGATTGATTTATTTAATTAACACGAGATGACAACTTAATTAGATAAATTTGATTTATTTAATCAAGGGACGAAAGGTGATGAAATTAACCAAATAAGGGCTATCAGATTAAATGACTAACAAATAAGATGATTCAGGATGAAACAATGTTAGTAATTAGGATCAAGTGTGTTGATATATTTTCCATGTCTACAGTAGTATCCCAATAGCATGATCCTTTTAGCTAGGCTCAAACCACTACATTGTGCTCCAAATATACCTTCATGTACTTTGCATAAGGTAGTTTGTGCTTTGTTAGTGTCAAGACATCTAAATAAGGTATTGTCAAAGCTACATCTATATAAGGTATCATTGATGATGGTGTAGCAAGTGGCTTTGCAGATGGACTTGCATTGATTGTTGGAAAGGTCAAGTGGTAGGGTCTAGGAATGTAAGTAGTAATAGATATATTGGTACTAGGGGGAATTAGGTCCAACAAGCTCAGATAACATTTTGTACTCAAGGTCATCAAAGGCGGGGACCAACAACTGTTCCACTAAGAACTCGTACTATGACATATTGTTAGGAATATCCAAAAGAGACACAATAGTGGCCATGGCATCTACTACTTTATTTTGGACACGTGGAACTTGGAAAAGGGAGATGTCTGCAAAGTACTTTTTGAAACTATCAACCTTTCTTTTGCATGGAGTCAATTTCTCATCCTTACTATCAAAGTCATTGTTGACTTGTCAAATGACCAATTGTGAATCATCAAAGACCTATAGACTCTTAACTTTCCAGTTTACTTCCATACACAATCCTATCAACAAGGCTTCATACTCTGTAATGTTATTTGTGCATGGGAAGGATATCCTGAAAGATTTAGATATTGTATCACCTTGAGGGGTAACAAATAAGATACCTACACCTAATCCATGGTTAGTATATAAGCCATCAAAATATAATTTCTATGTTTCTCCTATTTTCAATGTGAATATTGACTCATTAGGAAAATCTAAAACCAAAGGGTGATCAACTTGTGTGGGAGCATCTACTAGTTGGTCAGTGATGACTTGTCATTTTATTGCCTTACATTCCATATACTGAATATCATATTCATGGAGTATCATGGCCCATTTAGTCAATCATCCTATTAATTTTGCCCTACTAACTAGATATTTTAGAGATCTATTTTGGCCACAAGCTTAGTCTAATGGTCTAACATATAGTGTCTCAATTTTTTAGCAGTGAAAACCACTAAAATACAAGCAAGTTCAATTGGAGTGTACTTAAGCTCATATCCCACCAACGTGCAACTAATATAATAGAATGTGCATTCCTTTTCTTCATGGTCATTTTGAGCCAACAATACTCCTAGTGTGGCTATAGTGGTTGAGATCTAAAAAATTAAGGGTTTCCCATCGATCGATGGCATCGAGAGAGGAGGTGTGAAGAGATACTCTTTGATCTATTGAAAAGCCGCCTCACACTTGTTTGTCCAAATGAAAGGGACTCCCTTGTGTAACAAATACTGAAAAGGTTTACATTTATCTTCAAGTTGTGCAATGGAGTGCCTAATAGACTGGAGTCAACCTTGTAGAGTTCAGAGTCAACTGATTCCTTTAGGTGGAGGCATGTCTAATATTGCTTTGACTTTTATTAGGTCCACTTCAATGTGTCAACAAGAAACAATGTATCCCAAAAGCTTTCCTAATGTCACATCGAAGACACATTTATTTAGATTTAGGTAGACCTTGTATTCTTCTAGCCAGTTGAAAATATTATCTAGAACTCTTAAGTGATCACCATGTATCAAGTATTTTTCCAAAAGATCATCAACATAGTCTTCCATCAATGTGTGCATGAGATCTTGAAATATGGGGGTCATAGCTCTTTGATAGGTGGTGCCTGCATTTTTCAGTCCAAAGGTATATGTGTCCCATGGATAGGTAAATATGGTCTTGTGTTGGTCTACAAGATTGATATGGATTTGATTATATCTTGAGAAACCATACACCACAGAAAACATCTCATATCCTGCTATTAGGTCTACTAAGATGTCTATATTTGAAAGTGGGAAGTCATCCTTCAGACATGCTTTGTTCAAGTCCCATAAATCTATGCAGATACAAATTTGTCTATCTAGTTTGGTCACTGGTACAATGTTTGAGATCCAGTCTACATAGTCAATAGGTCTTATGAAACCAACATCCAATTATTTCTTAATTTCAACTTTGACCAACATAGTTATTTGAGGGTGCATTTTTCTAAGCTTTTGTTTGACCAAATTTGCTTTTGGATACAATAGTAGATGATGTAGAGCCAACTATGCATCCAATCCTGGCATATCAACATAAGACCATACAAAATTAATTTTCCATTCTATGAAGAATTCTTGAAGTTCTAGTTTTTCCTCTTTTGTTAGGGATGTGCAAAGAGAACAGTCTTAGGATTATCTATAGTACCGATGTTGACTTCTATTACATCTTTGATTAACATCAAGGATTTCTCTTGATTAATAGGGAGAAAGTCCAACCCTCCATCCTCAGGTGCCTCGTAGAGGTTTTTGCCCTCAAATATATTTTTTATTTTTACTTTTTCTTGGTCAAAAGGTGCCTTGTGGTTTTAACCTAAAGACCATTCATTTTTTATTTTATTTTTGTCATCTTTGCAACTAGAAGGTGGGACAATCTCACTAAAATATGTTGCAGTGTCAAGATTTATAGTGAGACCAACCTTATAGTTGCCATTTGGTATTCCCTCTCGTAGTCCCATAAATTTAGTAAGGGCCTCATCATTTACAAATATGTCTAAGGTAGGTGGATCGTGTTGGTCCCAATTGATCAATTGTCGGTAAATGAGGGAGATGCCATCATTGGTGTTAGTGATGAATGGGGAAGTAGGTGATAGGGTAAAGATAGAGGTATTATCGAGGTCCCAAAAGGATTCTATCCATGCTCTTTCATTTGTGGCCTTTTGTGGGTCAGGTTCATAAAAGAAGTCAACATAGATATTCATATCCATGAGGTTGGTAAAGGATGGACGAGGTATTTCAAACTCCTGAAACACATGATCAAGCTCATAGTTACTTGTGGTGCAGGAATTCCACTCATATTCATTAGAGTTGATGTCACCATAATAGATGTCGATGGGATCCTGAGATGTCTCAAGGTCTTCCAAAGCACTCACATCCTTATTTGAAAGCACCTTAGTACTTGGAGTGCCAATCTTAATTGGTACAAAACCTAACCCTAATTTCTATAGGTACTTAAGAGGCATCAAGGGTTCTCTCATTCCATTTTTATGTATACCAAGTCCACTGATTCCATCATAACCCTTTTGTTTCATGAGCTAAAAAACTTTTCCATATTGTTCTATTGGTAGTGGTGGTAGATTTTCTTTGTCTTTGTAAATCCATGTTGAAATGTCCTCAATGTCTTATTTGTTTAACTCTCCCTAGTTTGTGAAGGTGGTGGTGGGAGGAACTTTAATGACAACTTTGGGTTCCATCTTCAAAATTGCCCCACTGCTACCTCGATGAGAAGAAACATGATACACTACCCCCTTGAGAGATTGATTAAAAAAAAAGATTTTTGGGTGATCTAGCGAAAAAAGAGAACAAGGTGTCAGAAAGGTCCAAAAAGGCTCTAGGATGCAAAAAAATGAGCAAAAATGTGCAAAAATGATGCAAAACAGCCCTCGATTGGGTGAAAACATGATCGGGGGTCAAAAACCCTAGTTTTCAGGCTTAAATAGGCCCTAGGGGCCCACTTCCAATTCATTTTCACATTCAACCTTTAGAGATTCTTCAAACATGAGTTTTGACCACTATCAGAGATGGTGCAATGACCACTTCCATGACACATTTTAGAGTGAGTGTGAGTGTACCAGAGGCTTCCTAGCATAGGACCACTGGTGAGTCAACTTTCCCTAACTTTTCATTTCATTTTTTGAGCACATTTATTAGCTTAGAAAGTCCAACTGTTTCAAGCAATCTTGTATAGTGTTGCTACAAACTTCATTTTGGTGTTGCATGGCATTAAACTATGCCGATCCCTCAGATAGTGACATGGCATCGTATTTTGGAGTTAGGGTTCAAACTCCAAAATAAACAAGACATAAAATGTGTCGCGGTGGGTTAGTTAATGATTTAGGGTCTAAGAGTCAAACTAGGTCACCCTGAAACTGTGCCACAGTGGCGGAGTTTGGAAACTTGGGGCCTCCAGTGGTGTAGTTTGGAGCTTCTAAATAGCATCACACCTACAAATGACACATGTTGTTTCAAAGGTGCATACTGCAAATAGGATCATAGTTTTTTTTTCTAAAACTTGATGCGGTGACCTTCCTGATGTAGGAGGAGACAAAGATTCTTCATTCACATGAGCATAGATCCTCCATTCTGGGCAGACTAGTTGGTATGCACGAGTGGTTCTAGGAGCACCTGGGGGGTGATTGGACTTTGGTGTACATTGTATATGCACTGTCAGTGAGGACACACTTGGGGATGATGACAACAGTAGCAGAGTGATTGCACGGAGAGACATGATCATTTCACTTTCCTACAAGTGAGGCGACAGCGACCCTGGAAGATGTCTGGCACATCTTACAATTTTTGATCTACGGAGAGAGAGTCATCTGTGATGTGGATGCTGAGAGAGATGTCTATTATGACATGATGGGCCTAGATGAGATCATTTTTCACCAAGGGCCAGATTGAGTTGGAGTGCTATAGGCTTGTTATGTCACCATTTTTCTTGGTTGTAACTATTATTTTAGGGCTTGTGGCACTAGATCAACATGGCAGATACTTTAGTCCAAGATGGGGGGTTCTCCTATGAGCTGATGGTTAGACAAAGAGTATACTTTTCATGGGGACTAGTATTGTTGGCCTATTTCTATCAAGATTTACATGAGTTTGCATATTGTGACGGGAGAGCCATTGGGGTCGGGGTCACACTCCTCGATATTTGGGCTTGGGAGCAAATCATAGTGCTTTGCCCATGATTTAAAATGGTTTATATGGAGCCAAAAAACCTAGTCATCTAGAGGTACAGGGGAGGACTCTCTTTTTCACATACTAGAAAACACAGGATCCCTCACTGGAGGAGGGTTATCAATGATATGTGAGTGTTCACATGGTGACCATACCTTGGATGGCCAACCTAGTATGATAACACCCAACAACTATTTTTTGTGAGACAAGATAAACCAATGTAGGGGAACACCACACCATGGTCGAGTAGTACATTCCTAGCTAGGTTCTTAGACAGTTTGGGGAGCCACAGGATAGACTCGATGACCAATATGTTGTGATATTTGCGTGTACTACAAGGGAGACCTCATGGGGCTGATATATTCCCATAGATGAGGTAGTTCAGAGCTTTAGACAACTGGTGGCTAGGCCATGGAAATATGATTAGGGCTAGGTAGACATATGGACTACATAGGCTTACAAGGATTGGTTTAGAGCACCCCTCAGATTGATAGTGCTAGGGACACCATCCATAGGATGAGGTTGGGGCTAGGAAGGTCAAGGAAATGGGGATGGGGGCTGGGGAGGAGGTGGGAAACACTAGTAGCCTAATTAGGATAGGGTATGACCAGATCCCCTGAGGCAGGATCAGGACAGACATGCGAATCAGTTTCCTTGGAGAGATCATGGACCTCCAGCGCCACCCCCACCACCACCTCCACTTAATTAGAGGGATTCTCTCATCTAAAAGCTACAGGAATAGGTGCAAGGGTTATAGGGAAAAATAATTTCCTTGACATCAGAGAGAGACCAATTGTGGACAAAGCGGGGTCAAACTATCCAGTAGAGAGGCTACGAAGCTCAAGGTTGCATAAGAGATGGGTCATCAGTAACAGCTCGAGAGCATGGCTACATCCTCCCCTCAGAGCTTAGTTTCTTTACAAGCATATAGGGAGGAATTTCGAGAGGCTGATTATTATAGAGTTCATTACCATCAAGCCATGCCCCGAGCATCCTGGGTCCCAAATTTTTCATAGCAGACAGGGTACTAGCCTCCAAAGGATGACAGAGAGAGGCCGCCTGGTGAGGGGAGTAGCCAACAAGGCTAACTCTTTTTTTTCAATAAAAGAAATGATTCATTTTGCATTTCAACAACTTGTTTTTGATAGTCATGTGGACCATTGTACTTTATATTGATTGATACATACTTGATCCTGATTTGTACCATGATAGTGTATATTATTTTGATGATATATGATATGAGATAATTTGATGCAATGTATGATATTTTATTCTATGCATGATGCGATGTTCTTACTTTCTATATGTGATGGTTTATATGTGATGCAATGATTATATTTTATGTGATGATGATGTGATTGTATATGATGCAATGTGATGTATGACATTATGATGTTATGATGTGATGGATGCATTTCTTTTTTAGTACCTTTTCTTATGCACTTTCACGATGATGATGTATGCACATGTTATGATATGCAAATGTTTAGACTAACAAATATATATTATGTATTTAAATGGATGATGATGATAAAATGTATGAGATGCAATATTTTTCATTTATCTCTCTCATGTATGATATGGTGATGAATTTATGAACATTATGATGATACATTTTATAATGATGTCTATATATTGATGTATTTAATGATGCTTATGACATGACATGATGCACATGGTATGATAATAGATAAATGATGAAAATGGATGATATGCATGTGATGTTATATGATTATCTAATGGATGTAAATGAGTTATATTATGATGTATATGTGATGATGCAATGACTTCTTTGATGATGTACATATGATATGAGATAATGATGCCTATGTGATGGTTCCTTTTATACTTATGAAATGAATGCACATGTATTGTTTATCAGATGCTTAGAATCACCAATCTATATTATGTAATGATGAAATGAAATGCAGGTGAGATGATCAATGTTTCCTATATGTCATGAGGGTATGTGCAGGATCATGGTGCACCAAAAAGTGGCAATATTATGAGGGTATGTGGCTGACGACTTTTTTTCCACCCAAAATTAATGAAACGAAAAGGGTTTTTAGAGGAGATTCTCAGCTTTCCAAAAATATAAATTATGATTTAATTTTAATTTAATAAATAATTATTATTCATTTTCTATTAGAATTACGACTAAAGTCCTAATCGGTAGGCTAATTGAAAAACATCTATAACTTTCAAACAGATCATATTTTTTGAATCCAAAACATGTGTCACATTCTATGCTTCACATACTATAGGATTAAAAAAAGAAAAACTAAATTTCATGAAGTTTTGACCAAGTTAAGGTGGTCGACAAACGAGTTTTTTATATTTTCTAAAATTTGTAATAAAAAATTCATAATTAATTATTTACTTGGAAAAAATTACAAAAAAATATGCATCACATCCAGACATGAGTTGTCTACTTATATATAAAATCTTACAAAAAATATTATCATTTTATTATGGTTAGGGTGGTCAGACAGACACTACTTCTTATTTTTTCCCTGAAATTTAAGTACTACTGCATTGAAATTTCAAATTTTCACCAAATAGATTTTATTTATTTTTAAATAAACCTAGTATTTTAGAAACTACATTCAATTTTCTACAAATTCTATTCTTAAATATTTTTGAAATAATATAGATAACTTATTCAAATATTTACATCAAGTTGCCTAACACTGATTTTTCTGAATTTTTTGCCACTTAAGGGCCTATTTTTTGCACGATGATCCTACACATACCCATGATATGATATGCATTAGTGATGATTCGTGATTAACTGCCATGGTACCATGTTAGCATAGAAAGAAGATAGAAGAAAATAAGACTCCAACAAGTAAAAAGATGATGATGAGGATGAGGATGATTTGCTTGTTAGGAATTGGGACTTTAAAAGGGTTACTTACCTTATGTTTGATAACACACATAAGCACAATGCATCAAGATATAAAGAACTAGGATGGCATTGCAACAAGTGTGATGGAATTTTACTTGAAAATTAGATAGGAGTACTCTTGTTCACACATGACACAAAAAACCTTGTTCACAATGCAGTTCAAATATTCCAAACATATCAGACCAAAACATAGAAAGGAAAGCCTTCCTATGTGGTCAACAAGACACTTAAAACATCCTCCCTATACCTAAATAAAGCATGTATAACCAAGGTTATATTATAAGAATATCTAACAAGAACAACAAATAAAAAGATAATGATCATTGCCTTGTTTCTTTCTCTCTAAATCCCTTTATCTGGGATATCATCAAGAGGTCATTGAAATGAGAGCAATAAGATAAGCCAAAAGATAGATAAAGCACACAAATAAGCTAATATTCTTCAATGCCACTAGCCAAGACTAAACTATTGTGATGCTTGATGTTGATGTCCATTGTAGGAAGGATGCATCCTAAGACATGATGATATTAGATGATTGATTTGGGACTGATTGGATGATAGGCTATTGACAGAAAGAGTTGACAAACGTGTTTATGTACTGCCCCATACATGAGACTTTGATGTTTGAGTTTTTACTTTTAACTTGCTAGACTTGTTTCCAACTATCTCACCAAAGTTTAAGGGTGATGATTGATTTATTATGAGTGAATGCTTATTTCAGGTGAAAGTGAGATGAGACAGATGGATTTTTCAAATATTTGGATGTTTTTGGAGTTTTTTGAAATGTTTTGAGGCTATTTTTGGTATATTTTGAGATTTTCAAATGTTTTGATTTTCAAATTTTTAAATGTTTTGAAGTTTTCTGAGATTTTGACCAAGAGACTAACCTAAAGATCTATCATAGGGGCCTTGAGGGTTGATCAAAGATTAGCCTTTCCTATGTTATACGCATAGAGACCATGTAGTTCGACTGACACAAACTCAATTATTGATGAGAAATGAACAAATGGATTGCCACTTTATTATGAAAGACTCCTAAAGGACTGACCTAAGTGTCTCAAGGAATGATCAAAGATAATACTTTCCTATGTTTAGAGCTTAGAGATGACGTAGTTTGACAAGATAGCTTTTTTTTTTAATTTTTGACTGACTTTTTGACCTTTTTTTGGATTTTCATATGTTTTGAATGTTTTTGGATTTTTTGATTTTATGAATGTTTTTGGATTTTCTAATTTTAGGAAGACTTGAAGAATATACATGAATCTAATCTAATGAGAACATGCACCCAATGTGATGCAATAGACTACTCTGATACATGAAGGAAAAATTGACCTTGAGAATGGGCTGAGTAATACTAGGAGGGATCAAGACATGAAAACTAGACCAAGCTAATATGTGAACACGGATGGGTGATGGATGGAGATAGATGGATGATGGAAGTGTGAGGGATGGATGATGCTGAGTGAGCCATGAAGATCCTAGTGGATGGAAAGTGCTTATTAACAAAAGGCACCTATTTGCTAGGTTTTCACCAAGGTACTTGTCCAAAGAGCCATGGAAGTGGTTTTCACTAGAGGATGATTTTTCTCTTTATTGGTTTTAATCCTTTTTCTAATGTTTTTGGATTTTTTTATTTTTTTATTTTTTTGTTGTCACAAAGATGCCTGCTTTCCAGGTTTTCATCAAAGTAGCCATTTTTTAAGGACATTTTCTATTTTTTTTGTATTTTTCAGTTTTACATCCTACAAGATTAAGCACAAAACATTTTGAGATGGGAGCTATTCATGGGATCCTATAGAGATTCCCCTTTGGGTATTGGTAGTTGATATGCCCTTGAATTGTTGCTTACTATGATGATGAATGGTACCAACCAATTGGTTTTGAAATTTCCCTTTCCATTTGTATTTGGAACATTCTTTTGATTCTCCTTCAACACTAGCTCTCCTACTTGGAAGGTTTGACTTCTGATCTTCTTGTTATAACTCCGCTTGAGACAATTCTGGTACACTTGCAAATGGTTTAAGGCATCCATGTGCTGCTCATCTAGCAATTCTAGCTCATTCAGTCTTGATACTTGATATTCCTCAACCATGATGAGATTCTATAGTGATATTCTCAGTGATGGGAGCTCGATCTCAATGGGTTATATGGCTTCTAATCCATAGTCCAGGGAGATGGAGGTGGCACGTGTTTGCTTGTGGATGCTCATTCAATAGGCTTGTAGGGTGGAATTTAGTTGGAGATTCCAATCAAAACCAACTTCATTGACCATATTTTTGAGGATTTTTAGGATGATTTTATTTGTAGCCTCAGCTTCGTTGCTGCCTTGGGGGTAGTACAGGGTTAAAGAGCAATGTTGGATTTTGAACTTGTGGCATATGTCATGAACATTCTAATTGTTGAAAGGTGTCCCATTATATAAGATGATGGATTGAGGGACACCATAATGACAAATTAGGTAGTTTAGGATGAACTTTGATATATTATTTCTAGTGATATATGTCATGGGGATGGCTTCCACCCACTTGGTGAAGTACTCAATGGCAGTAATGATAAATTTATGTCCACTAGATGAGGTGGGGATGATTTTTCCAATGAGATCGAGCCCCCACTATGAAAAGGGACATGGTGTGACAATTAGATAGAGCTCTTGAGTTGTTGCATGGATGAGATCCCCATCTTGCTGACATTGTAGACACCTTCTAACATAATCATGAATGTGCTTCTCTTTCCATGGTAGACCAATAACACCTAGTCCTAATCAATTTGTTGGCCAAGGTCATACCACTTGAGTGTGAAGCCACAAATGTCATTATGTACCTCTATTAAGGTAGTCAATACCTCTTCAACATTTAAGCAACGTAATAGGGTCCCTTCAATGCTTCTATGGTAAAGGGTATATCCTAGGATGACAAAATGATATGCTTTTTTGAAAACGAATCTCTTGGGATTTAGGGTTATGTCAATTGGGAGGACTCCTATTCTTAGATAAGTGTATATATCATGGTGCCAAGGATCACCAAGACCAACAATTTCACACACCAATTTGGACTTTGGTACCTCGAATGCAGCCATGAGAAACTACTCTACAAGGAATTATTGCTTTAGGATGTCACGTGGGATTTCTAGGAGTGATTTGATTGTAGCCATTGCATCTACCACTCTATTGTGTTCAAATGTAATATCAATGAAGAACTCCTTAATACTTTCCACCAATTTCTTGTAGTGAGTCAACTTGTTGTCATTTGTTTGATACTCATTGTTGACTTGATTGATTATGAGTTGTGAATCCCCATATACCTTGAGTGCCATTACCTTCCATTGCACTACTATTCTTAGCCCTATGGTAAGAGCTTCATATTCTGCTATGTTATTTGTACAAGGGAATGATATCTTGTATGATTTTGGAATGCAGTCTCCTTGTGGGGTTATGAAGATCCCTGCTCTCGATCCATGCTAAGTGTATGATCCATTAAAGTACATTTTATAGTGATCTGCTAAACTTAAGTTGAAGATTGATTCACCAAGGAATTTTGAGACAAGGGGATTTTCTAAGTAGATTGGTGCCTCCACCAGTTGGTCTACAATTGCTTGTCCTTTGATGGCCTTATGTTCCACATATCCAATTTCATGTTCTATGAGGATCATAACCCACTTTATTGTCCATCCTGTAAGTGTTGCTTTGGAAAGCAAGTACTTACGAAGATCTATCTTTGTGATAAGCTTTATTTGATGGGTTAGCATGTAATTCCTAAACTTTTGTGCTACAAATACAACTGATAGACATGCTTTCTCAATAGATGTGTAGTTCAGTTCATGGCCCACCATGGTTCTTCTAATATAATAGATAGCTCTCTCTTTTCCATTTTCATCATGTTGTGCTAGGAGAGTGCCGAGGGCTATTGTTGTTGTAAATATGTATAAGATCAAAGTTTTTCTTGGAATTGGCGGTATGAGGACTGGTGGTGTAAGTATTCCTTGATCTTGTTGAAGGCTTGATCACACTTTTCATCCCACTTATATGCTACCCCCTTGTGGAGTAGGTGAGAGTAGGGGAAAACCTTGTCTGCTAGTTGCACTATGAATCAGTGGATGGACTGAAGTCCCCCTTATAAATCCCTTATCTATTTCAATGTTTTAGGTGCCTCCATTTTGAGAATGACTTTGAATTTAGAAAGATCTATATAAATTCCTCTAATGGAGATGATGTACCCAAGGTGCTTCCTTGACTATACTCCAAAGACACACTTCTTTGGATTAGTGTCATGGCCCTTTGATAGGTGGCTCTTGCATTCTTCAACCTGAATGACATCATATTCTAGCAATATGTCCCCCATGGGCAAGTGAAAACCATTTTATGCTAGTCTTCTTTAGCTATCATGATCTAGTTGTAGCCTGAGAACCCATCCATCAATGATAGCATCTCATGTCCTATTATCTTATCTACGATCATATCAATGTTTGGTAGTAGAAATTCATCCTTGGGACATGCCTTATTGAGGTCTTTGAAGTCTTTGTAGATATGGATGCCCCCAATGGGCTTTGAAATAGGTAAAAAGTTTGAGACCCATTCTAGATAGTTGACTGGCCGTATGAACCCTGCATCTAGGAGCTTCTACAATTCCATTTTTACTATTAATTCTATCTAAGGATGCATCTTCCTGAGCTTTTTTCTGACTAGATTTTCTTTAGAGTATACAACTAGGTGATGGACCATAACCTCTGGATCAAGTCTAGGAATGTTGGCACAAGTCGGTGCAAATTTTATCTTTCTTTCATAAATGCAGCTAAAAGTTCTTGTTCTTTTGTGAGAAGTGACTCTACATAGAATGTTATGCATGGTAGTTCCTTTGTTTCCAAGTTGACTAGGTTGCACTTCTCTACCAAAACTGCTGACTTCTCTTAATGAATTGCATTGAGAGGAAGATTGAATAATTCATCCTCAGACACCTTAGAGAGGTTTTCACCATTGGATACATCCTTTATTTTTACTATTTTCAAGTCAGAGAGTGCCATAGTGTGGTTTTCACTCAAATACTTAGATATTATTCTCAATTTTTTGCTTTTGCGACTAAATGATTCAATAATTTCCATGTAATAGGCTTGTGTGTCTAGTATGATGTTGAATCCAGCCTTGTGATCTCCATATGGTACCATATCTGTAATCCTGTGAATTTTAAGAGCACCTCATCATTTTCGGAAGTGTCCAGAATTGGAGGTCCTCATTGGTCGTAATCGATGAGCTAGAGATAGACTAGGTTTACTTCATGGGTTTGATGGTCTAACTCAAAAGAAAAGGTACTAATTATGAGTAGGGAGGAATCTTTGAAAGCATAAGTAAGTCAGTTATGGGATCTTCATCACTACTACACACATCAGTTATGTCAAAGGTAAAGTTGTCTAAAGGCAGACCTAAGGATAGAAGTAATTAAAGGGCAGTTGTTGATTGTTGAGGAGGAGTTTTGACCTTTCTAACTGAGGAATTATTTCCAAGTATGGTCACCTTTGGAGGGGTACATCCGAGACCAATATTTCTTAGTCGCTTTTGTAGAATGAGGGGTTCAAATAGGCCATTATCATTCTACTTGAGCTTCTTGTTTTGGTCATAGCCCATATTGAGCATCATTTGTAGTCCTTTACTACTTTTGTCCATTAGAAGTTTAGGAATGAGCCTTCCATCTTGATATAAGAGACTGGAATGTCTCTTTCATCCACTATTTCTTGAATTAGATCCCCCCAAATTTTGAATCTAGAAGTGTCCACTTTGAAAGTATGGGATGATGTTTCAGCTAGTTGGGGTTTCCCGTAAGTCCTAAGAGATTGAGGTAACTCTCCAATGATGAAAGAACTTTTCTTCATTTTGTAATCCCTACACCCATTGTCTTGGATAATGACCTTGATTTCAGATATGTTAGGGATGGTGGGTATCTTTGTTTCAAAAGCATAGGATAATGTAGTTGGGTCTACATATGGAGTGGTGGGGCCTTCATCATTTTGTAAAACTTGGGTGATTTTATAATATTTTGCTTCTAGGATTTTATAGTTGGCAAAGGGATTAAGATCACCATGAATTGTGACCTCTTGATTTTGGTATGGGAACTTGACACATTGATGGAAGGTGGAAGAAATGTCTTGCATCCCATGGATCCATGGATGCCCCAAAAGGATATTATAGAGTAAATCAAGGTCAATGACCTGGCATGTGGTTTCCATAATGGTGGGCCCTACTTGAATAGGGAGTTGAATAGTGCCTTGAGACACTCTTTCTTGGTCATCATAAGCTCTAATGGTTATGACCTTTCCCTTTTCAATGGCATCTTCTGAGAATCCCAGATTCTCTATTAATTTGAGGGAACAAATGTTGAGACCCACACTCCCATCCACCGAGACCCTCTTGACTTTGTTTTTATGAACTAGGAATTCAAGGTGGAGGGCATGATTGTGAGATGGCTGTGTGGGGATGTCCTAATAGGAGAATGTTAGGAGGCTTGAGGTTGTGATATTTTCAACCATAGCTTCATACTAGTTAGCATCTAGATCCATGGAGATGGTGGATGGAGCTAATGCTTCCTCTAGGATTTTTCTGTGGGCGGGCATTATCTTCAGCAAATCCATGATGGAGATTTGAGTTGGGGTTATTTCTAGTTGTTATAGGATGTTATATCCATTAGGAATGGTTCTTAAATTTGAAGTGGATTCTCTAGGCAGTTGTGATGGTCTAGCAGTGGTGACCTTTTCACTGCGTATGGTGACTCCATAATTAGCCTTGGCTCCTTTGATGGTGAGAACGGTGACCATTTCATCAATGGATGTGACAACATGATCATACACATGGTTCACATTGGCATACTTTTGTTTTCCATGGTTGTTCCCTTGGTTATGATATGGTATCAGATTCGTGTATATTTTTAAGTTTTGATTTCCAGCTGATTGCTCAACATTTATGATCTTGTGATGCATCAATGAGGTCTTGGATTAGATTTTTCAACCTCATGCAATTGGTTGTTGTGTTCCTCTTTATTTTGTGGAAATCATAGAGGTTATTCTCATTGTACCATAGTGGTTTGACTTGGGGTTCCTAATAGTTCTTGTAAGTGGGAATCTTGATGAGATTTTCATTTATTAGTTTCTTCATAACAACTTCAATGGCTTCCCCAAGGGAATTGTACTTTCACTTGGGGGGATTTTTATTTCGTGGAGGTAGTCCTCCTTGAACATATTTAGGTTGTTTAATTGATTGTGTGTTGGTTGTTGTGATACTGCATTGGTTTACATGTTGTTTTGTGATTATTGGTAGGTTTGGGTGTTTTTCTTGAAAGCACTGATTACAACCTTGACGTCCACCACACTGTCATTGGTGACATTTTTGTTTCTTGCCCACATGCAAGGTTTCTCATTATATCTGGTGGATGGGTGATTATCTTAGTGTTCTTGATATGATGGGGTTCCCCCTTGTGCAATAAGGGATCATTTGATGTTGAGTGACTTGGGGATCAGTTGGTGATAAGTGGTGATACATTGTACTTTAATATGAAATGCCAAGGTTTTCTCAAAGTTGGTGATGGTGGTGGAAATTTTTTCTTTAGGCATGGCCCATTTTCTCTTGTTGTCCTTGGATTGCCATCTTTGCAAGAAGGAAGAAAATTATTTCCCCTTAGCTTGTTGAAGCGTAGATAGTTTCTCTAGACTAACATCCATACCGATATTGAAAGCATAGTTTTTTATGGATGCGTCTACAATCTCTTGGAAATTTTTAATGCTAGGAGGAAGGTGAGAGAACCACTCCATAGTAGGACCAACCAAACTTCAAGGACATAGTTGCATCAAATTGGTATCATCATATGCGACCTCCATGTAATGTACATGGAATTCCCTTATATCATCTTCAAGATTACCAAGCCCACAATATTTGTTGAGTTTAGGGATTTCAAACCCCTTTGGGAATGGTACCATTGCAAGGCTCCTGTCGAACAAATAGGGACACAAGTTTCTTGCTGTCTTTGTTGTCTTCCTTTATTGGAGATCGAGCACTTGTTGCAAGAGAAGTTTGATTTGTGTTATTACATTGTCTTACTGATAAGGGGGTGGAGTGAATGTGTTTTGGAGTGGTCGAGGTATTTGAGTGATGCGTGGAGTGTTGGGTGTGTTGGTGGGAGTTTGTTGCAAGCTCTATTGTGTGATCAAGGCTTGTTGATATGCCTACATTTTATTTTGTACAAACAATGCTTATTGTTGATCTTGTTGTTGTTGCACCAACAACACTTGTTGTTGGTCTTGCTGTTGTTCCAACATTGCTTGTTGTTTGTTGTGTCATTGATGTTCCAACAATGATTGTTGTTGGGATAGTAATGTTACTTCATGTTGCACTTGATCTTGTTGCAAGGTTTGCTAATATGCTTGTTGTTGGGAAACTTGTAGTTGTACCTAGTATTGAGCTTGGGCTTGTGCCTATTGGGAAGCTTGTGTAGCCTGTGTAGCTTGAGCAGCTTGGGTAGCTTGGGTGACTTGTTGTTGTTGTAATAAGGCTTTGGCTTGAGCAACCCGTTGTGCTTGTTGTGTAGATTGAGCGTCTTGTTGAGTATCTAGTCATGTAGCTTGTTGACTTTCAATTTGTTAAAACACTTTTTGATAGGTATCCTATTAAGCTACTCACAACACAATGCTATATCAGTTTACTATGTTCGACTTTGGTGGTGTCGATGGTGGTGGATTCAGAATGGTGTTTGTTGTCATGATGAGTGGCACCATTGTATTGATGATTGGGACTTGTGTAGTGGATGGTGTGATTGATATGCTTGGTCCTTGAGAGACCACATTCTAAGGTATTTGGGGGATGATAGATGATGTGTTGGTTGTGTGTGTTATTGGGGTGTTTGCCATTTTTTTTTGTGATATTGATGGAAAGGTTGGAAAATTCGGTATGATGCTTTGATTAATGATTGAGGGGTTGTTTTTATTTTGATTGAGTGGTGGTAAAGGAGGTAACCCCAAACCAAGAGGTGATGTGGATGTTAATGGAAAAGATGGAATTGGTAGAAAGATGGGTGGTGCACTTCCTTGGGGAAATGATGAAGATGAAGGGTCAAAGATGCCCCCTGGTCCAAATAGCTCACCTCCTCCTTGCAAAGTCATAGGGAGAGAGGTTTGTGTGTTGAGAGGGTAAGTTGGTCTCACACAAAAAGATGATGATGGGTCATTGGGGTCTTGAAAGGTGAGTGGAACATGTGGGTGTAATTGATTCAATGGGATGGATTGACCCAATATGGTGTCCGCGTCCAAATCTCGATTGTTCACAAGGGGGTGTGTTAGTAGTGCACTACGAAATGAGCTCCCCTTGTTAAAAATGGGTTGTGTTGGGGCTATGGATGATGTGATTTGTGAGATGATTTGGGTGATGCTTTGGAATGGAGGTGTGGATGAGATTGGGGTCATGATCTCAAGAGGCTTCTCCACAACAGTGCTCACATCAAAATTGGAAGGTCTAAGTTTAGCCCCTTCTTTAGCTAATTCAAGCATGTATTGGAAGGAATTGAGTCTCATCATGGTATTGACAATTCTATGGGTTTCAAGATTTTGAACCATTTCAATGATCTCATCTTGTGTCATCCTTGAGACATTATTGGTGATGTCTTCCACTTGGCCTTCCTCTTGAGTATTTTGTGATGATAGAGGAAGATTGGTTAGGGGATTGCTTGATCCAATAAGATTGATTTCAGAATTGGTTTGACTTAGGTCACTCGAATTTGATGTTTCTTTGATCATCTCCATGTTCTTCTTGTGTTGTGATCTAGTTTAAACCATAAAATGAGAATCAATTTTCAAGAAATGTAAGAGATGAACCTTTAATTCTTTGGATTGATCTAATATTTAGGTGCAAAAAATTAAGTCTAAGACAATGGCGATCAAAAGGATGATGATGGTGATGATGAAAGGATGGACGATTGGGGTATGATTGAGCTCTTATGTAACCTTGAGGGGAAAACTAAACTTTAGGACTTTTGATTTGATGTTTGACTTTGATTTTGGGATTTGATTTGATTTGATTTTGATTTTGATTTGGATAATGAACTCATACACTCTAGAAGGTTGCATGTTGTCTTAAAGTGAACTTGTCCACAAGATGATAGTTTGGATAAGTGTGCAAAGAAGTATTCATCTACACACACCTAATAAAAAAAATGATTTGGATTTGTTTTGATTTTTGATTTCAAGAGGATTTTCCCAAACTTTAGCATAAAGGATTGTTTCAAGATTGACAAGAGTTGTTTGTGAGATGAATTTTTATTTGATGTTTGAAGGATGGATAAAAGTTTATTTTGATCCTAAGAGACTTAGAAATACTTGTGTTTACTAGACCAAGGTGTTGAAGAACATGCTAGTACTTCCTATCTGAGATACTCAAACCTTTGAAAAAGTGTAAGATTTTGACAATAGTAAAATGAGTACAAATTTGGATTTTTCCTTGATGAATGTTTGTAAAAGTGAAGGTCAATCTTTCTCTAATCTCGTAAAGCATAGAAAACATTTTCTTGTGAGATTTTTGACTAAGACCTTTGGTCTTCAGTTTTCGGATCTTGATCTTTCAGGAAATCATTTGAAGGAGCACATGTGTGAGGTTCAATTGTTTCTTAAATTTTCTTAATGACTTCCTTTTACCACAAACAATTCTTGATTAGGTTTTCAAACTTAATGTCCAATGTCCCAATTTCTTCTCATCCCACAAGGTCCATTATGTGGAAATCAAGGAAATTAAGGAAAAGGTTCCCTATTGTTGACTTTAGTGAGAAAATTGAGATGTAAATTAAAATGCTTAGAAACCTCTAAGGATAGAATCCCTAGGGAAACCAATAACACTTGAATTTTGTTAAAGATATTTGTTTCCTAAAGAGTTTGAAAAATGGTAATCATGTTGAATGTTTGTTTTCCAATGTTTAAGATCCAAGCAAAGTGTTTTTATTTCAATAACATGCACAACCCTATGGATATTGAGACAATATTTGTTGAATCGCCACTTGGATAAATCTAGCTACACCTACTTTTAGTGAATGATTAGATGCTTGACCACATAGACTCCCCCTTACAATGCACTCCCTTCTTAGGTCAGCCAAGTATCAGTACCCATGAATCTCCCATGGCATACTTCTCATCTCTACTAAAAGCCATAAAAATATGGGGCAGTTTCATAATGACCATTCTTGCACCAACAAATAGATTAGGGATTTTGGTCTTTTAGAAAAAATATTTTAATACAGACCTTTTGTTCGTGGGGGGTCATCCATGCAACAATAAACCATTGTTTCCCTTCTTTTCAGAACAATCCTCATGATACTTTCCTTTCCTTAAATAACCACACTTATATACTAGTTGGAATTCACTTGGATTTAGTGTGTTACCGATTGGGTCATTCCCTTAGGTGATTACTTTTTCCCAAAAGGCAAGCCCGCTAAGATAAAACAAAAGCGAGAAAACACATTTATAGTTCAATCAATATTCATTGAGAAACAAAGAGAGAACACACGCAATATGTTCCACTCACACTCACAAGATTTTTTCAATTTTAGAATCCAAATTGAAGTGTGGAGGTAATCACTTATACAACTTAATATCAAAAAAATCCTTTTGATTCTCAAGATCACTATGAGGTGTGAGAGAAGTGCATATGTCTTTTATATGATATTATTTTGGGTAAGTGATTACAAAACATAAATGCACATGTTCATTTTAAACCTTCAAAGCAATGATTGGATTCTTGTTAAAACACCAAAAGGAAAGATGAAAGTTGTTTACAATTCAATTTTTAACCTTAAAAAAAATCTAGTAAGTTTTAATAAAGTTCTTTTTAATCCTTTTATCTTTTTTTTTTAAACCCAAATTGACATTAGTGGGTCCTAAAGAGCTTGAAGAAACAAAATCTTTAAATTTGGAATTATAATCGTTTCCAAAAGTGTTTAAAAACACTTGATACAATAAAGAGATGATGCCATGATTCAAACTTCTCCTCATTCCTTCCTTGTTTCCACCTACAAAAACTAATTGGTCTACAAAATACAGAGGCAAAAAATAGGTCAATAGCTCAAAATGATCAAATGTAAAAAAGCACATGTCAAAATAACTTGAAATTTACCTTTTACCCCACCCTAGTAGCACAACCCATATATGTGTCACAGTTTAGAAAGGTCAACGATGCTATATAGCACTGCTAGGTCTAACAGCGACACTATGGAGCAAACTAGAGAGCACAATTGCAATGTTGTTTTGGTTAGTAGTGCAGTTTAGAGTTTGGAAATCTAGAGACATAAAAGTGGACCAACACCAGAGTTTGGAAATCTAAATTTCTAGGTGGGAAGACCTAAACGGTGGAGTTTGGAGTTTGTAGCATAATTGTATGGCGTTGCTAGATTGGTAGTGTCACTATATGGCATTATCAGACTAATAGTACCATAGTGTCCTATAGGCAAAAAAAATCACAAAAAACCACAAAATTTTGTCAAAAAACATGTTAATATCTTGAGATTTTCCCTCCTTTTGGCACCAAAATGTGTAGCCCAATCCTATACCTCCACAAACATACCAAATAAACACAATGTTAGATCCATATGCAAGTTAGAACTAAGATTCCTCATGCAATTCATTTACAATGCTCAAAATAGGAAATAGATGAAGAACAAATAAATAAAAGCTATTAAATCCTATCAAAGCATGCAAACTCTCAATCCCATGGGGGAATTGATGCCATTTTGATATGTAAAATGGCCCTTTCCCAACTCCTTTGCAAGCTTGATGAAGATTGATCCACTTGATAATGATCAACAATGTGCTTCCTTGATGAAATCTGTAATAACCTAGATATGATGATGGAAAAATGCTATGGAAATGGGTGAATTTTCTCTAAATATGAAGATAGTACCTTTTCTCTAAGTTGTGGATCCAAAATGAGAAGAAGAGCCTTCTATTTATAGAAGAAGAAGATGGAAGAATGATCAAAATGGAGGAATGTGGGATCATTCAACATCCAATGCCCAAATGCCACTTGTCAAGATGTGAATGGAGGAAGGATGAGCACATTTTGGTGAATGCGCACAATAAATGATATTAGGTGGAATTTCAAATTTATGAAATGACATGTTGGAGGAAGAAAGGAATGAATTAAATGCCACTTGGCTCAATGCACAAGGACATGTAAGAAGAAATGAATGCCTTGTTGGAGGGACAAGTCCATTTGGAGGGATTTTCAAACTTGGAGGAATATTCCCTTTTGATGCCATGTTGAAAGTAATTAGGGGAATTAATAAATCAAATAAATGATTTATTGCACAAGTTGCAAAATCTAGAAGATTTAGGTGATTAAGACTTAAATTAAATTTTTTTTTATTAATTTAAAAGGATATTAGTTGATTTGACTATTTTGACTTAGATTTGAGGATTAATTTAAATAAAAATGAGAGGAAGATGACTTAGACTTAATTAAATAAATATTTTGATTTATTTAATTAAAAGGAGATGATGTTAGATTAAATTAAAGATTGATTTAATTTATTAGAATGACCTTAGGGATTTAATAAAATAAAGTGAATTACTTAATGAAATGGAGATTAGGGGATTAATTCAATAAGACTAATTTATTTAATTATCAGAAGATGACAAGTTAATTCTAAAGATAAATTTGATTTATTTAATCAAGGAAAAAAAGGTGATGAATTAAATCAAATAAGGGCTATTTGATTAAATGACTAGAAAATAAGATGATTCAGGACAAAACAATGTTAGTAATCAGGATCAAGTGTGGGTATAATTTCCATATCTATAGTAGTATCCCAGTCACATGATCTTTTTAGCTAGGGTTGGACCACTAGAATGTGCTCCACATATACCTTTGTTTACTTTGTGTAAGATAGTTTGTGCTTCATTAGTTTCAAGACATCTAAGTAAGGTGTTGTCAAAGCTACCTCTATATAAGGCATCACTGATGATGGCATAGTGAGTTGGCTTTGCAAATGAAGGACTTGCATTGATTGTTGGAAAGGTCGAGTGGTAGGGTCTAGGAATATAAGTAGTTGTAGATATCTTGGTACCATGAGGAATTAGGGCCAACAAGCTCACATACCATTTTAGACTCAAGGACATCAAAGGCGGGGACCAACAACTATTCCACTAAGAACTCATACCATGACATATTGTTAGGAATATCCAAAAGAGACCCAATAGTGGCCATGTCATTTGCTACTTTATTTTGAACACGTGGCACTTGGAAAAAGGAGATGTATGAAAATTACTGCTTGAAACTATCAACCATTCTTTTGTATGGAGTCAATTTCTCATCCTTAGTATCAAAGTCATTGTTGACTTGTCGAATGACCAATTATGAATCACCAAATTCCTATAGACTCTTGACTTTCTAGTTTATGGCCATATGCAATCTTGTCAACAAGGCTTCATACTCTGCAATGTTATTTGTGCATGGGAAGGCTATCCTAAAAGATTTAGGGATTGTATCACCTTGAGGGGTAACAAATAAGATACCTGCACCTAATCCATGCATAGTATGGGAGCCATCAAAATATAATTTCCATGTTACTCCTATTTGCAATGTGAATATTCACTCATTGGGAAAATCTAAAACCAAAGGGTGATTGGCTTGTGTGGGCATGTCTACTAGTTGGTTAGTGATGACTTGTCATTTTATTGCCTTACATTCCATATAATGAATGCCATATTATGGAGTATCATGACCCATATAGCCAATTTTCCTATTAATGCTACCCTACTAAATAGATATTTCAGAGATCTATTTTGGCCACAAGCTTAGTTTGATGGTTTAACATGTAGTGTCTCAATTTTTGAGCAGCGAAAACAAATACAAGGCAAGCACGTTCAATTGGAATATATAATTAAGCTCATATCCCACCAAAGTGTGGATAATATAATAGATTACACGTTCCTTTTCTTCATTGTCATTTTGAGCCAACAATTTCCCTAGTGTGGTTGTACTGGTTGAGATGTACAAAATTAGGGGTTTCCCATCGATAGGAAGCATCGTGAGAGGAGGTGTCAAGAGATACTCTTTGATCTGTTGAAAAGCCACCTCACACTTATCTATCCAAATGAAAGGGAATCCCTTGTGTAAAAAATACTAAAAAAGGCTAACATTTATCTGCAAGTTGTGCAATGTAGTGCCTAATAGATTGGAGTCAGCCTTGTAGTGTTTGGAGTTGATTGATTCCTTTAGGTGGAGGCATGTCTAATATTGTTTTGACTTTTGTCAGGTCCACTTCAATGCCTCGATAGGAAACAATGTATCCCAAAATCTTTCCTAATGTCACATCGAAGAAAAATTTCTTGAGATTTAGGTAGACCTTTGATTCTTTTAGCCTATTGAATATATTATCCAAGACTCTTAAGTGATCACCACGTATCAAGGATTTTTACAAAAGATCATTAACATAGTCTTCAATTAATGTGTGCATGAGATCGTGAAATATGGTGGTCATAGATCTTTCATAGGTGGTGCCTACATTTTTCAATCTGAAGGGCATGACATTCCAAACATATGTGTCCCATGGACAAGTAAATATGGTCTTGTGTTGTTCTTCAAGATCAATATGGATCTGATTATATCCTGAGAAGCCATCCATGAGGGACAATGTCTCATATCCTATTATTAGGTCTACTATGATGTCTATATTCGGAAGTGGGACACCATCCTTCAAACATGCTTTGTTCAAGCCCCAAAATTCTATGCAAATGTAGATTTGTCTATTTGGTTTGGTCATTGGTACAAGGTTTGAGATCAAGTCTACATAGTAAATAGGTCTTATGAAACCAACATCCAATAATTTCTTATGTTCAACTTTGACTAGCATAGCTATTTGAGGGTGCATTTTCTAAGCTTTTGTTTGATGAAATTTGTATTTGGATCCAATGGTAGATGATGTAGAACCAACTTGGGATCCAATCCTAGCATATCAACATAAGACCATACAAAATTGATTTGGTGTTCTATGAAAAATTCTTGAAATTCTTGTTTTTCCCATTTTGTTAGGGATGGTGCAAAGAGAACAATCTTAGGATTATCTATAGTATTGATATTGACTTCTATTACATCTTCGATCAGCATCAAGGATCTCTCTTGATTGACAGGGAGAAATTCCAACCCTCCATCCTCAAGTTCCTCAAAGATGTTTTCACCCTCAGATATGTCCTTTCTTTTTACTTTTGCTTTTTCAAAAGGTGCCTTGCAGTTTTCACCTAAAGACCATTCATTTTTTATTTTATTTTTGTCATCTTTGCAACTGGAGGGTGGCACAGTCTCACTAAAATATGTTGCAGTGTCAAGATATTTAGTGAATCCAACCTTTTGGTCCCCATTTGGTATGCCCTCTCATAGTCCCATAAATTCAACAATGGCCTCATCATTTTCAAATATGTCCAAGCTAGGTCGATCGTGTTCATCCCAATTGATCAATTGTGGGCAAATGAGGGAGATGCCATCATTAGTATTAGTGATAGATGGTGAAATAGCTAATAGGGTAAAGATAGAGGTATTATCAGGGTCCCAAAAGGATTATATCGATGCTCTTCTATCTATGGGCTTTGGTAGGTCATGTTCATAAAAGGATTCAACACAGATATTGATATCCATGAGATCAGTAAATGATGAATGAGGTATGTCAAACTCCTGAAACACATGATCAAGCTCATAGTTACTTGTGGTGTAGGAATTCCACTCATATTCATTAGATTTGGTGTCGCCATAATAGATGTCGATAGGATCCTCAGATGTCTTGACATCTTCTAAAGCACTCACATCCTTATTGAAAGCACCTTAGTACTTGGAGTGCCAATCTTAATTGGTAAAAATCCTAACCCAAAGTTTTGCAGCTACTTAAGAGGCATCAAGGGTTCCCTCATTCCATTTTTATGTATACCAAGTCCACTAATTCCATCAGAACCCTTTTGTTTCATGAGCTCAAAACCTTTACCATATTGTTCTATTGGTAGTGGTGGAAAATTTTCTGTCTTTGTAAATCCATGCTAAAATTTCCTCAATTTCTTATTTTTTTAACTCTCCCCAGTTTGTGAAGTTAGTGGTGGGAGGAACTTTAATGAAAACTTTGGTTTCCATCTTGGAAAAAGGCCTACCATAAGACTTGGGAGACTTAGGTAGCTTTATGATGTAATAGGTAGTATTCAGTTTATACTCACCACAACCTTTGTCTTGGATTTTGATTTTGGGGTCAACAAATGGGGTTTTGGATGTAGATGATTTAATGAGGGCGGAGGGATCAATGTAATTGGATGAAGTGGATGTGGAAGTTTCTCAATTAATAGGAACTTGGGGTTCAAGAACTTCCCTTAAGCTAGTACATTATTGGAAGGGATTAGGATCGCCAACGATTGTGACTTCGGTACCATTATACAAAAATTCCAAGCATTGATAATATGTGGAAGGCACAACTTTCATGGCATGAATGCAGAGTATAGTGAGGAGAAGGTTATACAGAAGTTCAAGATCCAAGACTTCGAATGTGGTGTCCATTATTGTGGATCCAACTCCAATAGGGAGTGTGATAACACCCTTGGAAGAGTATTCTTCATTGTCATAGGCATTGATTACAATAATTTTCGATGTTTCTACGCAAGCTTCAGAATAGCCCAATGCCTTGACCAATTTTAAGGTGCAAATATTCAGTCTAGGTCTGCCATCTACCAAGACTCGTTTGACCTTGTGTTGATGGACAAACACTTCAAGGTGCAATGGGTCGTTATGGTTAGAATTTTATGTAGAGTAGTCTTTGTTGGAAAAGGAGAGATGGAGTGAGTTGGCTAAGTATCCAACCAAGGCTTCAAACCGAGGCATAATTTGATGAAATAACCTTTACATCATCATTAATAGGCCCCTATTGCCCCATATTGTGCATCCTGAGGCACAATTTGATGAAATAATTGACTAGAACAATTTAGAAACCTAAATTTCTTATCTCCCAACCTTCTAGGTAGTAAAATGTCCCTTGTGGGACCCATTCACCATTAGGGGTGAATTAGTCCCATCCAGGTGGGAACCATTTTCCCTTGATGGTGAATGAGTCCCATTTGAGCCATTTTTATGGTTTAAGTAGGAAATTTTGGATTTTAAGTCTTATTTTCTTCCATGTTGACCTTAGGGATCCAATTAATGGGAAAATAAGGTGAATTTCCTATAAATACAACCTTCTAAGCTCTAATTCATAATATCTCAACTCATTTATCATTTTTCTTCCACCTCAAGTCAAGCAAACTAGGGTTTCATCCTTCCAAGTCATTCGATACCACTTTTTAGAGATTCAAGGACATAATCTTCATCTTTTGCTGTAGAAAATCAAGATCAATCTTCATGGCAAGGTATTAACTCCATTTTTTCATGATTCATTACATTCTTTCTTCATTTTGGTTTAGTTACCTAAAAAGAGGTTTGACCAAGGAAAACCCCCATGCCCTAACATTCATCATTTATCTTTCTCTTCTTGTGTGATTACAGATTTAGACATCTTCAAGACTTGGAAATCATTGAAGAATATGCTAAAGACTTGTTTAAGACATCTCCTTATTGACCAAGCCAAAATATCAACAAAAAATAACTTTCAATGCTGAAAATTTGACTTTCAGAGGCAGACACTTATCAAGAATTGAAGAGCGGACAAAGGGGTTCAGTTTCCACTTTTGGATTTTCAAAAATTTAAAAGTGGACTGATTTTCCATTGATGGTGAATGAGTCCCACAACTAGGCCTAAAAAAGGTTTTATACAGTTTTGGATACCCATTTGTCTAAAACGAGCTCTTAAACAATTTCCTAGATCTAGGACTAATTTGCCTAGGATGACGAATGACTCCCAATAGCCCAAATTTTTAGCATTAGCAGCATTTTAGAAGTCATTTCCAGCCTCTAGCAAGATCTCAGGTGCACACTTTCTATTTCATTCATTTATGTTATAGTTTGCATTCATTTCTAGGTGTTTATTGCATATCATAATGTGTTTTCCAACAACTTGCATTGCCTTAGTTTTCACTTCATAATCAATATCTTTCTTTAGTTTTCTACATTTAAGCATTGCATCTAGGCACATTCCATCCATTTCATATTAATATCGAATGTACACATTTCCCATTTTGGCCCAATATTTTCTCCTTTTAGGTGAAAAACCCTAGGAGTACAAAGCATTCATATGCCAAAAATCTTTGTTTACATAAATACATAATATAAGTGAATAAATTATAATCTATATTTTTATGATCAATAAAGTTGATTTGATAAGTCTATATGATTGTGTGCAATAAAATCACAAAGGAATGAAGAAACAATCTTAAATTTGTGCAAGAGTGTGTCAACTATCAATGTGTAAGTGTATTAATCCATTCTCTCAAAATAGACACATAATTAAATGGGAATTGGAATGGGTATGAAAATTTCACCATTATATTTTTCTCACTTTGATACATTTATGTGAATCCTAAAATAATAAAATCATACATGTGGATTTTGTATGATGTATACAATTGAACATAGAGCACTACTTTTAAGGATTTATGTCATTTCAATTATTTGTCAAATATGTTGTGCTTATGGTTTTCTATTCTTAAATGATTGATTGATTTTCTCATCGGGGAATTGTTTTTTTTGCATACCTTATATTTTGTGTTTTTTTTTTTGGGAAACCATTTTGTTGGTATGTGGATCCTAACTAGACTTGGTGTTAATTTTTGGTCACTTTACCTAGCATGTTTTCTCTACAAATTTAATAAAGGGAATTCATTGCAAATTTGAATTGTAATTTTGTTAAAATAGTTGGAAATTTTTCTTGAAATGATAATGTTTTCTTGTTAAGTATGTGCAGGATCATCATGGAAAAAATAGGCCCTTAAGTGGCAAAAAATTCAGAAAAATCAAAGTTAGGCAACTTGACATAAAAAATTGAATAAGTTATCCATATTATTTCAAAAATATGTAAGAATAGAATCTGTAGCAAATTGAATGTAGTTTCTAAACTACTAGTTTTTTTTTTTAAATCTATTTGGTGAAAATTTGAAATTTCAATGTAGTAGTACTTAAATTTTAAGGAAAAAATAAGAAGTAGGCGTCTGTCTAACCACCCTAACCATAATAAAATGATAATATTTTTTTATAATATTTTAGATATACGTAGAGCACTCATGTCTCGATGTGATGCATATTTTTTTGTAATTTTTTTCTAAGCAAATAATTAATTATGAATTTTTTATTGCAACTTTTTTAAAATATAAAGACTTGTATGTCTAACCACCTTAAGTTGGTCAAAACTTCATAAAATTCAATTTTTCTTTCTTTAATCCTATAGTATGTGAAGCATAGAATGTGACACATGTTTTGGATTCAAAAATTGTGATACCATTTGAAAGTTATAGATGTTTTTCAATCAGCCTATCGATCATGACTTTAGTCATAATTCAAATAGAAAATGAATAATAATTATTTATTAAATTCAAAGTGAAGCATAATTTATATTGGTGGAAAGCTAAGAATATCCTTTAAAAGCTCTTTTCATTTCATCAATTTTGGGTAGCAAAAAAGTTGTCATCCAAATACCCATCATTTTGCCACTTTTTGGCCCATCATGATCCTGCACATACCTTGTCAACATTGTGCATTAGAATTACAAGTGGTCATGTGCATTGGAAATGAATAGTCATGACTTGAAGCATTTGAAGCTTGTAGCAAGTTGTATGCAAAAAAGTAGAATGAACAGACACAACTTTGTTTGGAGTCTTCTTGTAGCATGGAATTGAAACAATCATTTGAAAATTGTTACAAGTCACATGGTTTAACATGACAGTGATTGTAGGTTGTTGGTGACACATGTAGCAGAGTGTGGTGAATTTGGGTAGTGAAAATTGTGTGAATTTATTTGTTGCACATTGTAGACATTTTCTACAAGTAATTATAATTTGTATTATGTTGGAATTTGAATAAATAAATGGACCTTGGTTTGTGGATATAGCCCAGGAAAGGGTGAACCGTGTTAAGAACTTGTTGTCTTGTTTCTTGTTCTATGAATTTCATTTATGTGTTCTATTCCTTTGTTTCATATATTTAAATCTACATATAATTGGTGATTTGATCTCTTCATTTCCTACCTTCAATTCCTAACACATTCATGATTTTCCCTCTCCAATCGTATATAATTAAATGCCTTGGATAGTTGCATTATGAATCTCTTACAAGTGGTTGCACTATTATGCTACCAAAATATTATCAAATTAAAGGTAAGAACTTTGATTTATTTTTGTGACTCTTGTATTTAATTAATATAAACCTCTCCACTCTTGATGGTGAATTTTTTTTAAATGGTTCCTCCTCAAGTACATCTTACATTATGAATTTTTTTTATTTCCTAGTTGTTTTAATTAAAACTATTGTTGATTACATGTCTCTCAATGTTGGGTATGTGCAAGATCATCATGGAAAAAATAGGCCCTTAAGTGACAAAAAATTTAGAAAAAATAGAGTTAGGCAACTTGTTGTAAAAATTTGAATAAGTTATATCTATTATTTCAAAAATATGTAAGAATAGAATCTATAGAAAATTGAATGTAGTTTCTAAACTACTAGGTTTTAAAAAAAAAATCTATTTGGTAAAAACTTGAAATTTTAACGCAGTAGTACATAAATTTTAGGGAAAAAATAAGAAGTAGGTGTATGTCGACCACCCTAACCACAATAAAATGATAATATTTTTTTATAATATTTTAGATATAAGTAGAGGACTCATGTCAATGTGATGCATATTTGTTTGTAATATTTTTCCAAGTAAATAATTAATTATGAATTTTTATTACAATTTTTTAAAATATAAAACTTATGTATGACCACCTTAACTTGTCAAAACTTCAAGAAATTCATTTTTTCTTTAATCCTATAGTATGTGAAGCATAGAATGTGATGCATATTTTGGATTCCAAAAATGTGATATTGTTTTGAAGCTATAAATGTTTTTCGATCAGGACTTTAGTAATTCAAATAGAAAATGAATAATAATTATTAATTAAATTTAAAGTATTAAAGCATAATTTATATTGGTGGAAAGTTGAGAATCTCTTTTAAAAACCCTTTTCGTTTCATCAATTTTGGGTGAAAAAAAGTCGTCAACCACATACCCTACACATACCCTACTATTTAAATAGATAAACACAAGATATTGTAACATCATAAGTTTTTACATCTGACAATTTCACACTACCTTGACACCCTATTTTTTCTTACAACATTAATTATAATAATAATTTATTCATTTTAGGGTTAGATCATAAAAATACATTGAATTCTTCGACACGTCGATAAATTTGAAGGCATAATCAGTCAAGAGGTAGAATCCCTAACCTTAAAGGGGGAACTAATTCAAATTTTAGGTCTTGGAGTCGGTCCTTGGTGGATTAAAATATCCCAAGTTGGCCTATAATCAAAATTTTCAATTGGAATACATATATAAGCAAGTTTTATTCTCATTTGAACTTTAGGAAGAAAGAAGAAGAAAAATTATAAGCAAGGAGAAATTATGATGTAATTATTGTGAAGATGTATGGAGTTATTACTAAAGGAGGACTCTCCCTCGAACATAAGCTTACACGTAAAATAACATTCAAGAACAAAAAACATGCAATTTTATTATACTTTCTCAAAACCATCTACATACATGCAATCAAATGTAATACAACTATCTAGTCATATTACTACTATTACAAAAATTTGGTTTGTAAAAGCATGCAAGTCTGTCAATGGCCATAATGGCCATTGAAACCCAACCTATGTTTTGTGTTCAAAAGAAATAATTTTGTCTATCTTCTCATCTAGAATGAATCTCTTTCCATTCATAACCACTTTATATAATTTTCCCACATGCCAATGAGCAATCACTTCCATTTTTGGCACCAAATAGATTTAGTTACCCCTTTTTTTGGGCCTAAGAAAATTCCTAAATTTTTGTCCAAAGTCTGAGAGTGATAAATTTTGAATTAGGCATCGGATTGAAAAACCGTTTGCACTATTGGAAAGATCTCAATAAGCGAAAGGTACACAAACGGTCCCTTAAAGGAATATTTGGATTTTCAACCATTTTTTGGGCCCATTCAAAACATCTAGGTGCCTCAAAATCAACTTTGAATATTTTTAAATGGATTTTGAAGACAAAAACATTAATATCTCACAAATGACAAATGGTATTGAAGTGATTTCTTCATCATTGTCTTTATTTCACCATTCTAGACATCTTTGTAATATTTCATGTCCATATGTGCACAAATTTCAACTTACTAAAAATAGTAACCCTACCATTTTTAGCCCTTATTGTGATTTTATCCACCACACCTAAAAAGATTCAAAATAAATATTTTTCAAGGATTCAAGATTGCTCTTAGACCCTAGATACTCCTACATTAGTTATCCTCTATATCAATTTATTGTGTTTTTAACTAACCTCTTGCAAGTCTATCAAGCAATCCAAGCATCCATCAATCAACTTTTGTGGCAACTTGTGGTATGAACATCATTTGGACAAGGATTTCATAGCAAGGTAATATTATCCATTTATCATTTTTATTTTTAGTCAATTATTTTTATTTAGCCTCTGCCTAACCTAGGGCATGCCCTCTTGATCATCATCATTTGTTGTACATGAAGGTGGAAGCACTAAAAAAATATTTGACTTAGGCAATCCCTTATAAAACACAACCGTTCCCCCTCTTTTCATGTGTGCAAGTCAAATCCAAAGGTTTCATCAGTAGACAATCACAGGAAAAATAGTGTAGATTGTAACACAACATTTGAGATTTGTAGATTTTGAAAATGAAAATTTTCTAGTCTAGGTAGCCAATGCCCCTATCCCTGCAATTTAGGCTTATCTTTCACACATGTTCCTTTGTGCCACCATTTTTTAGATTTGGGCATGCTCTATCAAATTTTCATTTTCATTTATGTGATAAATTAAATTTTTAGATCTAGGGTATATATCAAATAGGCTTGTTAAGACACATATTAAATTTTTCATCTTGGCAACTCAAGAGAACACAAACCCTAGGATATTGACTCTCCCTTGTGGCAACAATTTTATCATAAAACCCTATTTGGTTTGTATTTGAATGTAGAGTCAAAGTGAAAAGAAGTTAATCCTAGTTAAGGTAGTTGGATCTAGGATCACATTTCCTATTCTACAAATAATTTAATCAATACATTATATTTTTTCACTATTTGTTGAGCTTTCATTTGTTATAGATTACCTAATTTTATCAACATTTGGAAACACGTCTTTAGTTCTATTTAGAGGGGGTGCCTCTTTTAAATTTTTGTGGTTTTCTTGGGTATAGTGTGGACTCTTGAATTAGTATGTTATAGGTTTCTATGTGTTAATAAGACATGACATCTACATATCACTTAGAGATTCAAAATTTAATGGATACATATACTAGTTATAGAAGCTAATGTTGGAAGATCTCTTGGAAGAAAATGATTAATGTAGATATTAGGAATAAGATGCCATCATTTTGTAAATTATATGTTATTTAATTTGTTCCAAAATGCTTACCAAAGCATGTCTCTAGGAGCCTAAGGTGTTATTGGAAAATGATTTCTAATAATATTCCACCTATAATTTGTAATTGCATTCATAAGGAATGAAGGGGTCTTTTGGTAGTAGTAAATAGTTACTTGTAAAAAAAATTAATTAGTTCCTCAAGTGGAGTGCTTGGAAAGTAGGGAAAATTGTCTCTTGGTTTTCCATGTAGGTGAGTACTAGATTTCCCAATTTGGTATGCCAAAATTAGTGACTTTACACATTCCAATGGGAATTCCAAGGAGTGGGATGTTTGGCTTAAATTATAAGAGAATCTTGGTCACCTAGTTTTACCATGGCTTAGAACCTCTTACTTGATATCATTATTCTAATATCTCTATAAATTGGAGCCTTCAAATGGTTGTAACATTTTCTAGATAATCTTTTCTTATATGTTTTCTTAGGGTGATCGCATAATACTGGTTTACAATTTTTGGCCAAACTGGACACTAAACTAATTTTTTCTAACTAAATCTTCACTTTTGGAAACCTATAGCAGCTAAACCGTGAGAAATTTGAAGATGATGCAAACTAGTGATTTGTGACATTTTATCTATAGATTCTAAATATATTTTTTTCAAAAGATTTGGAATTAGATTGCACTTATTTTCCATCTCCTTTGAAAACTAGTTTTTTTCAGTAAACACCATTTTTAAGGAGTGATGCTCACCATATACAACCTACCTTTTTTTCCGTGAAGGATATTTTTTATTTTTATTTTTAGTTTAGATGTGTAACTACAATATCTAGCACTTTCATTCAGTTTATAGTTTCTTATTAAATATTTTTTCCTTAATCAAGTTTCAAAGTCAAACCAATTACAATTCAAAAATAGGTGAACTATATACAACATAACTTTTTTTGTATGTATTGAAATTCATTTTTTTTTGTTGGATCAAGGAATTCAATGTCTAGTGCACTGATATTTTTATTTTATTTTTGATAATTTTCTATTTTTCAATGTGTAGAACAGAGAGCTTGATTTTCAGTGAAAAACCTACATTCACAAGAAATAAAAAATAAATATAATAATAAAATTAAATTTATTTAAAATTATAATTTTTGGGAAGCTTAAAATAAGGACTACATACTTACAAAAAATAAATTTTAAATGAATTCATTTGATCTCCCAAAAGGTAAATCAAAAGTGATTTTTTATCAACATTTTCATAGGTGTAAAGGAGACTCTATTAAAGGTATGGTTTAAAACTAGTTGGGTTCTATCCAAGGGGTTTTGATCTAAGGTGGTTCAATAAAACCCTCTTCAATTGGAATCCTCTAAATGAAACTTTTCAAGGCTTAAATCATTATATTTTCTAAAAAAGATG
The DNA here is from genome assembly GCA_007258455.2 of Sequoia sempervirens. Lineage (NCBI taxonomy): Eukaryota > Viridiplantae > Streptophyta > Pinopsida > Cupressales > Cupressaceae > Sequoia > Sequoia sempervirens. The sequence goes on from VDFB02000013.1 coordinate 23,480,453, forward strand.
TGATTTCAACAAAAATCAAGATCTCCCAGCAATTGTAAACTAGTATTGTGGGATCACCCCTTATTAATAGTTAATTGATCCATAGGTGTTTTCAAATTGGAGAAAATAAGAGCAAAAGGAAGTGTCTTGCATTGTGACATTAGTTGAATAAAGTATATAATTGGAATCTCTTCTTAGAGTGGTTTCTTCTTGCAAGGGTTTTTCCATGTAAATATTATTTAATGTAATCAAGCTTGTTGATTATTTATGTTGCTAATTTTAATTCTTAAATATCTCAATAGTTTTCCACAATTGAATGGTTTTTTATGAAAATTAATTTGAGGTTCTATATTATCATAGTTTACCTTTAATATACCAATAGAAGATATATTACAAAGGAATGATATCTTGCAATAATATTTGGTGAAGGGGTGTTACCACAATAGTGTGTCTCACTTTTGGGACATGCTAATTTTCACCTGAAATCACTGTTGTAGAAAAACTAATGATTTAAGTCTTGAGAGGCTCCATCTAAAGGGTTTTGAAGAGGGATAGATAAGACACCCTTATATAAAACCCCCTTGGATAGAACCCCTTTAGTATTAAATCATACCCACAATGGAGTATCGGGTATGTGCAGGATCATGAGGGGCCAAAAAGTGGCAATATTATGGGTATTTGTAGGGTATGTGGCTGACAACTTTTTTTTAACCCAAAATTGATGAAACGAAAAGGGTTTTTAGAGGATATTCTCAGCTTTCCACCAATATAAATTATGCTTTAACTTGAATTTAATAAATTATTATTATTCATTTTCTATTAGAATTATGACTAAAGTTCGATCATAAGTTGATTGAAAAACATCCATAATTTTCAAACGGTATCACATTTTTTGAATTAGAAACATGCATCACATTCTATGCTTCACATACTATAGGATTAAAAAAAGAAAAATTAAATTTCATGAAGTTTTGACCAAGTTAAGGTGGTCAGACATACGAGTTTTTATATTTTTTTAAAAATTGTAATAAAAAATCCATAATTAATTATTTACTTGGAAAAAAATTACAAAAAAAGTGCATCACATCTGGACATGAGTCCTCTACTTATATATAAAATCTTATAAGAAAATATTATCATTTTATTATGGTTAGGGTGGTCAGACAGACACCTACTTCTTATTTTTTCCCTGAAATTTAAGTATTACTACATTGAAATTTCAAATTTTCACCAAATAGATTTTATTTATTTTTAAATAAACCTAGTAGTTTAGAAACTAGATTCAATTTTCTATAGATTCTATTCTTACATGTATATTTTTGAAATAATATAGATAACTTATTCAAATATTTACGTCAAGTTGCCTAACACTGATTTTTCTAGATTTTTTGCCACTTAAGGGCCTATTTGTTCCATGATGATCCTGCACATACCCTATCCTTCACACTTATCAAAATGCTTGCAAAAAACAAATTTTTCTTTACTTTTTGAGGGATTAAATAATGTCATTTAAAAACTATATTTTACAAGATTGTAGCCCTTGAAACAATCTTTCCAAAAAATATAAATTTGATATATTTTCATTTTATCATGTATTTAATTTTTAATTATTATTAAACATAGGTTTTTCTCCAAACATCAAGCTATTTGTTGTGTAGAGGTGGACAAATAGTAAACCATTGTTAAAAAATTCAAAAAATACCCTTTGCATAGGTATTGATGTCTTGTTTCACCCAAAAAAAAGGATTTCGATATTTACAAAACATGTTAGGTTGTTTGACACACACGTATGTCCAAATTATAGTTACATTGACTTTAAAAAATAATTTAAAAAATAATATGCAACAAAAAATTATGAAAAAATATCCTTTCCCTAGATATTGATGTTGAGAATCTGTATTTGAAAAATTACAATTTAATCCTTTATAGAAAAAAAATTATGTTGTACGACACACACATTACTTTATGAAAATGTTTTTTTCTATTTAAAACTAGTTATTAAAGGAGACATTGAAAGATTCATTATTTATTTTAGAAAATATTTTAAAAAAATAGAATCTACACATAAATTGTCACAAATCACTAGTTCATATCATCTTCAAATTCTTAACGGTTTAGCTATTATAGGTCTTAGAAGATGAAGATTCAGTTAAAAATATTGATGTGAAAGTCCATCTTGGGCAAAAAGTGAAACAGAATATTGTGATTTCACTTGAAGGTTTCAAAAGTTGAATAATAATACATGAACCATTCAATTTAATCTTGTATATTATGTTCACATGAATATCTCTAAGGAGGCTACCACTTATAGGTTTTGGAAGAGAAAAGGTGATGTTTATTAAATAAAGAGTCTAGTACATAATGCATTAGAAAATAAATTTCCATTCCTTAGAGATGAAGGATGTAGGATTTATTTCTAAGAATTTAAATTCTTTCAACTTGATTTTGAGTTAGATAGGATATGTTAATATTAAGATTATAAGTGTGGAGAATAGGTTTATATTTTTGTGTTGTTCTTTGTCCAAATATTTAGAGAATCTAGTCATCATTATGGGTGGTTCTAATATGGATCCAAAAATGTGTGACCTTACTATGTTTCTTACATGAAAAAACCCTTGTGAGAAAAAACTTCAAGAAGAAGAGATGCCAATGTTGCATTATCTCTAAATAAATGAGATTACAATATGGGTATGTGCAAGATCATGATGGGCCAAAAAGTGGCAATATGATGGGTATTTATAGGGTATGTGGCTGATGACATTTTTTTTACCCAAAATTGATGAAACAAAAAGGGTTTTTAAAGGAGATTCTTAGATTTCCACCAATATAAATTATGCTTTATTTTTAATTTAATAAATTATTATTATTAATTTTCTACTTGAATTATGACTAAATCCCTTATTAATAGGTTGATTTAAAAACATCTATAGCTTTCAAACAATATCATATTTTTTGAATTTGAAAAATGCATCACATTCTATGCTTCACATAATATAGGATTAAAAAGGAAAAAATGAATTTCATGAAATTTTGACCAAGTTAAGGTGGTTAGACATACAAGTTTTTATATTTTTCTAAAATTGTAATAAAAATTCATAATTAATTATTTACTTGGAAAAAATTACAAAAAATATGCATCACATCGGGACATGAGTCCTCTACTTATATTTAAAATATTATAAAAATATTATCATTTTATTGTGGTTAGGGTGGTTAGATAGACACCTACTTCTTATTTTTCCCTGAAATTTAAGTGCTAGCATTGAAATTTTAAATTTTCACCAAATAGATTTTTTTCTTTTAAATAAACCTAGTAGTTTAGAAACTACATTCAATTTTCTATAGATTCTATTCTTACATATTTTTGAAATAATATAGATAACTTATTCAAATTTTTACATCAAGTTGCCTAACTCTATTTTTTTAGAATTTTTTGCCACTTAAGGGCCTATTTTTTCCATGATGATCCTGCACATACCCATACATTCACTTCTATTTTCCTTTATTCCTCCAGCATGGCAACACCTATGTACCTATGAAAAATCTCTTTATGTCTCAACTTGTCCTTGTTCTATTAGAGTAAGTCTACAATCCATTGTTCCTCATAATTTCTACATCCAAGGAGTTGATTTTATAGATTTGTGAAGAGGTCTTAAGCTCTAAACCTGGAAACCAAAGATGAATCTTCATTCTAAACATCCCCAACCCTTGGATTGCCTCTTCAAAATGTGATGGATACCAATTTTGGCTCCAATTCTTTCCCTCCAACTTGGCCACCCAAACTTGGAAAAGAAACATTACATTAAATGCAATAAATGATGGAATATCAAGAGAATCCCAATACTCACTCATTTGTGTGCTTCCTTATCTTTTCCATTCCATTCTAGGAATCCACATGTGGGGAAAACAATATTAAATATTCATGTCCACAAGTCACATTTATCGCTGCTAGTGGAACCCATCACCCCTTATAAATGTATTACAATGGTGAAAATAAATATTAAAAAATATTTTTATAGTACACCTTAAGTTCCTGGTGACGCTTTCCAAGAATGAAATGAAACCATGAAATATGATTTAGAAGGTAGATGGAACCTTGATCCTAACATTATCTACATGCATTTTTTTAACCCAAAACCTTGATCCTTTGCAATAAGTTCATTTAAATGCTATATTTTTGGGCATTCCCTTACTAGAGTATCCTTTCCTTGGAGCACACAAACTCCAAAAGTTTTGACCCAATTTGTTAGAAAAATTTAAGTGCCAAAGTTTTAGATTTATGCTTCCCTCAATACAATTTCCTTGGCATGCCTAACCTCCCAATCCTTTTCCATCAAAATTGATTTGCCTTTTACATCAAAGTTTTGGGCATCCATGATCTAAACTAAACTATTAAGACTTTGAAGATGATATGAACTAGTGATTTTTAATTTTTTGTGTAGATTCTAAATGTTTATTAAAATTATTTTGTAAAAGTTGATTTATTCCATATTGCATAACCTTTTTACAAAAAGATCAAATTATAAATTCTTAAACATATATTGATAACACCAATATCTAGTGTGGACATATTTTTTTATTAATTTTTGAAGTCATATTAATTATAATTTAGACATAGGTTTCTTTTCATATCATATAATTTTTTTATATAAACCCAAGTAAACTTTTTCTTGATGAATCAAGGTCCATTAGTACCTAGTGAACAAATATATTTTAGATTTTTTTTCTCTATTTTTTTAGTTTTCCATGTATGTGGAATAGAGACCTTAACATTCAATGAAAAATCCCATTTTTACTAAAAATAGAAAATAATAATAATAATAATAATAATTAAACTGAATATATTTTTAAAAAAAAAATTGAAAAATTGCTCTAAGGGATGTGATCCCATAACAACCTCCTATAATGTGGATTCCATTTTCTAGTCCAACCCAAATTTGAAGAGAGTTTGAGCACCAACAAAGAAAACTAAATCCAAGGGCTTTCATTCAAACAACCTTTCAATGAAGTTCCCTTCCATGTTTAAAAAATTAGTAAAACGTTAAAAATATATATTACCCTCAATAAAGGTACACCTTCATTTTAATGTATTGATGCAAACACCTTTTAATTAATGTTTTTGTCAAAATTTTCTCTTCAATCATACAAATGTATAAATTCACACAAGTGGGAGACACTATTGTGTGTCTACCCTATTTTACTAGAGTCAAAGTTATGACCTTCCTTCTACCTTAGTGTCTGTTTCCATTTATGTGCAACTCTTGAAACCACTGATTTCTTCATATATTTCCTTAGAGTCAAAATTTTTCCTATCCCAATATCTTAGTATCTTTCCTTTTCCACCTCTAAACCTTGTTTCCCAATAACTTCCCTTATACTTCCTATTATAGTTAATGATGTAGGATTGATTTCAAAGTGGTACCAAGTATGGCTCATTTATAAACCTCAATCCCCAACATTCTAACACTTTTATCTCATCAAGACTATCTATTTGTACTTCCCTTCATCTACATGAAATTATCATCACTAATGATCCCCAATGCTCCAACTTCTTGACTACCATGTGGTATGAGGTATCCCTAACCTCTAACTCCTAATGGTCCAAAACTTTCACATTTTATTTCAATGCATAGTCACAACTCTACTCCTTGCATGTCTATAGGTTCATTTATGACCTTATTTGATGTAGCCACTACTTAAAATATTTTTCTTTCCCAAAAAATAGTGTTCATCATTTGGGCATGGATTTGCAAGCAATTTCTTGTGATAATAAATAAAACAAAACAAGATGTTGGATTAATAATTTGATATGACCTTAAAATTACTAGATTAGATTTGATACACTAAAGTGTACATATTCAAAGGAGGAAATATTGTAGTGGTCATTCCTTAATTTATTTTACAATTGAAGAGTTTTAGAGATTGAACATTCATGTAATTTCCTAGGAAATTTTTTAGTATAATTTATGTGCACTCTTCCACTCTGTATACATAGATTTGTAGGAACTGTCAATGATCAACATTATGGAAAATTAGGAGAGGATTAATTCTTCATGCCTAAAGAAATTTTTTTGTCTCAAGAGAACAATTTCCATGCATGATCATTGATGATAGTGATTTCATGATCATGGGATCTCTCTATAAACACAAAGTGGTTACATCATATCTTCTCTAGGTCATGTGTCCTAGTTTCCAGTCTATATATAGGTTTAATTTTTTCTTGTAGTGGGTTTGATATTTTCTCATATTTCTAATCAATATCATTGGGATCAATTTATAATGTGTTTCTATACTACTATATATGAATATAAATCAATGTTGAGTCTATATGAGATATATGGTGATTTCAATTTTTTTTAGAAAATCAATATAAGATACTACTTATATCTCATTATTTATTCTATCTTTGTTATTAGTTAAGAGTTTTTGGGAATCATCAAGTCCTTAATTTCACAATTTTTTTCTTTACGCTAGTTTATTTTATTTTATATATAAAAGGTGTTGTAAAACGGTTTTACTTTGTGTAATAACATATCAAGGCAAAAATATTTAAATACTAGTGTGTGAAGCTTTTAAGTTAATGATGGATTATTAAGTAGAGGTGTATTTTTGGGATACAAGGTAATTCTCAATTTTAAGCTTTCCAATATAAAGCCAAGTACATTAAACACATTTAATAGTTAAGGTTTACTTTTCCATTAAGGTTATATCCATATTAGATTTTATGTTGTAGGAATATGCACCTATCTAATAACCAAAGTCTAACCATCTAACTCATTTAAAAACCAAAAGAAAATTAAATTTTAATAAACTATTTTGTAGTTTAATGTTACGTGATTATGCATGTCCATTTTATTAATCTCTAATAAAATTATTATGATCTTATGAATCATAAAATCACTAGAGTACTATTGTATAATGTATTAAATTAGGTCAATGATGTTTTAATTAACTAACAGTAAGTACAATTCTAGGGATTAGTGACATATTTCATCTTAGGTTGCATCATTTAATTCAACTACCTAAAATAAGAGATCTATGATTTATATGTATAGTGATCCTGCACAAACCATAACTATCAAAGAAAATATAGAATCATCTTTGTGTGGGTTCAAATTAGTCTTTATATCTGTTTTATTTTGAAAATATCTCTAAGAAATTTCTTCCAAGCTTGGAAATGCTCAAAGGGAAAAAGAGCTTCTTATTCCTCTTGCGTGTTGGCCTTTTCAACCCCTAATTTGAGGATAGCTTGTTTCCCTGTTTAAATTTTTTTGGTCATCTTATTTATGTATTGTTGAGAGCCTTAAAGTGAGTGGTTAAACTAGATCATAACACAAGAAGTTTCAAAGAGGATGTGGCCTTATTTATAGAAGATAGTTATTCACCTTAAAAATCCCAAAATCCTATGATTGAAAATAATTATTTCATAAGTGAATGAAAATTTAGGTTTTTCACTTTTTGACATATCCATTTGAGTTTCATGTAGAATTAATATATATAATCTAGTCTTGCATTAATGAACTATTCAATATTCATCTTCATAATCTGCATATATATGTAAGATCTTTGTTATGATTTTGGATGTGAAAAGGTGAGGCTTAAAGATCTACTCCTAGAAAGTCTTCCTTTTCACTTTCTATTTGTATATATTGACATACATATTGCCTTACCATGACACTTGTCTCTTGATAGCTCTTGGAGACAAGATCTATTGCTTATGATTTGGTTGCTTGTGAGTTGTATTTACTACTACACAACTTGATGTAAGACCAACCCATGTCTCTTTTTGTGATGAGGAAATCATCTTGACTCCATGTATCTTTACATACATTCTGACATTGTAAAGAAACTTTTTTCTATAAGGAAGATGTAGGTTAAGCTTGAAGATCTACAACCTTGTGTATAAACTAAAAGGTGTGATAATCATAATCTAGTATGGGTAGCAACATGAATTTATGTCTCACTAGTAGGCCATATATTTGAAAACACAAAAAATTCATTGTTTTACATAAAGATTCAATTGAACCCACTCAACATGCATGTGGTGGTTCATCTTGTGGCTTTGTATGGTAGAGAGGGATTTGATCAAATCCCCTTAGACCTAACCACCTTAGAAAACTATATATATGACTAGAGGCAGTGTTTTTAAGTTTTGAATAATGCTATAGGGTTTCAATGTAAGGGGATTTGATCCCCTCCTATTTAAATGGTGGAATTTTAGAGGATAAAATATGTCATTTACATCACAATCTTTGGGATCAAATGAAGAAATACAAGTACAAAGTTATATAAGTACACAACACTCGTTAATTTTCTAAAAAATATAATATGTATTTTCATATTATTATGTTTTTAATTTCTTAATTAATATAGGTTTGTTACCAAAAAAGTAAGAACCCTTATTTGAAATAATTAAAAATAACAAAATATATCAAAAGAATCTCAAAAAATTACACTATATTACTATGGATGTTCTTACTTTAATAAAACGAACTTATACATATATTACAACGAAATAGAAGTCTAAAGTTTTACTATTAACAATTAAAAAAGAAATAATAAATAAAATTTATAATTAAAATTATGAAAATTACCTATATATTAAATACTAGAAACAAATCATTGCACATATCTTTATTGCAACAAATTATTTGTTAAATATATTATAAAACTACTATTATTTATTTGACTATTAGATATTGTTATATTTAAGTAAAACTATTCATTTTTTTGAAACTTAAGACCCCCCTTTTCAAAACACAAACTCTTCACCATTAGACCAACTTATATATACAATGAAAGGGTAAATACAAACTTTTGACTATTAGACCAACTCATGTATACAGTTAAACACGAACTCTTTATCAGTAAGCCAACTCCTATATACATTAAAAAGGTAAATACAAACTTTTTACCATTAGACCAACTCATAAAACACAAACTCTTCACCATTTGATCAACTCCTATATACAGTGAATTACAAAACACAAACTCTTTACCATTAGACCAACTCATATATACATTAAAAAGGTAAAGACAATTTATTTATTGTTTTGGTTGGAGATACCCTTGAGGGGGTCCCCTTTAGCTTAGAAAAGCCAAGGTTTGAGGGGTATCCATTCCGTCTCAAGCACGATCCCAATCTTCTCCCTTTTTAAGTGTCAGGGCTTTGCACTCAGCAACCTTGATCCTTGGCGGACTCGTTTAGAACCTTTCAACTTTATCAGCAGACCATAGGGCTCATTGACTAAATACAAACTTTTCACCATTAGACCAATTCATATATACAGTAAAAGACAAACTGATTAACTTTTCACCATTAGACCAACTCATATGTACAATAAAAAGATAAATACAAATTTTAATCATTTAAATATTGACAAATGACGCCGTCGAAGGACCCTCACCCTGTCAAAAGATGTAATGGCAAGAATGAGGCAATAGAAGGACACTGACGGACTGCAGCGCTGCTGAAATTGTGAACTTCTCTCGAGGAATGGATGGCTGAGAAGCTTCGAGGCCTTCCATCGCTTGCCCGCGTCCTTCTGAAGACAACATTTGATGAAACTCTGGAACTCAGCAGATGCACTGGCAGGCGCTGAGGGTGGCTCTTGAACACATATGGCATACAAATCCGGCTGCTCTCCAGCTCCTGGAAATGGGAAATGTCCCAAATAGCATTCCAGCAATGTCAATCCCAAGCTCCAGATATCTCCTGCATAACCGTCATAACTTCCACCACACCTGTCTAGGTCGAATCTTTCGGGGCTCATGTAAGCAGATGTTCCCACAGAGGATTTGCAGTAGGGATCTATGGTTGGTGATACAAATCTGCTCACCCCAAAGTCTGCAATTTTAATTCTCTTAAGATTCTTGCTAGTCAAGATATTGGACGGCTTAATGTCTCTGTGAACAATCCTCTTGCTGTGAAGGTATTCCAATCCCTCCGTCACTTGCCGGGCAACGTTAGCCAGGAATGACTCACTCAGCCTTGTCTGGTGCTTTAACCAGTCGGCAAGGGAGCCTCCATCCATGTATTCCAGAACAAAATTAATTTTGTCTTCCTCTTGAAAGATACCCTGACATTTGATAACATAGGGACAATCAGTTTTCCTGAGGATGTCCATCTCCCTGGTGACGAGGGATGTAAGGGAGGAATCATGGTCGAGGTGGGTGACTTTCAGAGCATAGTAAGAACAGGATTTGCGGTGGAGGGTTTTGTACACTATGCCCCCACTGCCTCGTCCCAGTTTCCCCACTTTTTCCAAATCACGGAGATTCTGTATGCGCTGTGTGGGAGGAAGGGGTAGAGAAAGATACTTTAGCGATGCTACCCTCTTTAGCAGGGGCACACTCAATCCCAGCTGTTTTTTTCTCTTCATCAGGCATTCCTTTCCTCTTTCGAGAAATCTCAGCTATAACTGCTTGATTAAAAGTAGACTGTTTATCTGCTTGTGCGAAAGTATGTGAAGATGAGGAGCTATATAAAGTAGCGTCAATCCAGAGCAGATGAAATTATTGAAACCGAAGAGGAAGATAACTCAATGCAGGCAGTGAGACCAAGCCATAAAAAAAAGTCTAAGCACGTCGGTTGGACAACTCATTAAAGTTGAATTGAATTTGTACGACTGCCGTGAACGCGTAAAGAACGAGAAAAAACACACCTTATCGGGGAGAGGACCCACAAGCATGATAGTATTTGTTTATATAGTGTTTAATATTTTTATCAATATTGGACGAATAGTTGTGACTTTAAAGTTGTAAGTGTTGATGATGACTATCCATAATTAAATAAAATGTATTCTTTTGATCTAAAAGGCAACCAATCATGTGATGCCACATCAGCGCTCAATAAAAACATGCTGTGAATGCACAAGTATTGGTCTCTTTTTTTTTGGGCCTTTTTGGACACCTTGACAAAAAGCTTGCTAATGTGGCATCATATTTAATGATGTGGCCATGAAACCTTAGTTATAAGCAAGGGACTTGCCAAGTAAGTTGCAAAAAATTGGGAGTGATTTGAAATTTCCATTTAGGATAATTAGAAGCGCAAAGTTTGGGTGCTCAACTACTAGATCATCTCCCCTAATTTTAAGTGAAGAAAACTGGTGTAACCATGAAAACAAATGGTGTGTATATAGTCATAAAATTGAAATCCGTTTAAGTCATGACCTAGCGGCTTCTTAGTAGGCCACTAATCTTTCTAGCAAGCTCAGAGGAACCTCACTTGAACAACCATTGATCCCATAATGTCACATACTTTGTAATATTTTGAATAATATGTGAAATGAATATATTTAAGATATAATATTAATTCATTCTAGTACTAATATGAATAATCCCAATTGACTACATGACTATTGGACCCTGTTGGCCAGAATTTGTCTATGTGGTATTGTAATGAAAGTATTTACATTGGCAATTTGTAGGTAAAAATTGTATTATCTATTTTATAGATTAGCTGGCATGACAGAGACAAGTCGGTAATTTGAGATCAGTAGACTCTTGCAAGTTTAATCTATTCCAATATTAGTAGAATAGTGAAAATTATAGTTGTTAGGTTTGACCTTGACCTCAAGTTTGATTCATAGATGCAATTGATACTAACACACTTGAAATTGAGTGTGTTCAAAATAAACTAATTCATAAGTGTATTAAATAATTCAATTCTTAAATAATTTGAAAGTTAATAAAATAAATCTACAATAATCTTAATGCATAATTTTGTGACATTGGCACATAGAAGTGGTGTGAAATGTAGAGAAAAATTTTCAATCCACAAGGAAAAAGCTAAATACAACATTGAGGCCCCATTGTAAATGTGTCCAAAACCATCCACACGGATACCATGGATCTAAGCCAAAGAGCTAGCCATCAGGGAATTTCTTGGGAGAAAGCTTGTGAGGGAAAAAATCACAAATCAGATTGTGCAAAAGTGGGAAGAATGCACAAACCACAACTTTATGCCAAACGGCTTTTTGTGGACCTCTTCAAGACAAAAAGATAAAGGGATAAGATTAATGATAGAGAATGGTCACATGAAAATATGCCTATGTTTACAGAAGTGGGCTCCAAACTTTGATCTGCAAAAGACAAATCCTATGTTGGAATTAATTTGGATTCATCTTTACAATCTACCTTTTGAATATTGGTCTAGCGCAAGTCTAAGCGATATTGGAGACAATATCAGGACATTGGAGGTGGATTTGAGGAACAATGATTCCTTCATATATGTCAAATTATGTATAATCACAATTTGTGACATCCCTAGGTATTTGTGAGTTAGTTGTCTCATGTGATAGTATTAAGACACTTGTCATGATCTTGTTAATTCTATCTCTCACCTTGCCTTCATAAGTAAGGCATCTCTTGCATATTTCACATCTTGATAACATATTTTTCACACACATGATTGTATCTTGTATTTGTTATAGCACAATTGTGCCACATGACCAATAGAGTTATGGATCACATAATTATAGTCACAAGAATTTGTTCCTCAATTGTGCTCTTATAGTGATTCCTTTACTATTATAGCATAACCCTTTGGACTTATATTGCTCAAATCCTTACATTGCTTATTTTCTCTTTGGATGGATGGCAATTCAATGGCAGGGATTTGTATGGAGGTCATGCTCATATAAGTGCCTTCATCACCATTACATAATAGTACATTGGAATTTCTTTTCTTCAACCTTTACTTCATTTTTTATTGTTAGGTTTTCTTAGTGATTATTCCATTTCCACGTGGCATATTGATAAAAGAAACCAAGCAAAAAATCATTTTTTTTTTAGTTAACTCTTGCTAACATACTTTTGGAATAAATGTTTGACTACATTACTTTGAGTGTGAAGAAATTGGTTTTCTACTTATAATACATTCATTGAGAGTTGTAGCATAAGTTTCTTATGCTAAAATCCATCTTGTAAAATTTCTTTAAAGCTACTTTAAGAAGGCTTCATAGATTTTTTGTGGTTTATACAACTTTTGTTTTGATAGTAAATGACATCAGATTCTTTGTGTAACTGAAATGATTTATTAATTATGGTTTTATGATGATTAAATGTTTTATTTAGAAGGGGTTAACATGTGGCATTTTATGTGTAGGAAGAATATATTGTGATGCAACATTCAGGTATGGACGGTTTAGGAAAACTTGGATTACTATCAGTGACATAACCAAGTTGGAGAGTACCTTGAGCTAGTCTGAAACACTTCTGGGCATTTTCGGTCAGAAGTAGAACCTAAGTATAGGAATGAAAATGTTAGTGGATAGAGAAAATCATAAATCTGCTAGTCCATTCTCATATCCAATTTGAGGTCATGAATATCAGATAGAGAAAGTTCCTACATTCTAAACATAAAATCATAAATTTTTTGATCCAATTGGAGATCCAATTTAAGGTCGTGAAGCTCTAGCAAAGAAAGTTCCTACATTCTATTAGATAAAATCATAAATCTACTTGGTCCAATTTGAGGTCCAATTGTAAGGATTTGTCTTTTTAATTACACTTTCTAACATTTGGCTTGATAAAAATTGTTACTTTAGAATTATGGTTTTACTTTTCTTCAAATGTTTTCAACCCTCATTTCAAGGAAGAGCTTCGAAGATGGTTCCTTTAGATGGAAACTACACTTTTCTTAGCTATAGGTTTCATCTAGAAACACAATGAGCTCAGGTACTATCATACTCAAAGCAAAAGTAGGAGTCATGCAATGATGAGATACTCATTTTTGGTGCTTTGGTTAAGAACTTTAAATGTTTGGTTATGTGCACAAAGAATGTTCATGGAGTGCAAACTTCCTTACAAAGCAATTACTACAATAGAGTTTGAGGTGAATTGCAGCTGCTATTTTATGCTAATATGGATATGTTCTAACCTATAGTTAATTTTTGTAGCATAATAGATAGGCTAAATAGTTGTTCATATACCATTGTTTCTAATTCAAAAATTTTATACCTTATTCTAGGAGAAAATCACAGGGGGAGTCTATACATAAGACACCATTGTTTCCAATTCAAAATTGTTGGTTCTTTCACAATTGTTTGCTTCATTTATTTGATCTAAGATAGCCTGCTATGTAGAAGATGCTCTCAAAATCATAGTAAAATCATTTATTCTGGAATATTCTTTAGAATCTTCCCATCATAACAATGAACAAAAAAATTAGTCATTAACCTGAACCTTGCAAGAATTTCATCAAATTCAACTTTTCCACTCTATTTTCCATTTTGAATTTTACTCCCAATTTCATCCATGGGGAACTTCCTCAGCCTGTAGATCCTAATGTTAGCCATAACTTTACTAGGTTTCAAGGATAGCTTCAAGTTTTTACCCAAGCAACAATTGACAAAATTGGGCCTTACCAAATACAATGTGTTGAAAAGCTCTTTAAAAGAGTTCCTGAGAGTATAATGTGTAGTTTTGAATTAACCTTTTTGCATGAATTCCATATCTTTGATTGACTATTTTGAGCTTGATGAAATTCATCAAGAATGAGTAGACTTGGGCTCTCTAAAAGAAATTTTCCAATATGCTTAGCCTCTTCAAGAAGGCTCACATTTTTCTCACAAGTTAGGTATACAAAAAGATTGTAGCCAATTAACAAGACGAGTTAGAAAATATCCATATCAACATAAAATAATAGGTGCAATTCACCTCAAACTCTATTGTGATAATTGCTTTGTAAGGAAGTTTGCACTCCATGAACATTATTTGTGCACATCAATATGTTGGTTATTATCTCGATTGCCTTTTTATCAAAAGAATAGTGAAGTTCATTGCATAACTCATGACCATTTTACAGTGCTACATGATCTAGTGCTCTTTTACTTCATATTCACTATGTTCTCAATCACCATGTGCAAATGACTTAGAGGATAGTTGTTTGTCACCATTTGATAGTAACTTTCATTGTTTTTGGATTGTTTGTTATGATTCAATCACTATTTGAGAGTGATATTCCTTGCTTAGTCCTATAGGACAAAGGACAATACACATTTTGCAACTCTCTAACAATGATATTCCTTTTAGTGATCTTTTTCACCTAATTCAATGTCTTATCTTCTTCATTTCTTAGTGCTAGCAATGCCTACATAGTATTTTCTTAGTCGCAGTTACAATTCTCCTTCATTTGAAGATATTATGTTGCATAGACAATAATGTTTTAGTGAATTCATATTTTTTCTTACAAATGTCTTGTTGCACTTGTATAGTTTTGTTTTGCATAATATGTAATCAAGATTCCTTCAAATGGAGCTCTTTTGCAAAGGATGTAGGATAATCGTGTCAATAAAATAACAGTGTTAGTGAGAGGTATGACAGTAGATACACTGAGAATGGAAGGTATAATGTTTTGATAATAAAAGAATCATTTATCTACTCAAATATTGACACAAGTTTCCACGATACATAAGATAGTGTATAATGTACTCTATTCCATATTATCCACCTAATTCCATACCACTTAGAAAAGAAATGACTGAGAGTATATGTGCCCTATATTTTGCAGCCCAATTGTATCTTTCTAATGGTTTTCCACAATTAGGAAGAGGGTATTTCATGAAATGTTTGTGCCCACCCAAAACTAATCCTTACAAAGAATATTTGCACCTATGCAGAATACCATAAGCTACTTCAAAATACACATTGGCATCTTTATGATTATATACACATATTTTTTCCATAGTTTCAAAATGTACATTTATGATAATATTCACACAACAAGAACCTTAAAAGGCCAAAAACCTTGCTCTCATTCTTTCTAGGTCACTCCTTAAGAGCCCATATCAATATTTGTGGGATCTTTACAATAGCTTATCCACTGATGAGAAGGCTCCCTTATTTTCTAATGGAATAAACTATCATATGCTTTGCTTGAATGTGCAAAGTGATGTAGCACATTCAATGTCATAACGCATAGTTTGAGAGCAGAATTTTGAGACCTCATATCCATAGAATCCAACTTCTTGCAACACAAAATTTTGAACTAGCATTGAAGGAAGGTACTTTCAATATTGTTAGTGCTATTTAAGAACTCATGCTATCTCCTAGTTTTCTTCCAACTAATCAATTATATGAGTGATTATTTCTCAATAAGTTATAAGCATATTTGGAAGTGGATTTTTATCATATATTGTAGTTGAAATTTCAACTTCGGATCACCAAATCCTTCACAAAACCTTGTACACAACCACCACAACACCGCACAGTTGTTGTTGGGCCTTCATAGTGTTGTGGGGATAGCTCCCTATAACACTATGAAGACCCAACAATAATCATGCAATGTTGTCGTGGTTGTGCAAAAGGTTTTGTGAAGGCTTTAGTGATCTGAAGTGCAACTTTCAACTACAATATCTAATAAAGAAGCACTCCCAAATATGCTTTTGATGGATATTCATATCCTCGTCCAAAGCTCCAATTCACACATAGGTAGGAAGGATGCTTTCAAAGGTTTAGGAGTTTGGCTTTACACCCACTAGTTGCATTTTCTTAAAATTTTATAAGGAATTTTCAGAAAAAAATAACCCATTTTGAACATATCCATCAATCATGACATTCCATGATATCATATTTCTTTGAGGAATTTTTTGAAATAGTTTTCTTTCCCTGTCTATGCTTCCATATTTTCATGTATGTCTAGCAGGGCACTTGTAACTACAACATATGACAAAAAATTCCCTAGAGTTATGCTTTGATAGATGTCCCTTCGTTATTACTGGATATTTAATGTAGTACACATTATTATAGTGCAATCCTATTTTTCAAATTTTTTCATTTAGCATCATCAATATTATCCACAAGAACATTGTCCATGCTTAAAATGATGGAAATGGTTCACATCTCTTAGAACAATTTCTCTTGCAACAATCTTGGAGATGAGTTTAGATGCAATGTGAAAATCATAACATACTCGAAGGTTCTTAACAACTCTAATAGTTGTACTAGGGGCCATGTTTAACAAACTAAATGCAATTTCCAACTTTTCACTATGGTGGAAGATAAATGATTATTTTTTCTTCTATTACACAACATTAAGTAAAAGTCTTGAATCTGGAAATTCCCTGCAACCTTCATTTTCCAGGCCAATTTCTCTAATTTTACATAGCTCTCCCATGTTTGTGGATGTGATCTATATCCTATAATTTTTTATTGATTTATCTTTTTGTTGTGTTTGGACTTACTTTTATAAACTTGTAATAAACAATGCACTTTTATTCTTTATGAATTGAGACTAATAGTAATTTTGTTGGTTGTATTGAGGCACAACTTCATTCATGGCGAAAAAGGCAGACCCTGTTGCTCATATAAGATGGCACATTGCATATAAAAGAGGAAAGATTCTAGTTGGGTTATTGTGGACTACATTGAAGGAGAGAGCTTCATATATGGGACACAATCAACACTCTCCTTCTTGGATTCTACACATTACAACTTGCTCTAGGAAGATTTCCTATGTTGTAGAATTTTTAAGAGATGAAATCGGCATGTGCTCATATTGAAGGGATCCAAGCTTGCATTTCCATCATTGAAATTTTTTTTTTTGAGAAGTTTCTTTCTTGTAGCCATTTTTGTGCAATATTGTAACTTAGATTTTCAGTTTGGTAACTTAAAATAAAAATTCTAATACTCTATTTCTAAGTTGTATCTAGAACACCTTTCTTTTATAAATAAGTTTTACTAATTTTTCCTTCTCAATGGATGTCTTATTATGTGCAATTGATGATTGATGTGTATTTATTTGTTTTATTTTTAAATCCTTAAATATCTATCAATTAAAATGACTAAATATACAACTAATTGACATCGATTAATAATTAAATTGACTAAATATACTACCAATTGATATAAATCAGTGAACAATGAATAAACATGACTAAATATATGACCCATGAAATAAAAATGGCTAAATATAGTACCAAATTGATTAAAATTAATGATTAAATACACTACAAATAGACAAAAATTAGTAAATAAAATGACTAAATAGGTGACTAGATTACAGCAATCAATGAATAAATATATTAGTGAATAAAAAGTGACAAAATAAGTTACTATATTACAAAAATCAATGACTAAATATACTACCAAATCAATCAATCAAAATAACCTATAAATGATGAAAAATGGTTATTCATCAATCTAGTCATGCTATAAATGACTGGAATAAACTACTAATTGTTGTGTGACCATGTTCAGTCATTTATAAGTAGTTTTTAGTAGTTCTTTTAGTAATATATTGTTGTCTTTGTACTAGTGGTTATTTGAATTTCAGGAATTAAGAGTAAGATAAGTATAAATACAAGGTTATTTCACATAATTTCATCCTAAGACTTTAAAGAAAAATTTATGCAAACAAGAGTACTTTCACAAGAGAATTATAGAGCATTCAAGAAAGTATTCAAGGGAAGATTAATGAAGTTTATGGCAACAATCAAAGATCATATCATCATGTCAAATCCATGCATGTTGTTGAGCTAATATCATGATGTACAATCGGTGATCAAGGTAAAGTGTTCAAAGCCATTATCTTATGTCAAGTTCAAGATCAAGATCTACACTCATTGAGGCCATTTCATGCTAAGTTTCAGATTTGCAATCCAAGGTTTCAAAAGGGTTTGGGGAGTTGTTACATATTATTGTTCATTCATCATTCCTTTATGCATTATTTCATTTCAAGGTTTACTTATCAAAACAGGGTTTGACCAAGGAAAACCCCCATTCCCTAACAAGCAACATTTTTCTCTTTCTTAATTTGTGATTGCAAGTTTTAGATTGAAGATAAATTGGAAAACAAAACTTGTGAAAGTTGTCACCTTTCTTACAAGATCATGAAAACTAAGCTATAGAATTTATTTGAGTTTCCAACAATCTCTGACTAGGATCTGGGAGTGCATACATTGAGGAACATAACCCAAAATGTATTTTTCCAGAACCCTACGTAGGACCCATTCGACACTAGGAGAATGAGTCCTCAATGTGGCCTAAAAAAGCACTTTTTCTAATCTAGGTACACAACATTTTTCCCTCTTAAAACCTACCTTTTGATTGCTATATTGGTTAGGTTTGATTGTTCATATTCATTTATGCATAATTGAATGGAATAACTAGTGAAAATAGAGGTTAATCATCTTGATTGCATTTTGGTTCTTCCCTCTCCCCTTTTCTTTCTTTTCAAAAATATTAAAAAAATAAAATACATGTTCAAAAGTTTCTCATACATATATCTTAATCGATATACATTAAAGTTTTCAAGTACAAAAACTTGTTCAAAAGAAAGATGACCCTTTATATGACCTAAAGCATGCACAACAATTGTATTTATTCCACATGACCATCTTATAAATCCATTTGTGCAAGCACTCCTTTACATTTTGTAGATTATCTATGGCTATCTCTTTCATCTCTCTTTGTGCATCTCATATCTCCCCCCAATTCATAGTAAGCATAGATAGCATTCTTGGGGATTACTCAATTGGCACAATAGCTCTTAAACTCTCCCATAAAATATAAATCTCTAGCTATAATCTCTATGTCACTTTATAAATACCATCACCTACCTATTTCCTCATCTCTCTTTGGAATAATCTTATCATGTACTCCCCTTTCCTACATGAATTATTGTTGCATAGAGACTATTGGATAAAATATTGGTGCAAAATGGCTAGTCTACTTGAAAAACCCAAACATGATCATTAATATCTATCCAAAGAACACCACTAGGTGCAAACTCAATTATTACCTAAATTAATACGTCCCACTCTAAAATAAAATCTAAAAGACAACAAAAACATATAATAATCAATATTACATCATCTCATAATATCTTCATTTATAAATAAAATATTTACAAATCATCTCAAACTTAAAAAATATACCTAGATCATGATCTTATTGAGAAGGATATGTGACCCATCATAAGGTATTTACTAGCTTAAGAGGAAAGGATGAATCTAAGTATACATGATAAAATCCCTTTGTAGTCTACATCTCCTCCTTTGGGGCTCCCCATATTGCAATACCCTTTCCTACATGATCACCCAATCATCATCCTCTCAATCTATTACCTAATATAGAGGGTAAATTCATCTAATAGCCTATCATTATTCTCACTCTTCTATGCACCTCACATCATCCTCATCACCTCACACCAAAACATCATCTTGAACCTCATAATTTAACACCATATCATCTAGTTACCCTAACTAAATCCCTAGCTCATGTAGATAATCTCACAATCCTCCTCCACAAGGAACTTAGAGGAGGAAGAATATATAGAAACCCAAACTAAAAAACAACTTTCTCATAGAAAACTCACTCAAAAACTTAACTTACAGCTACCAAAAATCCATCCCAAGAGGAAAACACCTTGAATCTATAATAAATATTCAATCCATGTATCCATCCCATAATCAAGTTTACATGTGATGTTTTCCTCTATACTATACTCTAGCTACACATGCCACTCCTCTAGTCAACCAACCATCTAGGAATACCTCTCCACAACATACCATTATGTATAATATGTCTCTACTATTCTCCTTGTACATGGGCCTACTACTTGGCTCATGTCACAACTATATGGTCAAATTCCCATGCCTACAACAAGGCACCCTCCATGATGTACTAGTCACTCTCCTAGATAGTCAATGCATATCATAGTACAAGTCAACTAGCATGCACCAACCCATAGAATACACCTATCCAACCCCCTTCATAGCTTCAATGATCTAAAGCATTCCCTATTCAATTGTCCCTTGTCTTACCTCAACAACAATCATATTAGATACAATAGCAATCAACATCTTCCATGTGTATAATATCTCTCTATATAATTTATGCTAGCTTTAAACATTATTAGCCAAAATTACACTTATGTGGGCTCAAATCTCCTCCCATGCAATACCTACATGCCTTACATATCTCATCACACCTCATTTTCACTAAACTTAAAATTGTGATCCTTGCACTAGTAGGAAAAGAATACACCACAAATCTTTTGACATAATAATCATCTCCTTTCTTGGGAGCATAAACACACAAGTATATATGTTCCATATCTCCACTAAATTTATAAGCATGCTCAATTATAAATACATTTTAGGAAGATCCAAAATTAACTATAGACCCACCTACACTAGTAAATCCTTGTATTTATCTATATCCCCTATCTCTAAATTTAACTAGATTATGCCATGTTGCCATCTCTCTTGGATGGATACCAAATCTCGCAAATAAAAACACAAGATAAATTCTTTATTTCTTGAATGATATAAAAATTAGGCATTAACAACATCATTTACACATAAAAGAGCCAAAAACTCACCAATAAAATACAAATCTACAACTAGATAAAAAAGTTCTAATTTAACAATAAAAACATGAACATTAAAAAAAAATATTCAAATATATAGGTCATCCATAAGAAACCAAAACCCAACCCTTTCAACTCAATTTGTTCCTTCTAGCCTGGTCCTAGATGAACTTGGCTATTGATTTGGCTAGTCCTAGTTAGACTAGGCCATCTAGCAAGCTTGGTCAGAATTGGTTGTTGGGCAGTCTTTTTCCTCCAGTATTCACATGGTGTGACTTTAGATGATAAAATACATCAATTAATCTCATATTTTAATTATAAAAAGAAGTTATATGAACAAAATATTTTACAAGAACACACCCTCTATCACTCTATCCTATCTTTTTAAAAATTATAATAAATATTATCTTTTTTAGTTTTATAATCAAAATAGAGGTGGAGGTCCTAGATCGATTGGCTAAAACATCTTACAATCTTATAAATATATATAATAAAAATAATTTAATACAAAGTATTAGAATTTTTTTTTTTAAATCTTAAAAAAAAAATCTAAAATAATTTATATCATTAGTTTTCTTTGAAAAACACTTATCTAAATTTAATATACACTATAAAATGCTCTTTAAGATAAGATGTTAAAAATGAAAATGTTGTGATGTATTTTAGTTAATGCTAAGTGTCATATAAAACAATAAATATAAATATATAATAAAAGAATATTTATGAAGAATGATTATTTGAAATAAGGATATGATAAATTATTTTTTTTGAATGTATAACAATGATCCTCAGCCATTCAAAAATTACAATTACAAAAGAATCTCTGACTTAACCACCATTCCAAATGTTTTCATATGCATTATTATATTCCCATTTCTTTTTGTCACCTAATCAACAAACAAAATTATTGAAAGTGTTTGGTCTGTTTTTCTGCTTGATTGAAAGTATAATAAAGATGCGCCAATCCCAAACCTCCAAGTGTTCAATGCTTCCTAATGTGAAAACGAGTGAAGACAATAGAAATTTTCAACGTAGGAAATTTTCAGCCTGCGTAGTAATGAAGATAAGAAGTTGAAATAATATTATATAAGTTGAAATTTTATGATGGTGAATGAAATAATATTATATACGTTGAAATTTTATTTTCATTCATTATACTTTTTTAATTATTTTTCTACAAATATGTCAATTAATCTCATATTTTAATTATAAAAAGATGTTATATGAACAAAATATTTTACAAGAACACAACCCTCTGTCATATCTTTTTAAAAATTATAATAAATATTATCTTTTTTAGTTTTATAATCAAATTAGAGGTGGGAGTCCTAGGTCGATTGACTAAAACATCTTACAATCTAAAATATATATATAATCAAAATAAATCCATTATAAAAATAATTTAATTCAAAGTATTAAAAAAATAACAATAAAAAATCTATAAAATGATTTATATCATTAGTTTTTTTTTTTTAAAAACACTTATCTAAATTCAATATACACTATAAAATGCTCTTTAAGATAAGATGTTAAAAATGAAAATGTTGTGATGTATTTTAGTTAATGCTAATTGTCATATAAAACAATAAATATAAATATATAATAAAATAATATTTATGAGGAATGATTATTTGAAATAAGGATATGATAAATTATTATTTTTTGAATGTTTAACAATGATCCTCAGCCATTTAAAAATTACAATTACAAAAGAATCTCTGACTTCACTACCATTCCAAATGTTTTCACTTGCACCATTATATTCTCGTTTCTTTTTGTCACTTAATCAACAAACAAAATTATTGAAAGTGTTTGGTCTGTTTTTCTGCTTGATTGAAAGTATAATAAAGATGCGCCAATCCCAAACCTCCAAGTGTTCAATGCTTCCTAAATGTGAAAACGAGTGAAGACAATAGAAATTTTCAACGTAGGAAATTTTCAGCCTGCGTAGTAATGAAGATAAGAAGTTGAAATAATGTTATATAAGTTGAAATTTTATTTTCATTCATTATACTTTTATTATTATTTTTCTACAAGTCTTGAATGGTTTCTATTTTGAACTTATTAATAGTCTCTAATATATTTGTTACTCTCATCAAATCTATAATCTCTAGACCACCTATGTGAATATAATACTTTTACATAACTTCTAATGATTCGCATAGACACAAACATATGTACATGTATACATACACACATAGAGACATGATTGCTAATAATGAAACTCGTATATTTTTTGTGCATAGGTATATGTTATGTTGAAAAACTTGCAAAAGCCTATATTAAAAACCTTTTTGTACAATGACATTGAGCTAATGTTATAAAATACTACAAATGTGACCACTTAAGATGGCCCTTTAGATTTATTCCCTAATAATATCACTAAAAATTCTCCAAATATCTCACATTCACATGACAATGCTAATAGGTCAATTATATTGTTTGGCACAAACTATGGCTTCAAAGTAGTTGAAAATATGTGGGACTTCAATTGCAAAATAAACTATTTTTTTGATAAAAAATCAAAATGTTTCAATTTATGATATTAGGGAAGAGGTGGTATGGAGGGAAATAAAAAATATATAGTCAACATTGGTGATGGTTCCTAATATGATAGCTATTGAAATAGTTTTTTCTTGATCTTTCAACCATGCATAAGATATTTTAGACAAATTTAAGCTAATTAAATCATATAAAAAAAAGACTTAGATCATTGGTATCATTTTTCTTAATGGACAAGTATACAACAAGTTCAATCTAAATGTCATGCATACATGGGAGATTGTGTAAAGATCTAATAGATTCATAAATTTGTTTTGTGAGTTTCACATGGAATTTGAATAAGATCCAACAAAGATTGTCAATAAATTCTAAAATGTTCATATACGAGTAAACTTGGTATATTGGCTTTGTGTACATGATAGTTATGTTCTTTGTCTCTAAGATAATGCTTTCTTACATTCTAGAATAATTTATAATATTTTTCATGTTTATTTTAATTTTAATATAATTATTTACATACATATGAACAATTTTCTCTCTAACTAGACTTAAATAAAATTTAAATACTCTTTGTTAGCAATATGTGTTGCCATTGATGTCAACTTGAGGTCATGTTTGTATAAAGATTTTGTATAGAAGTTGAAGATGCCGAGAAATGACTAGAGGTAGATTGATAGTGGAAGATTTGAGTGAGCTGGTTTGAGACAGATGGAGACATGGGATCAACATAAGCAAGTCAATTTGGAAGCAAGCATGATTGTCTAAGGTAAAAATTGCACATTTCCTAAGTTTGTGACTCTAGTTTTTAGTCTATATTCCTCTGCACTACATGATTTGGTTGTGTGGTTTTGAAGTTAAGTTTGGAAGCTAGCAAAGAGGTTATTCCCATAAATTCATCTCATAAACATTTCTACAACAAGAGTTAGATGCAACTGTTCTTTGAATTGCATTTAAGCATAGTTATGTGTCTCAAAAGTTTACCAGAATGCACTACATTCCTCCTAAGTGATAGATATGGTTGTGTGAACCTAGGGATATGTTCAGAGAGGTGTATTGATTTAGTAATATGTGTTCCAAGTGTTTTGGTGAACTGCAATACAATATCCTAAGTGTTGATGTTTCATAGTCAATCTGGGATGTTATGTTCTTGTAATTGTTGGAAAAACAAGGACAGACAACTGAGAGGGGGGGTGAATCAGTTATCATATAAATTTAAAATTTTCTAACTTAACTTAACCTTAATCTCAAATCTGATGAATAAACAATTAACCACAAGCAATTAACACATCAGAGAGACAAAGAACACCAAATTTTTTTTATGTGGAAACCCTATTAGGGGAAAAACCATGCTGGATGTTAGTCCAAAAGATTATACTCTACTAAAATTATAATGGAAAATAAAAAGGGGAATGCACATGCATTTAGGCACACTACCTAAAGCTCATTGCTCAATTACAAGAGGGGCTCACTTCCCAATAGAGTTGGATTAAAAATCTGGAGGGTATGAACTGATAAAATAACTTCTGTACAAGCCTAATTACAGTTTCAATTAAGCTCAACACTTCTTCACACTTTGCACAAACTTCTTCACACTCTGCTCTACAATCAAATGATATTCACACATACATACATGGGAGCACACAAAGCATCATCTTCATCAATGAACTAATCACCTTTATATATCCACTACATGAGATTCCATCACAACTTCATTGACCAAGAAAAATAAAATATATTTGCAATGTTGGCCCAAATTTACAAATAAAATTTTAATGTGAATCCACCAAGTTTGGCCACAACATAGTAGAGACCCAAATTAACATCTCCAATATGAAAAAGGCTTTAATTAATTTCACCTCAAAGATCCATAACATGCCACCACCAACATATTGGCCAGAAACATGAAAAACTGAACATGTGCAAGAAAAGATCTTCAACGACAAGCACACCGATTAATGTGGATGTACCACAAAGATAGAGAATGATCTAGAGACATCTGAGAGAACCAAGAAACAACTAAGAAACATCCGCACCAACTGAGATAACTAGAATCACACAATCTTCATTCAGGAACACTGACAGAGACCAGCAAAACACTGCCAAACCACAACGTACTCAAAACTTCATGTAGACCTCTAAAAATTCCGATAGATGATCTAGATAAACTCAAGAATAAACCCTTTAATCCACATTAGCTAATATTCAATGTAAAAAATAGGACACCATTATGACCTTCACAATTCCACTGGGAATACATAACACTTTCTTTTACAATTTTCTCAATATCCTCGACATGTACATCAATTTATACACCAAATGCTAATAGTGTTGACATAAATGACAACCACATATCAGCAACACATCCACAGTATCCAAAAATCTCCCCCTTTGGCATTGATGGCAACACATGATGTAAAAAAAATACCATCAACCCAACAAACTAACTTCTTTTGCACTTCTCCTCTCAACTGAACTTCTCTCCATAAGGATTTTTCACTTTACACTTCTCCCCATTTGACATCAATGGAAAAGGTAACAATGAACTTTCCATGCACAGGCTCTGAACCACATATCTGCACATCTGACTACTCCTTCTAAGTACCAGCCACAGAAACATCAATCCAGATCAAAATATAGCAATGAAGCTCACTGATTGATGCATGCAAATGAATCATTTAGTTCTTATCAGGAGGGGTAATTACCCCTAGCATTCCTCTAAGATACTCAAAAGTATCCTTTGGAAAAGGCTTAGTAAATATATTTGCAATTTGTTCTTTGGTAGGCACATACTCCAATCTGACTTCTTTCTCATTTACTTTTTCCCTCAAGAAATGAAACTTGATTGATATATGTTTAGTCTTAGAGTGTAGTACTAAATTCCTTGAGATATTTATTGCACTTGAGTTGTCATAGTATATGGCAATAGGTGAACTTCATAAATCACCTTGATATCTCTCATCATCTGTTTCATCCATATTACTTGAGTACAATTATTGGCAACAACAATCTATTATGCTTCAGCAGTAGATAGAGAAATTGAGTTTTTCCTTTTACTCAACCAATATATTAGCTTCTTCCCTAGGAAGAAGGCACCAGTAGTAGTACTTTTCTTTCCATCTACATCACCAGCCCAATCTGCATCAGTGTATGCACACAAAGTGAGATCATTATCCTTTGGATACCAAAGTCCAAAGTCAACTGTTCCTTTTAGATATCTAAAAATTCATTTGATAGAAGTCACATGTGATTCCTTTGGATCAACCTAAAATATAGCAACCATACATACAACATTCATAATGTTTGGTCTAGTATGTGTCAAGTAGAGCAATCCATCGATCATTGAATTGTACCTAGTTTGATTTTCCTTTGGAGAATCATCATTTTGTGTCAACTTACATTCGGTCACCATGGGGGTACCAACAGGTTTAGAGTCATCCAATCCAAACTTCTTTAGTAGTTCTTTCACATATTTGGACTGAGATATGAAAATCCCCTAGTCCAATTATGTAATTTACAATCCCAGAAAGAACTTCATCTCACCAATCATGCTCATCTCAAGTTCACTTTTCATCTCATCATAAAAATTCATACGTAGATTGTCATCACCTCCAAAAATGATGTCATCAACAAAAATTCTATAATCAACTCCTTATCATGATCTAACTTGAATTATAAGTTGCTAATAGCAGTACCTCTAGTGAATCCAAGATTTAGTAGATATTTTTCCAATCTAGAGTACCAAGCTCTAGGGGCTTGCTTAAGTCCATACAGAGCTTTCTTCAATCTACAAACCATATCTCCCTTATCTGTTAGCTGAAATCCATCTAACTGTTCAATGTATACTTCTTCTATTTCTCCATTCAAAAATGTAGACTTCATGTCCATTTGATATACTTTATAATTCTTGTGTGCAACATAAGCAATAAATAATCTCACAGCTTCAATTCTAGCTACAGGGGCAAAAGTTTCTTCAAAATCAATTCATTCCATTTGAGAAAAACCTTTACATACTAGTCTTGCTTTATTCCAGACCACTTCACCTTCTTCATTCAACTTGTTTCTAAATACCCACTTAGTACCAATCACATTTTTGTCTTTAGGCCTGGGAACCAGTAGACATGTGTCATTCTTCTCAATCTGTGTTAGTTCTTCCTTCATAGCTTCCAACCAGTGTTCATCTACTTGAGCAATTAAACAAATTCCACGTATCTTGCATCTTCCATATTTGAACTGAAGATCATATCCCTTGTGAACCATTTACCCAACACTCAACAAGTTATGCTTCAGGCCTTCAATATAGAGGACATCATCAGTGTTATCCTTACCACCAAGGCAAATAGATCCTCTACCATGAATCACACTAGCATTGTTATCTCCAAATCTTACAACCCTACCATCGTACTTCTCTATACCCACAAATTTTCTTTTATCACCAGTCATATGATGTGAGCATCCACTATCAATGACCCATTTATCTTTTTCTTCAACTTGAGCTACAAGATATTTTTCATCTTTAGTAGATTCAGTAGCCACAATATTATTTTCAATGGTAGCAATGAAATCCCAATCATCTTCTTTACCATTATCTTTATCAGACTCATCATCAGTCACTGCTTCTTTAGCAAAGTAGCATCTCTTTGGGAATCTAGAATTCTTAGGCTTAGATCTAGGAACTCTTTTAGGACATCTTGATGCAAAATGACCTATTTTATTGCATGAAAAACATTTAATAGGTAATACATCTTCATACTTACCTTTTCCTCTTCCTTCTTGTTTTGCAATCATTGCTTCTAGTTCTTCTACATCTATTTCTTTATCTTCAAGCTATTTCAATTCTTCATCATACTTGGATATCTGTTTGGAACTCTTTCTTGAACTATATATTTTCCTGTTATAATAGGCAATACATCTTCATACTTACCTTTTCCTCTTCTTGTTTTGCAATCAGTGCTTCCAATTCTTCTACCTATCTTTATTTATCTTCAAGCTGTTTCAATTCTTCATCATACTTGGATATCTTTTTCGAACTCTCTCCTGAACTAAATCTTTGGGAATCTAGACTTCTTAGGCTTAGATATAGGAACTCTTTTAGGAAATCTTGATGCAAAATGGCCTATTTTACTGCATGAAAAAAATTTAATAGGTAATACATACATGTCTTCATACTTACCTTTTCCTCTTCCTTCTTGTTTTTCAATTAGTGCTTCCAGTTCTTCTACCTCTCTTTCTTTATCTTCAATCCATTTCAATTTTTCATCATACTTGGATATCTTTTTGGAACTCTCTCCCGGACTATATCTTTGTCTGTAGCCTTGAATTTAGATTCAGTCTTCGTATGTAGATTCACCAAATTCACTTATCTCAAAGGTAGCAAGCTTCCTGATCAGTGTATCTCTTGTCATCTTGTTTACTGATATGAACTCTTCAATAGCATGAACCTTCATTTTGTAGGAGGGACGCAAGGATTTGAGTACTTTAGCCATAATTTCATCCTCATCCACAAAACCACTAGCACATTTAATACCCATCACTATCTCATTTAATCTCTGCATAAAAGAAGTGATATTTTCATCTTCACCCATCTTCAGATTTTCATACTTTCCTTTCAAGCTTTGTAGCTTAGCCATCTTCACCTGTGCATCTCCTTCATACAAAGTTTCCATTTTTTTCCAAATCTCATGAGCTATCTACAGATCTACCACATTTTCCATCTCTGAATCTATCAAGGTACTCACCAAAGCTTCAATAGCCCTAATATTACTTTCAACATCTTTGATCTCATCAACAGTAGAGGGGCCATTTTGAGGAATAGTATATGGATCTCTTGTGATCTTCTAGAAGGCTTCACCAATACACCTTAAGTGACATTGCATCCTAATCTTCCACAGCAAATAGTTAGTACCATCAAATATAAGACTGTCCTTCTTGAATGTTTCCATCCCGGATCACCTCAAGCTGTTAAAATTCTTCAAAGGAACAGGCTCTAATACCAATTGTTGGCAAAACAAGGATAGACAATTGAGAGGGGGGGTGAATCAGTATCTTGCTATTAGGCAGTGAGCCTCTTCAACAAGTCCTTATATCTTGCCTTAAGGTTGTGTGTCTTAGCCTACAAGTCCTTAGGTAGTGAGCCTTAAAATAATATTGTAATCTTTGTAAGAAGTAAGCTTCATATATTGTGAGTTAACTCTCACTATGGTTTTTCCATCATTGGTTTTCCCATGTAAAATCTTGGTGTCCTTGTGTGGTGCATGATTTCCTTTCTATTCTTCTTTCAATTAATGTGATTTGAAATTTAAGTTGCAAATAGAATTGTTTTAAATTAAGAAAAGACTCTCACCCCCCTCTCATTCTTTGGGTGTGTTCAACACTCTCTATAAAATAGGCATTTTTTCTTCAATACAACTATATTCAAGGTAATCATTTATCACTTCCCTTTTTTTTTTAAAAAGGGGGGGTAAAAATTTATTGAATCAAAGAAACATTATAGAGAAACACGCATCGACCACCAAAAACTCCCAACTAGACCTGCAACAAAAGTCCCCAAAGGAACCCAAAAAAGGAACCAATTACAAATGAAGATCTTCCATGATTATATTTTTGAGGGACAACAAGAGCTCTAAGGATAAAAGTCCCCAGTCATCAATATTCTATCTCTCCACATGCTCAGAGGCCCACTTCTCTAGAAGATTAGCCACCCTATTCCATCCCCTAAGGAGCCAACGGAAAAGAGCAAGACCAAGATTACACAAGTGCAATGCATGGATCAACAACTTCTGGTTCAGTTAACACCATCAATCTACGCTCATGGCATATCAACCCTGATCTGTGTCTGGATTCAAAATAATCCTCTTCTAGCCTGAAGAACAACCTCTTTAATGGCATGTAGCAGAGCCTCCATGGATTATTGGATATGGTGACCATGTAAATGAAATAAAATGGTTCCCCTAGAAGATCCATTTGTATTTATCTTCATAATCCCTTGTGGGGGAGGACGCCACCAACACTCTCGATGAACCTTCTTCTTAACCTGATGAGGGCTAATACTAGTAGACAAACTATACCCTCTACCCTCCAAGTGTAGATTTTTCACAAAGGATAGATCACTTGGTTCCACAATAGTCAATAGATCACATTTAGCCAAAATAGTCTCCTCAATCTTGTTGAAGATCTTCCTCCATAGAAGATCCCCATCCTGCTGCACATCTTGGAAAATCCTTTTATTTCTCTCAAGCCAAATGTGTCAAATAATAAAAGTAGGGTCAATAATCCAAGCAATCTAAAGAAAACCCATCTTAGCAAAGGGTCTCCCCAAGATCTCCTAGAACTCTATCAAAGAAGAGGCATGAACACAAGGATGTCCCCAAACCCCCCACCCAAAATTTCAAATAATCCTAGCATAAGGATGCTGAAAGAAAAGGTGTGAAGTACTCTCCTCACAATTATTGCACAAAACACAGATTGAAGGACCCTAGAAGCCTCTTTTCCACAAATTTTCCCATGTAAAACATCTATTTTGAACAACCGGCCATAAAAAGAAATTACATTTAGGCCAAGAAAACTTATTCCAAACTTGCTTCCACCAAGGGACCCCAACCTTTCCATACACCTATCTATCCAACTCTATATACCTAGCAACAATAGAGAATTTGCCCTTTGGATCAAGACCCCAAGCCAAAATATCTTTATCTTGAAGAGAACTACACATTCTACTAGCCAAAATACAAGTTAGCTCCTGCCTCTCCTCCTGAGTACCTCCTCAAGGCCACTCCTAGGGATCCTTCCAATGCCACACCTCCACCTGACCAAGAGCCTGAATAGTTTTGAAGTCTGACAATGTGCACTAACCATTCCATCAAGCTATCATAGAGAGGTTGCAAATAAGGAAACATAGAAAAAATAGAGGGATAACCATCCCAAGAGTCATGTCAAAAGAGGGCTTATGAGCCCTTATTGAAAATACAAAACAAACCTTCCTTAATCAACTTTGCACCTTTTTTGAGAGTATCCCAAATCATAGACCCTTTCCCCTGGAGACAATATCAAGGAACATCAAAAGAGTTCACCCCACTAAGGCACTTATGATTGAGAATTGTTTCCCAATCCTGATCCTAACAAGTGCACCAATGCCAATACAACTCAACAACTAAATCTTGGTCTGTCAAACTAGTTGACTTGAGACCAAGACTACCCTCTTGCGTTGGCCTACAAATAGATTCCACTTCACTAAAATCCACTTTGAATTGAGAAGATTACCCACCCAAAGGAATTGATGAGAGAGGGAATCAAACTCCCTAACAAATCTGGCAAGGGCAACTTGCACAAGGCATTGGTAGATAGGAAGAGATTGCACCAAATATTTGAGAAAAACCACAAGACCCGCCAAAGAAAGCCACCTGTGAGTGCAATGACTAACCCTCCTATGAAATTTATCCAAGACATCCTACCAAAAATATTTTGGCAAGGACCCATAGTAAGAGGAATCCCCAAATAAACCAAAGGAAGAGTTCCAATTTGAAATTGAAGAATCTAAGCAATCCTAGATTGAATAAGTCGAGGAGTATTAAAAAAGTAAATAGAGGACTTTCTATCATTAATATTTTTAACTAAGGAAACCAAATAAGTATCCAAAGCCTTCCTTAAATTCACAACTTCCTTTATTTTGGCCACACCCATTCAAGTAGTATCATCAACAAAATGAAGATGGGACAAAGGCAGTAACATGTTACCCCAATGCCACCCATGAATCAATCCTTGACCAACACAAGACTTGATAAACCTCCCCAACCCCTTAGCCATAATGATTATCAGATAAGGGGACAAAGGATCTCCTTTCCGAAGACCCCTAGAAGCTCCAAATAGATTTGAAGGCTCCCCATTGATAAGCACCAAAAAGGAAGTAGAAGTCACATGACTCATGATCCAGTCAACCCACTCTCTATGAAATAAAAAATATAAGAGAACCTTCTTATAAGAAGGCCCATTTGACTCTATAATAAGCTTTTTCCATATCTAGTTTGATAAAGC
>VDFB02000013.1:23513376-23532620 GCA_007258455.2 Sequoia sempervirens
GGGTACCTTGATTAAGTTTTGGTCGAATCTTTAAAAACTCAAATTTTGGACACTTCTCATAGATGTGCAGATGTGGCAAGTTGCATGAAGAGTCACACCTCCAAACCAACTTTTGGACACCTCTCACTAGATGTGCTGATGTGGCAAGTTGTATGATGAGTCACACCTCCAAACCTTAGTTATAGGTAGATAAGAGGCCAGTCCACATTTCAAAAAAAACGAAGATCCTACGATATTCCACTCAATCACTTCATGCTGACAAAGTTAGCCTGCATGACCTACTGATCCCTAATCCCTCTATGTGATCTAAATTAGTTCTCTAGAATGAGAAATGACATAGTTAAATGAATATACTGCATATAAACACTGTCATAAAAGTTAAAATAAAATACTCTGAATATGTCTGGTAAGCGCAACTTCTGCCCTAACCTGTAGCACTCGGTTGGTAAGGATTCACGGCCTGTGGATTGCATGCGCAGCTTCAGGGAGGCGTTGGGTTCTGGTGATCGGGATTTTGGGTGTGAGGGCAGGAAAATTCGGCTACCCAAACCTCCTTTGGCGATCTTCCCTTACGGTGTTTCTGTTCTTTATTTTTTTGGATGACGTTACTTGCAATAGGGAGGAGTATTTGTAGAATCATGTGCTCATCTACAGATTTATGAAAATATGGTCAGAAATTATGTGATTTTAATTCGTGGATCACAAAAAAATTGAAAAGAATATATTAAAGAAGAAATTTGCATTTAATCTTGTGCAAGGAGATGGTGCTAAAAACTGGTCTTTGGATTTTTCAAATAGATTTCTTATGCATGAAATCTTGGTTCTCATCTTTTGATCCTCAAATTGAATCTTTCGTTTTTTTCCCATTAAGGAAATTACTTTATCTTTCCTATCTTTCTTTTGCAATTCTAGGAATTGGAGTTCTTGAAGACCATTGGAAATGGTTTAGATAAGTATTAATGTACCTTAAAAGA
The DNA here is from genome assembly GCA_007258455.2 of Sequoia sempervirens. Classification (NCBI taxonomy): domain Eukaryota; kingdom Viridiplantae; phylum Streptophyta; class Pinopsida; order Cupressales; family Cupressaceae; genus Sequoia; species Sequoia sempervirens. The sequence goes on from VDFB02000013.1 coordinate 23,514,351, forward strand.
AATAATTAACTATGAAAGCTCCATCTATGCATGTTTATGTGTTGAAATGGATTTATTTAAAGGACTTCTTATTGAGACCTCTCTAAAGGTTGGCAGCAACCAGTTGATTATGAATAAATAGTTTTTCAGTGTAAAAAATATTTTTCAATTTCAGCTCTCAATGTCAAAATTTGCAAACTCATGAGCATGGTAATCATGCACCAAATGGAAGACCCACTTGGTGGATTGCAGTAAAGCTCCATCACTATGTCACTACACCTGATGTTCAAAATGATTTGGCTTCTCCCCACGCTCTTCCAAAGGTCATTTCAAAGCCAAGTTCTTCCTCTTCACCTAATGGGCATGATCCATCTATTGGAGCCACTCAAGAGGTTTCTTATATTGGGGGTTTATCAATTGCCTCTTCAATATCTATGGAGAAAGAAATCACAAAGATTGTAGACAAATATGAGGTATACTAAGAAGGGATTGTTGCTACTGAAGGCAATACGAGCAGCCAAAAAAATAAATCCAAACTACTTCTTGAATGCATTCCTCAAACATTTTAAGATTGGACAAAAGTTAAAAGAAAGAAGTCTCCCCTTTCAAAGTTTAAACATAAAATCACACTAAGTTCGTCAATGAAAGGGAGAAATCTTGAAGAAATGAGTGAACTCATAGCACTCTTGTCCAATAGATGATGCAAATTCATGTTGTTTGTATTGATTTTTTTTATGGGAGTGAACCTCTTGTCCACAACTTATTGATAAAAAAATAATGCATTACTTATAAACATGTTATTTATAAAAAATACTCTAATCAAAATGAAACCAAGATATAAGGAAAAATGAAAGTAAATGCAATTTTGAGTGTACAATCAGATTACTATTTGTTCAAAAAATTTCTAACAAAATATGATCTCCCTTCATAAAATTTAAGAAGAAAGAGAAACTCCTGATCTATAATGTTTATAGATATGCTTTCTGTTGTTTAATCATCATAACTTACAATTTTATAAAATTACTTTGACGAAATAAAATTAAATTCAATGTTTCATCAAAATTTAATTTTGATGGTTATAGGATCATATTAAATTATTTTAATTTTAAAATATAATTAAAATTTTAAGAAAAATTATCACATAATTGAGACCATAAAAAATATACAAAGATTATGTATCTGAATGATTGATATATTCTTCAAAAAATTATATATCTGAATGATGATATACTCTTCAAAATAGAATATATTTTTACATTTGAAAGACAACTGTCACAAATTTTTGGCTTAACAGGCACCGTTGAGAGTCAAAAATTTAGGCCCCACAAAATTCCATGATGAACGGAGGGGGTCGACACCTGGCCTGAGTAACAATAGAGGCCGACCGGCTCCAGGAAGGATGCGCAGGATAGCTTCCGCCGGATCACTTGCACCGTGAAGCCTTTTTCTCTTAACTGCGCAACAGACAAGATTCCTGTTGCTTCTTGTTGATTTTACCCTTTTCAAGCTTTACCCTGTTAGAGGAGAGTAATGTAATGGTGATTTAAAGCTTAATCAATCCACTTTCCTTGAAATCTATACAGAATTCACACATTCTGTGAGATGTTGAGTGACTGGAAGGGCACTGTGAGATTGCACGGCTGCTGAAATTGTGAAGTTCTGTTGAGGAATGGATGGTTGAGAAGCTGCGAGGCCATCCATCTCTTGCCTGCGTCCTTCTGAAGACAACATCTGATGAAACTCTGGAACTCAGCAGATGCACTGGCAGGCGCAGAGGGCGGCTTTCCAAAACATACTGCACACGAGTGCAGGCCAATCGGCTTGCTCTCAGGCTGCTAGAAACGGGAAATGAGCCACATAGCATTCCAACAGTGTCAATCCCAAGCTCCAGATATCCCCTGCATAACCATTATATCTTCCACCATAGCTCTGTGGATCGAATCTCTCGGGGCTCATGTAAGCACATGTTCTCACATAGGAATTGCAGCAGGAATCTATGGTGTGTGATACAATCCTGCTCACTCCAAAGTCTGCAATTTTAATTCTCTGGGAATTCTTGCTAATCAAGAGATTGGCGGGCTTAATGTCTCTGTGAACAATCCGCTCTCTATGAAGGTATTTCAATCCTTCGAGTACTGGGCGGGCAACCTTTGCTAGGGAGGACTCACTCATCCTTGTCTTGTGCTTTAACAAATTGGCAAGGGAGCCTCCATCCATGTATTCCAGCAAAAAATTAATGTTCCCTCTCCCTCGTGAATGTCGATATGTAGGAAATGTAGCCGAATATTTGGGGTTTTATGTTAGCATTTAGGGCTTTCTGTTGAATAAAAGACAACACATCAGAAGAATACAATCCACTTGTATACGTGTTGTTAAGATTTGTTTAGCTGTAGAAGTTTGCTTCTTTATAGCATAGTCAGTGTTTGTTTTTGAACATGACTCTGTCTCCTTGTTCTCCTATTTGTAACAGTGGTTTTTGTTACTTGATTCAATAATAGAAAGTACTCCATTTTGTGTATTTCTCTGCCTTTTTCATGATTCTGAGTTTTAGATAATAATAATAACATGGTATCAGAGCAAACCTGTTAGAGTTTGTTGAATCTAAAGCTACTAAGAGAAGTATCAGAAACAGGCCAGAGAGATGGCCTCATTCGTTACAGGAGATCCTCAAAGGATAGTAGAACGATTTGATGGCATTGGATTTAATCTCTGGAAGCTCAGGATGAAGATGTTGTTGTTGAATAAGGACCTGCTCAATATAGTTGAAGGCACTGAGACTAAGCCCACCCAAGATGTAGATTTGATCAGTAAGTGGGAGTCAAAGGAAGGTAAGGCTCGGTCCTGTATACTTTTAAGTTTGAGTGATAATGTGCTTTTGCATGTAAGTGAGGGAAAAACAACAAAGGATGCATGGGATCAGTTGATTAAATTATATGAATCAAATGATGTTAGTACAAGACTATATCTTCGAAGAAAGTTTTTTCAGTTAAAAATGCAGGAATCACAGAAGATATTAGACCACACAAATCAGTTTAAATCTCTAAAAAATCAATTGGCAGCGGGTGGGTCGGTAATTGCAGACAAAGATGTTGTTATGACACTTCTTGGGAGTTTGCCAAAATCCTATTATGGAGTGGTAGTAGCACTGAGCACTCAAGCTAAGCTGGATTTGTCTACTGTAATAGCAACACTACTTCAAGAAGAAATCAGAAGGAAAGATGCGGGTTTAATTGTTGAGAACCCTACAGCCTTGTTTTCAATAGCACACAAGGGCAAAGCAAAAAAGAAAAGTGAAAGCAAATTTCATCCCTCTTAGTCCAATGTCTCAAAGAATGGTAAAGACACAAAGGAGGAGAAAAAGAAGGGAAACTATTTTCACTGTGGGGCTCTTGGACATTTTAAAAAACAATGCAGAAAGTGGTTAGCATGGGTAGAAGATGTAAAGAAAAGTAAGGCAGCTGAAGCTAACATGACTTCAAGCAATGACAAAGAACAATTGTTTTCAATTATCACATCCCCAAATTCTAATGTTTCGAAGTGTTGGTATTTAGATTCAGGAGCAACTCAACATATGACACCTCAAAAAGGTTGGTTTACATCTTACAAAGATGTACCCAAAGGGAAGACTGTCCATCTTGAAGATGACATCAAGCTTGAGATGATAGGAGTTGGAAATGTCTCACTGAACATGCCAGATGGTACACATAAGCAAATCCAAGATGTGTGGTATGTCCCTGTTCTAGCAAAAATTCTTTTATCAGTAAGATTACCAATGTTGGAATATTTGCACAATTTGACAGCGAGGTGTGTGTTCTAAAAAATGATGGAGTTACTATTGCTAAGGGAGTAAGAGATGGCAATTTGTACAAGTTATGTGCAACAGTACCTGAAGTGGTGTTGACAACAACATATACTGAAAAATCATATTCGGTGCTTTGGCATCATAGATTTGGACATGCAAATACACATTCCCTTGAGGTATTGAAAAGGGAGCAACTTGTAGAGGATTTAAATATGCCTCTGCCAATTAAGTTGGGAGTGTGTGAAGGTTGTTGTTTGGGAAAACAACATAGATTTCCCTTCTCAAAGAAAGGAGCAACAAGAGCTAATGAGCAAATGGAACTCATACATTTAGATATTTGCGGTCCAATGCAAACAATGTCACACAAAGGGGCAATGTATTTTATTACCTTTATTGACGATTTCTCTAGAATGACCTTTGTTTATTTTCTCAAAAATAAATCATGTGCAATAGAAATGTTTAAGATTTTTAAAGCATTTGGTGAGAAGCAGTCAGGAAAACTTTTGAAACGACTTAGATGTGATAATGGGGGTGAATATACCTCAAATGCTTTCAAAAGTTTATGTGCAAAGGAAGGGATCAAACTTGAGTACACTGTTCCTTATTCACCACAACAAAACGGTGTGGCAGAAAGAAAGAACATGACTCTAGTTGAAAGTGCCAAATGCATGCTTAAAAGTAGTGGATTATCCAATATTTTTTGGGCTGAAGCAGTTTCTATTGCAGCATATTTACAAAACAGGCTACCAACTGTTGCATTGCATAAGAAGACACCTTATGAGGCATGGCATGCAAGCAAGCCAAGTGTTAGTGATTTGAGAATTTTTGGCTGCTTAGCATATGCACACATACCAGATCAAGAACGAAGGTAGCTAGATGATAAGAGCAAGAAATGTATAATGGTTGGATATAATGTCAATTCAAAAGGATACATAATTTATGATCCTATAACACATGAAATTCTAATAAGAAGGGACATCATTTTTTATTAAATTCAGTTTTGCACAAATCAACAAAGATGCAAAATGCAAAGGATTTAGAAATAAGGCTCTATGATCTCAGATCTGATGAAGAATTTGAACATAAGGATTCTACTCCAGCAAGACCATTACAAGTTGCACCCACACAGCCCACAACAGAAGTACAAGAAGAGCAGCACCGCTAAAGAATTTTTAGATATCTTCAAGGAACAACTAATCACGGGATTACATTCAGTGGGAGTTCAGAAAAATCTCTGCAACTTACAGGTTATTGTGATACAGATTGGGCAGGGGACATTGATAGCAAGAGATCAACTTCAGGTTTTTGTTTTATCCTTAGTGGAGGCGTAGTTTCGTGGGCAAGTAAGAAACAACCAACCGTTTCTCTCTCCAGCACAGAAGCAGAATATATAGCAGCATGTCAAGCCACAAAAGAATTGATTTGGTTGAGAAAATTGTTGCAGAACATTGGGGTTACTCAGACCCAACCAACAGTGTTAAAGTGTGATAGCCAAAGTTGCATAGCCATCACAAAGCATTCAAAGTATCATGGACGGGTTAAACATTTAGGGGTACAATACCATTTCATCCGTGAACAAATTGAGGAGAACAATATTCAAATGGAATACTGCACAACTGAAATGATGGTGGCGGATGCATTGACAAAGGCATTACCAAGAATCAAATTTGAATTTTGCAAAGAAGGATTCAATGTAATACAGCCTGATTGACAAATATTTGGCTAAGTGGGAGTGTCAGATATGTAGGAAATGTAGCCGAATATTTGGGGTTTTTAGTTAGCATTTAGGGCTTTCTGTTGAATAAAAGACAACACATCAGAAGAATACAATTCACTTGTATACGTGCTGTTAAGATTTGTTTAGCTGTAGAAGTTTGCTTCTTTATAGCATAGTCGGTGTTTGTTTTTTAACAGGACTCTGTCTCCCTGTTCTCCTATTTGTAACGGTGGTTTTTGTTACTTGATTCAATAATAGAAAGTACTCCATTTTGTGTATTTCTCTGCCTTTTATTCATAGTTCTGAGTTTCAGATAATAATAACATGGTATAGAGCACCACCTTTTTAGAGTTTGCTGAATCTTCGGCTAATAAGAGAAGTATCATAAAAAGGGACATAGAGATGGTTTTAACAAATCGGCGAGGGAGCCTCCATCCATGTATTCCAGCACAAAATTAATGTTCCCTCCCTGGGGAAAGACACCCTCACATTTGACAACGTATGGAGAATCAATTTTCCTAAGGATGTCCATCTCCCTGTTGATGTGGGAAGTGAGGGATGAATCACGCAAGGTTAAGCGATATTCTGATTTTTTCTGATTCTTTCCTAAACTGTCTTCTGTTTTTTCCTTAACTGTTTTCGGATCCTTTCCTATCCTGTAGATAGTGCAGCTGTATAGATAACGCACACAGCATGATTGTAGGATCTGAGTATGTATATGAACCTGTACAGATTCATTGTAAAATGGGAATGAAAAAATATTCTTCTGAGTTTCTGATTTTCAAGTTGGTATCAGAGCTACGAATTTTGAATCATTTTTTTTTCCTCTTTATTGAACCATGGGCGATTCAGGTTCGGAAGCACTTCAGCCCAAATCTGCTCCCATTATTATTCAATCTGAAGGTTCATCCTTCAATGCAGGGATTGTACTCAATGAAACAAACTATGATCTGTGGTCTCAAATCATGGAGATGCATATTGCTGAGAAGGAGAAACTCTCTTTCATTCGTGGTAATTCACAGCCACCTACCGAGAAGGATGATGGATATGAGAAGTGGTATGCAGACAATCAAAAGGTTAAGAGATGGCTATTGATGTCTATGTCCCCAGAAATTATGAAGCGATACATTCGCTTACCCACGGCTCGAGATATTTGGAAAGCCCTTTCTAAGGCTTTTTATGATGGAGCAGATGAACTCGCAAGGTGGTTTTAATCACCTGCTTCGGGGTTTTCGTGTTTGAGTTTTTTGTCATCGACGCTCGGATCACACCCACATCCATCATCGATGAGAGGTTACGGCAGAGACACCAAACGAAGCAAAACACAACCGTAAAACCGTGAAGCAAAATTGATCATAATTATGGATTGTGTGGAAACTTGATATCTCGGCAGTATTTGTCTTGAATCAGAGGGCTTTCTCTGCCAAACAGAATGGCAGAACACTCTCTGTGTATTATGGAGAATTAACCGAGATTTTGGTGAGTTGGATCATCGTGATAAGGTGATCATGGAAAGTGAGAACGATGTTGAATCTTACCGAAAATCAGTTCAGCGACAAAGGGTGCATATTTTTCTTGCTGGATTAGATGGTGACTTCGAACAAGTCCGTGGTGAAATTTTGAGAAAGGATCCTATTCCTGAATTAGAAGCATGTTATGCATTGGTCCGCCGTGAATCTGTTCGACGCACAACGATGATTGGAGAACCAGAAAAGGCTGAAGCTTCAGCCATGGTGACCCAAAACCGATCTAATCAGAACCGGCCTTCTCAAAGCACGCCTAAGATCACTAATGGTGCCGATAAATCCACCTACAAATGCACCCATTGCAATCAAACTGGTCATACCAAAAGTCACTGCTTTGAACTTGTGGGGTATCCAGAATGGTGGGATCGTAGCCGCGATTCACGGAAGAAGAATTCAAAAAAGACCTCCAGTGCTGCGTTTGTTGAAACAAAGACAGAGGATGATGTTGCTGGACAGATCTCAGCATTAGCAACAGCGGCAGGTAATGGTGGTAAGGCTTTAAATATGTCTGCACTTGTTTCTAATAGTGCATGGATAATTGATTCCGGTGCTACGGATCATATGATGTTTGATTCTAGTCAGGTCTCATCTCTTAAACCGTCCTCACAAAAATTTGTTTCCACTGCCAATGGCTCTTCGGCCCCAATTATCGGAGAAGGACCCTTACCTCTCACTGATACTTTGAATCTAGATTCTATTTTAGTTGTTCCATCTTTGGATTACAATTTGTTGTCAGTTTCCCAAATCACCGCTGCTTTACTTTGTGTTGTAATTTTCTGGCCTGATTTTTGTGTGTTTAAGGACATCCGAACGAGGCAAACGATTGGTTGTGGTGTTAGGCGAGGGAAGTTGTATTACTTGGACTTGGTGTCAAAGAGTTCGGACAAGCTGCGTCAAGCTCTAATGATGGATAGCTCTGAGGGGGAGAAGCATAAATCTGAAATCTGGTTATGGCATCGACGTCTGGGGCATGCTTCCTTTGGTTACCTGAAGAAATTATTTCCTAGTTTATTTGCAAAATTTGTTGTTTCTAGCTTCCGGTGTGAAGTTTGTGAACTTGCAAAAAGCCATCGTGCTTCTTTTCCATTAACTTTGAATAAAAGTCTAGTTCCTTTTATGGTCATACATTCTGATGTTTGGGGTCCATCCAAAGTCACTACATTGGGTGGATCACGTTGGTTTGTTACTTTTATTGACGATTGTACTAGAATGACTTGGGTGTGCTTAATGAAGTCTAAAAGTGAAGTGAACTTGTTATTTCAAAAATTTTATAACATGGTTAGTACTCAGTACAATGCACAAGTTCAGGTTCTCCGTAGTGACAATGGAGGTGAATATTTGAGTTCTGAACTTCAGCAATATCTGGAAGCACACGGAATTATACATCAAACTACTTGTTCCAATACACCTCAGCAGAACGGGGTGGCTGAGAGAAAAAATCGTCACTTGTTGGAGGTTGTCCGTGCTTCGTTGATAGAAGCCCATATGCCGTTGTCTTATTGGGGCGAAGCACTTACCTCTGCAGCATATTTGATTAACCGGGTACCCTCCAACACTATTGATTTCCAGACACCATCCCAGGTTCTCGCTGAGGCGGTTGTTGCTCCAACTGTACCAAATTTACCTCCTCACGTCTTTGGTTGTGTAGCATTTGTACACCTCCATAAGCATCAGCGCAACAAGTTATCTCCTCGGGCACTGCGATGTGTCTTTCTAGGATATGCTGCTTATCAAAAGGGGTACCGATGCTATCATCCTCCAACCCAACGAATGTTCATTACATTGGATGTAGTTTTTCATGAAGACTCGATGTATTTTTCCTCTGAGCCTGAACTTCAGGGGGAGTACCAGAAGGAAATTCAGACTCTACACTATGATGATCACATCTCTGAAGATGTTGATGTTCACATCTCTGAAGATGTGGGTAACTTAGACATCTCTAAAGAAGTGGAACTCTCTGAACCTATTAATCAAGAAGTGGGTGAACTGGAGGTGTATGATAGAACCTTGGATCAAAATAGTGATGAACAGCCAGAAACAGAAGTTGTGGAAACAGAAGTTGTGGCTCCACCTTCGTCTGAGTCCCTCACCCCACAGGCAGCCAATACACCACACCAATCGCTTACTGAGGATGTTCCTGAACCATCTAGAAAACAGCTACCACAGCGTCTCACCAGAGGTATCCCTAAACCCACATATGAACCCGAACTTTCTAGTAAAGTTAGATATCCCATGAGTCATTATGTGTCTAACCATCGTTTGTCAGAATCAAATCAGTCATTTGTAAATCAGTTATCTACTGTATCTATTCCTAACAATGTGCAAGAAGCCTTAGCTGACCCAAGATGGAAAGCCGCTATGAATGAGGAGATGAAATCATTGCAGGAAAATAAAACCTGGGAACTTGTTGACCGTCCACCAGGAAAGAAACGGTTGGATGTCGTTGGGTTTATACTTGTGAAGTACAAAGCAGATGGTACAATTGAGCGCAAAATACTTGAAATCAGAAACTTCAGAAGAATATTTTTTCATTCCCATTTTACAATGAATCTGTACAGGTTCATATACATACTCAGATCCTACAATCAATACTCAGATCCTACAATCATGCTGTGTGCGTTATCTATACAGCTGCACTATCTACAGGATAGGAAAGTATCCGACAACAGTTAAGGGAAAAACAGAAGACAGTTTAGGAAAGAATCAGAAAAAATCAGAATATCGCAACACTCCCCCTCAAGTTGGTGCATAGATGTCACACATGCCCAACTTGCCCAAAAATGTCGAGAACACTCGACTTGAAACTGCTTTGGTGAGAATATCGGCCAACTGATCCTCTGATCGAATCGTAGGCAGCTCCACAATCTTCTCATCTAACTTCTCTTTAATGAAGAATCTGTCTACCTCCACATGCTTTGTACGATCATGTTGAACCGGATTATGAGCAATATCACAGGCTGCTTTATTGTCACAATATAGTTGAATTGGCCGCCTAGGCGGATAGCCCAAATCTATTAGGAGAAGTCTTAGCCACAACGCTTCACATACTCCAAGTGCCATACCTCTAAATTCTGCCTCTGCACTTGATCGTGCAACAACATTCTGTTTTTTGCTTCTCCATGTAACGAGATTACCGCCTACAAAGGTGAAATAACCTGAGGTAGAACGCCTGTCATCTACTGCTCCAGCCCAGTCAGCATCAGTATATGCATCCACATTTTGATAATCCTCCCTTTTAGTGAATAAAATTCCTTTTCCAGGAGCAGACTTCAAATACCTCAAAATGCGCATAACTGCATTCATATGTTGCTCTCCAGGATTATGCATAAACTGGCTAACAATACTCAATGCATAGGCAAGGTCCGGCCTTGTGTGTGCTAAGTACATCAATCTTCCTACAAGTCTCTGGTATCTTCCTTTATCAACTGGTACCTGATTAGACTCAATACATAACTTCAATCTTTCTTCCACTGGTGTATCAGCTGGTTGACATGCTGACATACCAGTTTCCCGTAACAAGTCTAAGGCATACTTTCTTTGAGACAAAAAAATCCCTTTATCAGATCGAGACACTTCGATCCCAAGGAAATATTTTAAGGGACCGAGGTCTTTCATTTCGAATTCTCTGGACAAGTAAACCTGTAGAGCCTTCCTTTCTTCAGGATCATTTCCTGTAACCACCATGTCATCCACATACACAATAAGTGCAGTGATCTTACCCTGTTGTTTCTTTAGGAATAAAGTGTGGTCTGAATTGCTTTGACGGTAACCAAAGGCTTTCATAGACTTTGTGAATCTTCCGAACCACGCCCTCGGAGATTGTTTCAATCCATATAGTGATTTTTGTAATCTGCACACCTTCTGACTATGTATTTCTGGTATCATGCATCCGGGTGGGAGTTCCATGTAGACTTCTTCAGACAACTCTCCATGTAGAAAGGTGTTCTTCACATCAAACTGTTGTAATGGCCAACCCAAGTTCGCAGCTAGAGACAACAAGACACGTACTGTATTGATTTTAGCTACAGGTGCAAATGTCTCTGTATAATCGATCCCATAGGTTTGGGTGTACCCTTTTGCCACCAGTCTCGCCTTAAAGCGTTCAATTGTACCATCTGCTTTGTACTTCACAGTATAAACCCAACGACATCCAACTGGTTTCTTTCCTGGTGGACGGTCAACAAGTTCCCAGGTTTTATTTTCCTGCAATGATTTCATCTCCTCATTCATAGCGGCTTTCCATCTTGGGTCAGCTAAGGCTTCCTGCACATTGTTAGGAATAGATACAGTAGATAACTGATTTACAAATGACTGATTTGATTCTGACAAACGATGGTTAGACACATAATGACTCATGGGATATCTAACTTTACTAGAAAGTTCGGGTTCATATGTGGGTTTAGGGATACCTCTGGTGAGACGCTGTGGTAGCTGTTTTCTAGATGGTTCAGGAACATCCTCAGTAAGCGATTGGTGTGGTGTATTGGCTGCCTGTGGGGTGAGGGACTCAGACGAAGGTGGAGCCACAACTTCTGTTTCCACAACTTCTGTTTCTGGCTGTTCATCACTATTTTGATCCAAGGTTCTATCATACACCTCCAGTTCACCCACTTCTTGATTAATAGGTTCAGAGAGTTCCACTTCTTTAGAGATGTCTAAGTTACCCACATCTTCAGAGATGTGAACATCAACATCTTCAGAGATGTGATCATCATAGTGTAGAGTCTGATCGGGGGATGACTTTGAGGGCATAGTAGGTGGAGGATTTGCGGTGGAGGGCCTTGTACACAATGCCTCCGCTACCATGTCCCAGCTTTCCCACTCTTTGCAAATCACACAGCTTCTCTACGCCCTGTGTTGAAGGTACCTGCCTCGGTTCTGGAAGAGGCAGAGGCAGAGGTAGAGGAAGAGGCACTCTCTGCTGTTGTGCAGGGATTGGAAGCTTCAATCCTAACCGTTTCTTTGATGCCATTGTACTCATGCTGTTTCTCTTCTATCAGAGATTGAGAAAGGTCGTTGGATCTTGGTGCTGCGGAGACAGATTGTAGAAGGTACCTATTATAAAAATGAAAGGCAGGGGAGCGTTCCTCATCCCTAAAGAGGAGGAAGCGAAGGCAGCTCCGACGAAGTAGCCGGTGTTGTCGTATGTGAAGGAAGGCAACTTGTCTCGAACAGTGTGACGTGATGAAGATGACGTTGCAGTGGGCCCTGGGCGGAAAGGTAGATAAGACAGATAAAGCTCAGTATCATCTTTAATCATGGGGCACCATGACAGAGAAATGGCGTCCATGTTGGGAGTTCCATTGTCCCGGAGTCATGACTTCCGACTCCTGGAAGCGGTTCGTCTAACGTCTTTTGGAGGGATTTTGGCTATTCGAAATTGGAAGTTCCAAGGAAGTTCCAAGTAAAAAAACTGCGGATAAGGAGGTCATGGCGTGTGAATGCATTCTCCACGTGCAGATATGATAAGAGTTAAACAGTTGCCCGATTTAACATTTCTGTTTGCAGTCTCTGCCGATTCATTGAATGGGTGGGTTTTGAAGAAATGGTGTGGCCCATGTGTGAGTTATTTAATAAGATTGTATTAGACAACGTGACAACGAAAATTATTAAGAATGGTATCATTCTTAATAATTTCTAATAATTTCATATCATTAATAATGTGAGAAATTGGGCCAGCACCCTCGTTTCTGCTGTTTTATCTATCAAAAATAATGTGAGAAATGGAATATTATTTTTTTCTTTACAAGTCACGTTATTTTTGTTCAAGGAAATAAGAAAAAATGTTAAATTATCATAGCATGTCAAAATTGTCAATCAGAGTTATCTATTATCATACAAAGCTGTTATTCTTCTCTAGAGGTGGACAATGATAAAGCATAGTTGAAAATAGTATATCCTCTTTCAAGAGTTTAAATAGCATTTGTATTGTGAAGACATGTAATGAATGCATTATTTAAATGTAATGAATGTTAAGTTGATTATTTACATTTGTGATGAATCAATTCTTGTTAATTATTCATGAATTATGCTTGAGTAAAAATTGACTTAAAAATTAGGTAGTCGTAGTCCATATCCACTATTTACTAGCAATTGCACCTTGGTGTGCAATGGGAATGCCGAAGAGGTGTGGAAGGTCAATTAGGGAAAATTTTGGTCTATTTTTTTCATACATTTGAGCAGTAAATGAGGTCAATTGGTAGGCCATTTATCAAATGATGTTGTTTGTGCAACAAAGGAGAGAGAGAGGGATAAATAGAGATGCAAGAGATAAATGTATAGAGAGGGAGAGAGAGCGAGAGATAGAGATTCAAGAGATAAATATATAGAGGAGAGAGTGAGAGGGAGAGAGAAAGATAAAGATAGAGATAGAAAGTGATATAAGAGAGAGGTATAAAGAGGGAGAGATATAGGGGTAGCGAGGGATATCAAGATAGGGATAGAGTGAGAGATGAAAGAATAAATATGAAGAGATAGAGATAGAGAGACAAAGATATATAGATATAGAGGTCTGGGAAGAGGGAGAGGGAGAGGGAGAGAGAGGGAGACATGTCTAGAGATAGAGAGGAGAGAGGAAAATAGAGGTAAAGATTATGATAGAGAAAGAGAGGAATATGGAGACAAATAGATAGAGAGATAGAGGTAGAGGAACAGATAAAGACAAAAAGAGATAGGGAGATAGAGAGAAAAAGAAATATAGATGGAGAGGGAGAGGGAGAGGGAGAGATAGAGAGAGATATAGATGATGAGATGGAGTTATAGAGACATAAGGAGATAATAAAAAAGGGGAGAGGATTTTTGGATCTTACACCGCTCTCATATTTAAAACTAAATATTAGTTTAACTTTTTTGTAAATTTCACAATGTTTACAGTTGTTTTGTAGTTTGGATCACAACAGTTGTATTAGAGCATTATAATTAATAACAGTGGTTTCATAGACCATGTAAAAATGAGGAGAAATTGAAGACATCCCAGAGAAGATATGGGGTCCCACTCAAGCCCAATCCAAGAACAATATTCTATCTATATCCAATCATTTCAAAACATCCAAAATGTTCAAAGCATTCAAGTCTCATAAGGCTTAAGCATTTTTATAACTTGTTTCTTCCATTTGGGGTAGTAAATGTTTGTAATTTTCTTTAATGAATAAATTGATTGCAATGAATAAATTATTTACATCTATAACTTCTTTGAGTTAAAAATTCAGATGCCCCTATTGTGATCCAAACTACAATAGAGCTATATATAATCACCATGAAACTTACAAAATTATGAAACTATGCGAAATAAAAATATAGGATTGGTGAAGTATTTGAAATTGTATGGCTATAAAATCAAAATTGAGGAAAATTTTGAACTGAACCCAAGAGGGACTTATTTTGTAGGGCATTTGAGCAACTCTATGAGAGATGGTCTCAAAGTCAAATTTGGATGCAGAATTGCTAGAAGGATAAAAATTGAAAAGTGGAGCATTAGAATGGTTGGGAACAATGGCATGAAGGAGTTGTAATATGAGGAAGCATGTTGTTGAATTCACTCATAGAGTAGATTTGTATATAGGGATTAGTTGCATAAGAGATAAAGAGGGTCATGGGGCCCTGGTAATATTAACTGAATGGGTTTTTGTGATATTCAAAGGGATAGAGAATAGAGATGCCAAAACCTCCCTAGAAGATGCATGCTTAATTTTCTTGATGTTGTTGCAAGGATACCTGAGGTGGAGTTAGTACTTTGTCATTATCAAGTTTGATGGTAGTCTATTTGCTTTGCCTTTGCTGGCAAGCCGTGGTAGGCTCTAGTTAAAGATTGTTTGAACATAGAGTTGCATTTTCAAACATTTTCCTTTCCTTTGATACACTTTAACCTCTTTTGGAGTGATTGATTCACATCTACAATTATAGAAGTGGGCGATGCTCTTTATAGAAAATGCAATTAATTTGGGGCTCCTACAAGGCTCCACAAATTTTTGATTTGAAATATATCCTACTCAAGCATTAATTAGTAGTGTTAATCTATCACTCTGCCTACATAATTTGCAAACTGGTGCGATAGGTTGGACATTTATATTGAAAATTTTGAAAAATCTTTGATGATTTGTATTTCATAAATGCATTAGGTGTAGGTTGAGCACATGCAGAGGAAGACACATAATTTTTTTGAGTCAGGACATTTATGGAAGGTGTTGTTAGGGGTTTTTAAAAATTTACTTTGTTTAAAGACACCTGCTATCTTTTCAAATGTTGTGTCCCTGTACCTCCACAAAAAAATCACCTACAAAATTATATCATGTGTACCCAGAGTAACCATGTGGGTTGCAGGATTTAAAAATATATATTTTTTAGACACAATTTTAAATTAGATCATTTTTTTGTTGATTAGTATGTTTTTGATCTTTTTAGATATAATGGTGTTGTCTTATTTTCACAACTTGTTATACCGATGATGGATAATGGAGTTTGATCCAAAATGTTGATTTAAAAAACTCACAGTTTCAAGCCAGAATTTTTAGCAATACATTATCGTGGACTGTGGAAACTTGATGTTGTTAACTTGTTATTTGTAAAAAAACACTTACAAAAAATTAGAGCAATTTTTTTTAGAGTTGATCAATTTTAAATTGGTTAATTTGAATAAAATAAAGAGAAACCTAATTAATTTGATTAATTTGAACACCATTCACTTGAAATATGAGATACTAAGATCTAGTATGAAATAGAAGTGCTCAATATAGACATTGAAGAAATCAAGTTTTAAATCACTAATAAAAGAAAGATAAACCTTAAGACCAAAACCCTATGTCATGTAGGAATGTTGGGTTTCTCAATATATGTAATGAAAAGAGAATGGTGTCCTTTTAATTTATTTCCAGGATAAATAATTAAATAAAAACAAATCCTAAGCTTTTAGAGTTGGAACTAGAATAATAAATACAAAATTAAATTTATGAAATTTAAATACATTATAGATGATAGTCAAGCTCAAATCTCAATGATATAATATCCTTTCAAAAATCAAGTATTGATTCACCAGTTTATTTGTTGAATTGATCTAGAACACATGACTAGACCTAGACTCACATAAGTAAACTAATAATGAGTGCACAACTATAGCATATTTTGCTCCACTTGTACTTGTATTTGAAGTGGGGTGCTGTCTATAGACACTATTTAAGAACATGCTAAGTGAGTTATTGTTTTCTATAAGAGCCATAGGAAAATCGATTCAACAACAAAGTTCCAAGATTAAATAAAAAACATGTAATATATCTAAGATAGTATATGTTTTGATGATGTAATTAGAATCCAAAATAATGTTGCTACAATGACATGCACATAGATTATCTTACATTATGCATATGATTTGAAAGGATTAACGATGTTCTTAAATATAAGAACATAACACACGATCACAATTTAAATTTGAAATTTGAATTTTAAAAATTTAGTTTCATTATGAAAATCACCTTTCATCAATTTAACTACTATAGATCTATAGGGACAAATAAAAATTCTAAGAGATGGAATTAGTTCCCTTGGATGAGAAATGATATAGTTAAATGAATATACTGTGTATAAATACTGTCATAAAAGTTCAAAAAAAACCTCTGAATATGTCTGCTAAGTGCAACTTCTGCCCTAACCTATAGTGCTCGGTTGGTAAGGATTCCTTTATTGCGATATTACGTTTTACGATTCTTTCCTAAACTGTCTTCTGTTTTTCCCTTAACTGTTTTCGGATACTTTCCTATCCTGTAGATAGTGCAGCTGTATAGATAACACACACAGCATGATTGTAGGATCTGAGTATGTATATGAACCTGTACAGATTCATTGTAAAAATAGGAATGAAAAAATATTCTTCTGAGTTTCTGATTTTCAAGTTGGTATCAGAGCTACGAATTTTGAATCATTTTTTTTCCCCTTCATTGAACCATGGGCGATTCAGGTTCGGAAGCACTTCAGCCCAAATCTGCTCCCATTATTATTCAATCTGAAGGTTCATCCTTCAATGCAGGGATTGTACTCAATGAAACAAACTATGATCTGTGGTCTCAAATCATGGAGATGCATATTGCTGAGAAGGAGAAACTCTCTTTCATTCGTGGTAATTCACAGCCACCTACCGAGAAGGATGATGGATATGAGAAGTGGTATGCAGACAATCAAAAGGTTAAGAGATGGCTGTTGATGTCTATGTCCCCAGAAATTATGAAGCGATACATTCGCTTACCCACTGCTCGAGATATTTGGAAAGCCCTTTCTAAGGCTTTTTATGATGGAGCAGATGAACTGCAGGTATTTGTCTTGAATCAGAGGGCTTTCTCTGCCAAACAGAATGGCAGAACACTCTCTGTGTATTATGGAGAATTAACCGAGATTTTTGGTGAGTTGGATCATCGTGATAAGGTGATCATGGAAAGTGAGAACGATGTTGAATCTTACCAAAAATCAGTTCAGCGACAAAGGGTGCATATTTTTCTTGCTGGATTAGATGGTGACTTCGAACAAGTCCGCGGTGAAATTTTGAGAAAGGATCCTATTCCTGAATTAGAAGCATGTTATGCATTGGTCCGCCATGAATCTGTTCGATGCACAACGATGATTGGAGAACCAGAAAAGGCTGAAGCTTCAGCCATGGTGACCCAAAACCGATCTAATCAGAACCGGCCTTCTCAAAGCACACCTAAGATCACTAATGGTGCTGATAAATCCACCTACTAATGGTGCTTTGAACTTGTGGGGTATCCAGAATGGTGGGATCGTAGTTGCGATTCACGGAAGAAGAATTCAAAAAAGACCTCCAGTGCTGCGTTTGTTGAAACAAAGACAGAGGATGATGTGCTGGACAGATCTCAGCATTAGCAACAGCGGCAGGTAATGGTGGTAAGTTTTTAAATATGTCTGCACTTGTTTCTAATAGTGCATGGATAATTGATTCTGGTGCTACGGATCATATGATGTTTGATTCTAGACAGGTCTCATCTCTTAAACCGTCCTCACAAAAATTTGTTTCCACTGCCAATGGCTCTTCGGCCCCAGTTATCGGAGAAGGACCCTTACCTCTCACTGATACTTTGAATCTAGATTCTGTTTTAGTTGTTCCATCTTTGGATTACAATTTGTTGTCAGTTTCCCAAATCACCGTTGCTTTACTTTGTGTTGTAATTTTCTGGCCTGATTTTTGTGTGTTTAAGGACATCCGAACGAGGCAAACGATTGGTTGTGGTGTTAGGCGAGGGCAGTTG
>VDFB02000013.1:23532720-23619741 GCA_007258455.2 Sequoia sempervirens
AAGCCTCCGTTGTAAATGTAGATGATGTCTCTCCACAGAAGAATGAAGAGCCTTGTTACCATGCAATATAATAAGATCCTTGAAGCCTTATGCTTACAATAATTATAAGATCAATATAAGAAGAGCCTTGTTACTATGCAATATAATAAGATCCTTGACTTACTGATGCTTTACTTTTTTCATGATATTATAGAACATTTTTATGGGTTGTTGGAAAGTATTCCCTTGGGCTACTGAGTTTGGTTACAAGTGATTCATCCAAGTTATTAATCTCTATCTTGTTATTAGATATAGTCCTCCTTTAATATATTTTATACTAGACTCCAATTGAAGTAGATTATTATATTGTATGAAGCAGAGATTCATTTTCATGCCACATTGTACTATACCATAAAAGAAATAAATAAAGGAAGGAAAGATTGCAAATTATGTTTGTTTACTTGCTCCTCTTGTTCAACCTAATAGTGACTATAGAATCAGAAGCTATGCTAGTAAAAGCAATGGGAAAGAAAGGGGTTAAAAGAGGGAGGCCAACTACATCAAAGAAGGAACCATGACCCTCTCTGGAAAATAATGAAAATACAAGTAATAACATACACAATAAGAACCTAGAAGATCAAAATCAAACGAAAAGGGGTAGAGCAAAGGGGTTGAAAAGAGAACCATATCCTATTATGGAATATGAAGAAAAGGGAAAGAATGATGGAAACTCTGGTGAATTGGTGGATCAAAAATTTTTTTTGAGTTAAATCACTGTGAAGGTTTTCTTATTACACCTATTTTCTTGAATCTCATAAGCTAGCTTGGTTACAGTTTGTGTGTGAGTGACTAATTTGTGTGCTCTTGAGTTCTTGCGATTTTGTTTTTGCATGGGTTAATTAATTTAATTTGAAAGTCTAGGTATGTGTTAGTGTATATATAAATATGATTCCATTATATGTGTGACATGCCTTTGTCATTGTGTTGGAATGTTTCAGCATGCTGTGTTTTGCTTGGCAGTGAAAGAAAAAATTATTTGTAGCATTGGTATTCATGTTTCCAACCTGCTAAAGTATCTTCAAAGATAAAGTTCTACTCTTTGTTTATTTTAATTATCATACTTGCACATTTCATAGTTTTCTAGTATGTCACTTCTATCTGATCTTGTCATAGTGACTTATCAATCCACTGAGAAGCATTCCAAGGCAGATATAGTTAATTATTAGTTATGTACTGTGAAGTAATTGCATAATTGCTTAGGTTCACTTTGTAAAAACTATATTGTAATTGAAATTTTTTCATCTATCAGCATCTAGTTGTTACTTATGCAATGTGAGGTAATGCTTTGAGTTTGAAAGATGTGCAATGCAATGTAATCAACAATATGAATAAACTACATAATATAACCATTCTTTTTATGCTAATGTACATCAAGATATTTAACCATTGCTCACTTGATTCAAATTTCAAAGAGTTTAATTATGCACATGAGGAGGCAATTAAATTTTGATTGTCAACTTCTATATATCAAATAATCCAATAATCAAGTGTATGTCCATATACAAAAAATGGCATCAACGCCAACTCAAACAAAATTTTACAATATGTGGCATATGCCATCTCGGTATCTATTCAACATTTACATGCCAAAATGTCTATCTCATCCTAAACTACTGGTGGATCATCAAAATGGAGCCTCTTTGAAGCACTTGTTGCCTCTGAAGGTAGCTGCACAAGAAAAAGTCAAACCACAATTGAGATTAGCTATACTATATAATTTAAAATCGAATAATTGCATCAAAATCAATATACATTAAATTATAGTAATTGAACTCTAAAATTGTAATCTTGATTAATTAAATATCCTGGCTCTTCAAAGGGTCGAGTTCTAGAATATGCCCTCTCAAAGAACCTGTAATTCAAACCATCTTGTAATTTCAATCTATAGAGGTGAACAAAAACATAAAAGTGATCCAAGTTAGCATACAATTGTCAGTATTAGGAACATATAAATACCAAATACAAAATAAAATGAACACATACTTCTTTAGGTTGATCTTTTTCTTTATCTCCTTTAGGTGTTTCGACACCTCCTCCTTGAGGTGCTTCAACACCTACTCCTTCAAGTGTTCCAATACGTATTGCTTTGGGCGTTGTGTCACTTGTCAACAAGGATGTAAAGCTCATAATTCCCTGCACATAAAAATGACAAGTACATATGAAACTACCAATCTATGTCAATATATGTATAATCAATATAAGATCTTAAAATTCTTAATTCAATCAAATTTGAGTTCAATTACCTTGCCCTTATCCAACATTACACTTCCATAATCTGGACAAGGCTACACCTTGCTCGCATAAGGTATTTCCTACAAGAGGAAAATAAGATAAACATATAAGTTATTATATAATTTCATTTTAATGACAATTCAAAGGACAAGAAAGTATACAATAAATAAATGTAAATGAGTGAGTGCAAAAATATATACTGTGTGCGTGTCTAGGCCAAATGAAATGGCCCTCAGGGTGCTATCCATCACATTTGTCAGCTCCTCCTCGGACATCAACTGTTAAATAGACCATGTAAATAAATATTAGTACATTATACTATCTCTTATTAATATTCATTTAAAAACAAATGCAAGTTATGAATTCACAACTTAAATTTTACCTGTGTCACTATTCCAATGTCCCCCTCTCTAGTAGGAGAGGACTTTGTATGGTGTTCTCCACTCCCCTGTGTCTGATCTATAATGTCCACATCATGGAAGTCATAATCGAAAGTGTCTAGGGGATGCTCGGCCAGGCTGTACAAGAGGACCTAAGCATATTTGGTGGCACATGGAGCAAGTATGTGGTACACAAATATGTGGACCTGACGAGGATGATGCAGCAGCACTCGAGCCATCACCAACTATCACCCCAGTGGCTGAGCTACTACAGAAGCATGCGAAACCAAAAGACCACTCAAAGAGTGAATAGCGTGGATAGTCTGTGTGGCCGCATCCTGCATAATATTTGGATGGTATACTGGAGGTGGCGGAGGAAGGCAAGGGAGGGGAACGTGTGGGTGGGGTATTACTCTAACTGCCTCTTCTCTATCCTTGGGCATACCTCCACCAACGCCATGGAAGGATCTAATGTCAAAGTAATTGACATGATGCCCTAACACAAACTCAACATATAATTTTTTTATAAAGTAAAATGGTACATCCAAATTGTTGTTTGGTGGTTTCAAAAAAACCATACACCAACGATCCCAAAAATTTTCTACAATGTCTCTATGAGTGCACCATTTTATAGAAAGTTTTGTTTTATTAACATTAATTGGCAAACCAGTGCGGGGGTTAACAAATAAAGAGGCTATTTGGGCTTTGGTTATTCCAAGATCTTTCACATCATCATAGGACAATCCACATGCATAATATTCTCTCATGTCTTCTCGCCATGAATGAAAGGCATTATATTGTGAGGAGAGGGTTTCTATATTTTTAATTATTTGTTTCATTGTGTTTGACATCGAAGATAATCAAGGGACTCTCGTATAAACTTTAGAAATGCCCCTTAATTGTTGCAATTTTTCAGAAATTAATTCTTGAATTGATGGCTGTGGAGGTGGTGGAGGTGGAGGTGGAGGAGGTGGAGGAGGTGGAGGTGGAGGTGGTGGAATTGGTGCATTTTCATTGTCAGCAGCCATAATGCCTGATTCAATATAAAAACAAATCAATCTAATTAAAATTAGACAATATAAATGAAAATATTATAAAAATAATTCTAGTTTTTTTTAAAAATCCAACAAAACCCTAGTTTTTAACAAAAATCTATAAAATTTTCTAATTTTTAATCCAAATACATAAAAAACACTATTTTTAAGTCAAAATCCATTGCAAACATTCAAATTTCATCAAAATCCATGCTAAACTCAAAATTTTCATAAAAAATCTATCAAAACCACCCAACTATTTAGGTCCAACCTTTACTAGGAGAGTTATCAAACCAATTATAGGGAAGCCATAACCATCATGAGCTTTTAATCATGCTTTTGATTGTTCATAATCATCTACATAAAGTTCATGTACATACAATAACTCTTTTTTGATCATATTCACTATGTACATGGGATCAATGAGTATTCCCCTTTTCGGGTTTCTGCAAACTTGATATAAAGAAGACCATCGAGTGTAGTTATAGAAGAATCAATATATGTAAAAGAAATGTCAAACAAAATATTGGTTTTTCCTTTATGATTTTGAATATTAATAATGTTTATAAAGATGGAAAAATCATTATCATCTTCTTCATTATCATTGTATTGAACAAAGTTTGTTGAATGAATTGGCAATGGGCTTGTAAATATTTGTAAGTATTGATTAGGTGAAAAAACCAATTTATTTCCTTTGTCATTAATAGGTCATCCAACTGGATTTGATTAGAATGAGGTCTTGCACTTGGTTATAAATATGCTTACAACTTTCCATATCATGTCGAGGTGTACGATGATATTGAAAAAATGTTTTTGCATTAAAGTTTGGTGGTAAAGGTTTAATTGTTTGAATATGACTAATTGGAGGAAGTTGAATCACATTCTTGTTTAACAATTGCAACATGATCACATGGAGAGAATCAAACAACTATGAAAATTTCCTATCTCATGGCCTAAATTTATATCTAGAGTTATGTTTACAGTAGTTACTTTTGTCTCAATATTATGAGTAGTTTGACATGAATGTTTATCAAGTAATGAATTTTTTGATTTTATTTTTAAATGATTGATAGTTGTTTTGAGGCATGACTTATATGATTGACCAATAGGAGCCTATGAAGGGGTACCTTCATACCAACTAATCGATATTCGATAATCATGAAGGGTTATACAAAAACATGTTAAGGATGGATATTTCATTAGCAATTTCTTATCTTGAATATTAGGTTGTAAGTTACCTATAAACACCCTTTGAATGTCAACATCTTGAAGACTATAGGAGAATTTCAAATAAAGGGATTAGTATCATTTCATAAAGTTTTTTATTTTCTCTTTAGGTCCTTGATTACAATGAACTAAATTTGTTAATGTAACTTGAGGACTGATGTTCACTTGAAAGTGTTGGAGGAAATCACTAATGAGTTGTGTAAAGGAGGTAATTGATTGTTTGACAATGAACAAAACCAATCCAAGGCCATATCTTTCAATGATCTAGAAAAGAGTTTCACTATGAGTGAATCTTCAAAAATAAAGTCTTTACACAAGGTAGTAAAAACTAACAAATGGTTATTAGGATATTTTTTACCATTGTACTTTCCAAAGCGAGGTATTTCAATGTTTTGTAGTATAGGTGTATTTAAAATAGTGAACATTAATGAACTATGTGTAAGGTATTTTGGATGTTTACTATTGGTTTGATTTTGGTTTAAGTTTGAAATTTGTTGTTGTAATAATGTCATGCTTTAAATAAAAAAGTTGATTTATCACAAAATCATTGGGCCACATGTTGTGAGAGTTTTTCAAGTATGGTGAACTAGTATGGAGGAATGGTGGGATATTATATTTCATATTTAGGAGAGGTGATGAATATGGAGGTGTTATAGGTGAAGGGACAAAACTATTATAATTTCCACTAGAAATTCCTAAGCTTGAGATTAAACCATTGTTATATTCCATCATTGATGCTATGACTGGAGGTGTAAAGTTGGGAATAGAAGGCATTATTGTGGGAGAGGAAACTTATTTTCCAAAAGGATTTTGAGCATTAGTCAAAAATTTCGTGAAACTAGCTACCGAAGGAATATTAGAATCTACTATATTAGCTAGGCTACGTAACACTTCTATCCCTTCCTAATCATTTACCAACTTCCCAATGCTATCCAAAAGAGGGATTGCTTCTCCATCCAAAGGTTCAATGCTTAAGAATTGTTGAATTCATTGTAGGTCTTTATCCAATTATTCTAGATTATCATTGGGGACCTTAGAAATAACATATGCCAAGTCCACATAAATGTTAGGTTACAAAAAAGACATGGGTAATGTAGGACTAGGGAGGGAATATAAGATGGATTGGGTAGACATAATACGTTGAGTGAAAGAGTTATAAGAATCAAGCTCAACATTGGCTATGATTGCAACATAGGAAGCCATAAGTCTACAACTACATCTCACGTGGGTATTAGTGAAGTGACACAAGGTCATGAAGCTCATAAATTTTCTACAAGATTCAAAACAATTTAATGCTCATACAATGAAGGGAAAACACAAAATAGTCACAAAAACTAAAATAATTTGCACACACAAAACCCAAAACAACATAAGAATCATAGAGATAGAACTATGATCCAAATCTTTGTCAAAACTGATTGGACAGGGAATTGGCACCCTAGACTGATGAGGTTGATTTTTGTTAAATTTAAAATCTAAAAATGAGATATAGTATCTGAGGATCCTAATTGAAGATGTTTAGGTCTGCCAATAGGAATACTTTTAGAAATGCACAAAATTTTAATTTTATATACATGCAGCCATAATGCCTGATTAAATATAAAAACAAATCAATCTAATTAAAATCAGACAATATAAATGAAAATAGTATAAAAATACCCTAGTTTTTTTTAAAAATCCAACAAAAACCCTAGTTTTTATCAAAAATCTATAAAATTCTCTAATGTTTAATCCAAATACATAAAAAAAACTATTATTAAGTGAAAATCCATTGCAAACATTCAATTTTCATCAAAATCCATTGCAAACATTCAATTTTCATCAAAATCCATGCTAAACTCAAATTTTTCATAAAAAATCTATCAAAAAACCCTATTTTGTAAAAAATCAACTAAAATTAAACAAATCTAATTGAAAATTTGATTAGAGCAAATAAAAAATCAAGAATCTAACTTGTTGCAGATGGATTTGAAATCGGATATCTGATTTGCGCTTTCCACTGTGCGCCCGCCGCGGTTAAGCCGAATGAAAAAGAGTTTTGGTCGGTTTCATTCGGCCCGAAATAATATATATATATATATGTCTACAAAATCAGATATCCGATTTTCAAATCTAGGTTTTTGCTTTGCCTCGGTAGTCACCTGAGCCCCATAAAGTCAACTCGGCATTTTCACGTTTTTGAGTCGTAGAAACACGTATTTTTTTCTCCATTGCCACTTTTTGGCATACCATGATCCTGCACATGCCCAAAAATGAAATGTGATGATTATTATTTAAATTCAAATTGTAGGAGTTGATGGTGACTCCCCAACACCCCCAAGATCAGTTGCGACCAAAACCACTTCCACAAGAGAGAGAATGGCAAGAATGCTTGCTTCACAATGCAAGATTGATTGATTGCTTGATTGAAGCTTGATTACAAATGTACATGAGATACCTTGCTTATATGGGCAAGGTTGAGAGATAGGTATGAATATGATGTTGACAGATGTCATGATCCTATGACATGAGACAACCAACAACCTAATCACCTAGGAAATGATGCATCCTAGCTAGATAAGATAAGTTCTAGATAAGCCAACTAAGCCTTCTAGAAAGAATCTTTTACCTAAGTAAACTTAACCATGTGAATATGTCCCTTAATTTACCTAGTGGATGAATTAGCTAGGTACAAGACAATTATTCACACCAACACAAATGATATAACATAGAAAATTAAATATTAGAATGATGAATTATATTTCTTTGATTTATATTTTTTTGACACTAATCTATTAATGGGTGCCTAAGTTTACATGAGATGCATGTTGTCGAAGACCAAGGGGGTGGTTAAGGTAGAGGAGGTTAGCCATCTGACATGGTTAAGATGGAATGGATACTCTTGCACACACACACTTAGTAACATGTATTTGCATTTAGGAATTAATATTTAGTTGATTGTTTATTTTTTCCTTTATTTTAAATAATTTTTAATTAAATTAATTAATGGTAAATTCAAAGTGCAAGGAAATAAAATAATTGTTTTATTTTACTTTTAATGATTCTTTGAAAATTAAATATTAATTAATATTTAGTTATTTGAAGATAATTGTGAGCATAGCAATAAATCTTGCTTTCTTTTAAAATTAGATTTATTGGAAAAACTTAGAATAAAATGGAAAAAGGGAAGATTTTCGAAAGCAAACTAATAGATAGAAAACAATAAAAAATAGAAAAATAAGAGAAAAGTTGTTAAAAATTAGAAAAAGAAAGTAAAAATAAAGATGGAAAAAAGAGGAAGAAAGTAATAAAAAGTTTATAAAAACTCTTATTTTCTCAACAAGAGGATTCTTTGTGAGAATTATTATTATTTTGTTATCTTTCTTGTTTCTCTCTGAAAACAAAATGGATGCAAGAAAAGAACATTATAATTCGATAGAAATTGGGAAAAGAAGAGGAATTGATCGGGAAAGGACAACAAAACTAGAGCAATTTCATCAAGGATAGCATTGGATTCCAAGTTTTTAATCACTATTTCCATGAAATTTTACTTCAGTTGTGATTGTAAATGAACCATCTCTATTTGTCATGAGAAAAGATTTAAATTTGCATTTAGAAAAATATTACTTTATGAATATGTATTATTTTTCTGTATGAGAAAATATAAAACCCAATCAGACTATGTTATTTCTGCTATATGTATATATATATATATGTATTTATATTGCTACATAGTATTATGTTGAAGCCAGTGTTGAATTGTTAGAATTGCTGTTTATTTATGCATAAGATCTTTATATATATATATAAGAAAACTATTGCAGCCTGTAGCTGCTTGTATGGAGGCGCTATGGAGAGGGCGCTACCCTCCCACATGGGTCACACCCATAAGGGGGCAGTCACCACCTCACTCCTCACTCCACACTATGGTTTCAATATTTAAACTTAAAATTTCTACATAATTCAGTTTCTCCATGCCGTCAACTATAAATTTGAGTATACATATATATGTGTGTGTGTGTGTGTGTATAGTATGTAAATTAAAATATAAGAATTTTGTATTTTATATATATACATATATGTATATATATTTTTAAATGATATTTATAAATTTTTTGAGAATATGTTTTTGATTTTATAATTATATTTTGACATATGAATTTGATTATTAATGGCATGTATAATTTGAGTTTAATCTTGCTACATAGATAGTTTTTCCTGAATATATGTGTGTATATATATATACACACACACACACACATATATACATGTACAGATATTTATAATTTTGTTAAAATATTTCAATCTGATTATGAACACATTTAACATACATACTGAATTATGATTTCATATTAAAATTTTAGTTGAACAATAGAAAAACTATAGAAACACATTAAATTACTATCATTTAGTTGAATTGTAAAATTGCATTTGAACAATTTATTTATTGGATATTTTCTTTGTTAATGAAGCGGAAAAATTACAAACCCTTTAGTGAACTTGGAATCAAATATGTACTTGAAAGAAGGGTATGTGCAAGATCATGATGGGCCAAAAAGTGGCAATATTATGGGTATTTGTAGGGTATGTGGCTAATGACTTTTTTTTAACTCAAAATTGATGAAACAAAAGGGGTTTTTAGAGGAGATTCTCATATTTCCACCAATATAAATTATGCTTTAATTTGAATTTAATAAATAATTATTATTAATTTTCTATTAGAATTATGACTAAAGTCCTGATCGATAGGCTGACTGAAAAACATCTATAACTTTCAAATGGTATCACATTTTTGAATCCAAAACATGTGTCACATTCTATGCCACATACTATAGGATTGAAAAAGAAAAAATAAATTTCATGAAGTTTTGACCAAGTTATGGTGGTCGACATAATGAGTTTTATATTTTTAAAAGTTGTAATAAAAATTCATAATTTATTATTTACTTGGAAAAAATTACAAAAAATATGCATCACATCTAGACATGAGTCCTCTACTTATATATAAAATATTATAAAAAAATATTATCATTTTATTATGGTTAGGGTGGTCAGACAGACACCTACTTCTTATTTTTTCCCTGAAATTTAAGTACTATGCATTGAAATTTCAAATTTTCACCAAATAAATTTTATTTGTTTTTAATAAACCTAGTAGTTTAGAAACTAAATTCAATTTTCTACAGATTCTATTCTTACATATATTTGAAAAATATAGATAACTTATTCAAATTTTTACGTCAAGTTGCCTAACAGATTTTTCTGAATTTTTGCCACTTAAGGGCCTGTTTTTTCCATGATGATCCTGCACATACCCAAAACTAAATGATTAGAAATTGCTTGTAAGCTTTACAAACTTGAGAAATTATGCAATATGTATTTTCTATGAACCACTTCTAGGATAGGATGCCGAATGTGGGCTTCTAGAGACAACAATTTTCCTTTTCAAATCTATCATTTTATTCTTTTATTTGCTTGGAAAAGCTAGATGCACCACTGAAACATATGGATTAAAAAGCCTAGAATATATATATATATATATATATATGTCTTTGCCACATCCTGATAACGAGTAATATGTCATTTTAGTGTTAGGAATTGCGTATAAGCTACAAGATTACATCAAGAGTTCCCTCTTGCTTACACCATTCTAGGTTGCTAGGCTCCTCGTGTAGGGTCGAAGTTTTCTTCCAGATAGGAAGAAATATGAGGAAGTGTTAGTGGTTCATGGTTGGGTGGAAAAGATGCCTTAACCTCACTCTTGGCCTCATCTTGCGGAAGAGCGACTGGATTGTGGCAGTTGAGGATCAAGATTTCTTCTTCACATGGATATATATATTCTTATACTTCTTTGTATGGCTAGCATGGCCACTTGTAAATGTAAAATTTCTATCATGAATGTAATTAAGGATGTAAATTTATTTCTGTAACATTGAAATAGATATTTTGTAATATCACATTGGAGTTAACTTTATATTCGACATTGTAATTTCCTTGGAGCAATCTTATTAATATATATGTTGTTTCATTATCCTTATGTGAAAATGAATCTTGTATCAGTATCCTTAATTGGAAATGTCAATATTCTTTGAGTTTCCATGTTTAGTAAGGATGATGTTCTTTACAACATTAATGTATTTGTTGCAAGATGGTGTGTCTCGTGGTCTTCCTTGTCTAGCACAATGCTTGGGTTTGTGACATGGTCTAACCATGCCCTGTGGATCTTAACTAATGCTTATATCGGGCATTGACAAGTTGACCTTTTGGTGCAACAACAAGGCCAACAATTGGTATCAGAGCTAGTCATAGATTCAAATCCCTCACTTGTGTTGGGGGGGATTGTTGCAAGATGGTGTGTCCCTTGGTCTTCCTTGTCCAACACAGTGCTTGGCTTTGTGACATGGTCTAACCACCTCCTGTGGATCTTAACTAACGCTTTTATCAGGCATTGACATGTCGACCTTTTGGTGCAATGGTAAGGCCAACAGTATCTAGAGAGATTGAAGCGAAGGGATTGGAAATTAGACTGCAGCTGTCTAACCTTTTGGTACAAAAGGGAAATCATGTTGATGCAACCATAAACGGGATCCTTCACCTATGCCTCTGCCTCTTACACCAAAGAATTCACCACATCCCCATGCTGGCATGGATGGCAAGCACAAATTCACCTATCAAACTACTCTCATGTAAACAAATTGTACCAGATAGCACAAGGGCATCTTGAGGAATGCTTTCACCAACTTTCATAGATAAAAGTGTTCATTTCCATAGTATTAACAAGCACTTCCCTCCTCTTTACTCCATCATAACAGAGCCTATATAGCCTTTTAGGCTTGTACAAAGTGAAAGGCTTCGTTCTCACCAACTGTAACCTTGATCTCTGAATTGTGCCTACCAGCTACACTTCACCGAATCCATGTCTCTTTTGGTCAATATTTGTATGGATGAATGAGATTAGTCTCATTGTCTCCCATCCTTTTTCCTGCATTGCACACTATTGATATTAGAAATCAGCTTAACTCATTTCAAATTTAGGATATGCCTTCAACATAAAATATATCCAAATGATTTTTTAATTTTTTTAAAAAAGTATGTTAAAGAGTTCTAAATTTCATTACTTTATGTCATTTTAAAATTCAAAATATAAATATCACTTTTAGGTGGCCAAAGTTAAAAAAATGTATATATATGTTGACCATTTCCCTTATAAAAGTGTGACATAGATATTTGCTTTTACCAATACATGTATAATAGTTTTCTTTTACTACAAATGTAAAGGGTTGATTAACACAGTTACATAAAGCTCAATTAATTGAATTTGAAGAAAGCAATCCCTCATATTGGAGGCTTGACAACTATACAATCAAGTGTTTTTGTTCCACCCAAACTACTTGACCATCAATCAATTAAAAAGAAGAAATTCTTTCTTTTTATAGGAAAATACAATATCCTGTAGGTTTGATTTCTTAGATCAAACCTTTCATTAGTGGTGGATATTCGGTAAATCTCTATCATGGAGAATGATATTGGAAAGGTAGTGTGCTAGGCATTATGCAATTCTATGAAATATGTGTGTTAGAGTGCTTGGTATAGTGTGAAAATTTTCTTGTAGTTGAAAATGTCAATTATATTAATGGTGTACTGGGTTGGATTTGGAAATAAATGTTCTTGATAGCTCCTTGGGACAATTTGACAACCACCACATTGTTAATTGTGCCTCAAAACTATATAGATTATTTTGCTGAAAGTCATATCAATTACTATGTTTTCTTCAATCAATAAGATGTGAAAACATGTCACTTGTTCCTATATCATAAAATATTTTGGATATCTTTCCCATTTTTAGAGTAGGTCCTAGCATTGTTGATGTGTTAAAATTGAGCCAATGGTGTAATGGGAAATAACTATCATACGAGCACCTATTCTGAAGAGTATGGTGTTTCCATGTGGCACTTGGAAGTATAGCCATTTATCTCTATGATGGGCCCACTTGAAAATATGACAAAAATTACCTTAATTATCTAGTGCAACAATATAAAGTTGTTAGAGTAACAACATTAATATGTTGCATGAACTATTGATTCGAGAAATGATCAAAATCTCTATTTAATTCTAGATCTATTTGATTGGTTTGCAGGAGAGGGATTGGCCTTTAAAAACCTAGCTCCTTGTGACCAATAGTGTAGTGCTTGAGGTTTCCAAACTAGCAACCTTGAAATATTGCATCATAACACCACATATCTTTTATGACATCACCACTTTTTCTTCATTCAAACTTCTTGTTCAAGCTATGGATACCTATGATAAATGTCAAATTTTTATGATTTATTGTATTATTATTAAAATATATAAAATTCTTAAATAAATTTATAATAAACTTTACTTATATAAAGTATATTAGTTAATATTTTATTTATTTATTTGAAGTACATAAATAATGCAATTACTACATTTAAAATATTAATATTAAATTATTGATTATAGAAGTAAATATGATTATTGTATATATTGTAGTATAAATATAATTATATAGGTGATTTTTATTTATTTAAGTATCTTGTTTATTTTCTTTTTATTTCAAGAACTATTTTTAGTTACTTAGAGTTATGTTTTTTTGAGAGTTATTTTATTTGAGTTCTTTTCTTTTACTTTCAACTATTTATTTTGTTTGTACTTTATTTACAAAGTAAAATTGTTATCTTAAATGCATCAATTTTACATTGAAAGGTGTTTTATAATTGCAACAAAGAGTCTCATAAATACATATTTAAAAAAATTAAAATACTCATAAATAAATAAACAAATAATTTTTTTTAAGTAAATAAAAGAATTCAAAATTATTTTTTTATAAATAAATTAATATAAGATATCTTTACTAATTATAAAATAATTATATTTTACATTAAATATAATAAAATAATAAATACTATAATAAAAATTAATAATATAGTATATTAATAATTATACCAAAGTATTGGGTGGGTGCATGGAGATGGGTAGCAAATTTGTGGACACTTTAAAAAAAAGTTTTGAAAAGTCATATAATGTGAACGTACTATAATGCGAGCATGTTATAACGTGCTTGCATTATGGCTTAGTGTGTCAAGCCTGAGGCTTGGGAAAAACAAGCCCATAACGCGAGCGCATTATAACGTGCTCGCGTTATGACAAGTTAAAAGCAAAAAAAAGTGAAACTCTCATTCATTCTTCATTTTGACTGTGTTTTTTGTTGTGCCCACAGCCAGAACCCCCATTTTTTGCACTCACATTCTAGGAGGAGGAATTGTGCAAAAATATTCACCAATGGTTGTAAGGATTGTTTGATTTTTGTTTTGAATTTGTTAGTTTTAGGTTGAATTTGATATTTATTTTTTTGAATTTGTAGGAGTTTCAAATGAACATGCAAACCCTCAAAATCCTCAACAAGAAGAGCAACCAAATCCTTAATAAGAAAATCAACCTCAACAACAACCTCCTCCACCAATCACTCAACACCCTCCTGACACTCAACAAAATTTAATGAGTAAAATTGAGAACAACAAAAAACAAATAGAGGATTTAATCAGTAGGTTGAGTGATCCAAATGGTTCAACCGTAGAAAGAATGACCCAAGCAAGTTCATTCAAAGATATGTTAAAAAATGTAGATTCAATGAGCAAACAAATAACTGGATGGAAAGATAGGAGGCATAAACTATCATATAAAGATGTAAAAGATTTAACAATTACAAAAGGTGATTTGTGCTCATTATTCACTAACCCACATACAAATCAACATATTACCCTCAATGCAAGGAGGTTTCCTATTCATTGGTGCCACCACCAACAGATTAGGAACTATTTTTATGAGAGGTGGTACATGGTCTTTGATTACCCACCATGCAACAATTGTGAAGTCCCGCAGTATTTTCTTAGGAAACTATACAGTGAGTTCATATTGAACAAAACCCAAATTATTTTGAAATGAGGGACTTCCAGGGGAGAGGTGGGGGGTCGGCTCAGGATAGACCTAGTGCACAACATGATCCTATGCGGCAAGGGAGATGACCTCTCACTAGGCCGCCTCATGAGCATGTTGTTATGCCTTCCATTGTGAAGGAGAGTGCCGACGTAGAGACGTTGTAGGCGATCAACACTTTGACCTAGAGTGTCATCCATCATACTAGCCCTATTCTATAGTGCCATCAAGGGGAATCTTTGAGTGGTGGCCTTTGAACCCATGTGTGTCAATCTTGTGTGGTGACTTTTTCATATGACCCCACTGACACTCAGGAGGCTACTATGTAGGATCCATCTACAACTATGGAGATGGAGAGGGAAGCTTAAATTTTGCATGAGGTGTATGGAATTGATAGTTAGGTAAAAGTTAGCATGTTCATTGAATTTAACTTATTAAATTTCAATTTTGAAATGCAATATTAACTAATTTAGTTTTATGATTTTAATAAAATTGCAGGGTCACAGTGTTGAGACTGGATACACTGGCCCTCCACCTATGTATTTATGTAGTACACCTATTGGTGGGGTATGTAACTAGTAAGCAATTATAAATTTATTCCATGTTAATAGCATTGTTTAATGAATGGTATTTTAACATATGTGATTTTGGATGTTGAACAAGCTAATATTGGAGGTTTCCAGGGAACACCTCCCAATGCCAGCGGATTTACTCAAACCTACACACAAGTAACCGAATAAAGATTTTAACTAATGAATTGAACTTAATAGATTTGTGTAGTTTATATTCATATCATTGATTACGTTGCATTGCACATCATTCAAACTAAAAGCATTACTTCACATTCCATAACTAATAACTAGATGTTGATAGATGACAAAATTTCAACTACAATATAGTTGTTTAGAAAGTCAACATTAGCAGTGATGCAATTACTTCACATAGCATACGTAATAATTCAGGAGTAGCTTCCAATTGCATTTGCTTGTCACCTTTTTGAATTTTTACAACATTGATTAACAAGTTTTGTTAAGATTCTGCAACTTTACAATTTATGCCTAAAATGAGTAATAAGTCATGGTGTGAATTGCTATTGTAGTTTTTGTGATTGAATAATTTGTTGTTTTATTTTCAAATTTTATTGCCAGAAACACCTCTAAATGTTATGAGGGCAATGGATATTAGTGTTTCATCTACTATACAATCCTCGATGGCTCTAACAGGGGAGGTATGAGGCAAATTACTAAATTTCAATTAAAATTCATTGTTATAGATGTTAGTTCTAGTGAAAAATCAAACCATTATTAATTCCTAGTTTAATTTCTATTTGGATGGTTTATACAGGGCTTGAGCATGCCTCAACATAGGTGTGCAAATTTTTCCCTTATGGAGATTGATCGTGAGATGGTGGTAAGTGATTATTTTGTTAAATATATCATTTTTTATAATGCAATTTCTATATATTAATGTCTTTACTTCTTATTGTAACAATTAAAACTTCTCCAAGAGCTTAACAATAGGAGGAGCAGTAGGAGCACTCCTTGAGTACAACACAAACGAGTGATAGACTAATTGCTATCAGATCGAAAAACAAAGGGAAAGAATTTATTTCCAGAGCATGGAGAGAAATGAATTTTGATTCCATAGCCCTTTGTTGCATGCCTACATGGCAGTTTTGTACATATTTTGTATTGGATATGTTTGACATTGTATGCCTATATGGCATTCTCGTAAGCCTATATGGCTATTTTGTACCTAAATTTTATAATTATATCAACATATATTGATATATGCGTACATGGCTATTTGGTTTATACAAATCTTTTTATTGATGGTGTGCATATTTGCATTATAAATTCATGGCTCAATAGATATATGAGTTACGTGTATTCAAGTGTATACTTTACAACTTACATGTATACTTTGTGACTTACGTGTGTTCCAATGTGTACTCTACAACTTATGTGTTTTCATGTGTATACCTTGTATTTGTGCATATACTTTGTATTAAGTTGTGTATACTATGTATTCATGTGCATACTTTAAGGCTTGCGTGTTTGTGACTACTTGCACTTCCCTTATTCAAACATGTACATACTTGAATTATTCATGTGTATACTTATAATTAATTGGTTTTCCCTAGCATTGATCATTGTTGTCCTTCATTTTTTGTCTTGAATAAATTAATTGATTGATGCTAAACAACTTTATCTTAAAGAAAAAAACATGTTTTCAATTGGTATTCCATGAAATGTTTCATAAAAATATTCCAATATATTTAATCCTTTGATTGGAACAAATCAATTAAGCAAAGGATACATAATCTTCACAACACTTGAAAAATATAATATTCAGACTAGATGAAGTAGTCAACTTCTTGACACATTATATATGTTACCAGACCGTTCTTCTATTTTAGCCCTGGTTCACTCTTTGTGCAGGTCCTGGTTTGGTTCACCTGTGGGTTCGACCAGGGTCCCTTATTTTTGGGTTTGGTTCACCTAGGTAGAACCCAAGAGAACCCGAGAAAAACCCAGGCAAACCAAGATAGAACCTGCATGCGTAGGCATCCAAAATGTGTTTTTTTGGACATTTTTTAAATGTTTTATGGAGTTTTACTTTGACCCATGCCCAAGGGAACCCTAAAAGTGACCTCTAAATCACTTCAAACACCTTAACTACCTCATTCTTATTCATTTGTTTTGTAAACAAGTATTTTCATTCCAAGAGGCCGAGCTTTCATTTTTGCTTGCTAGATTGAAAGTAGATTATGACACAACTGTCTTTTTTCAAAAATTGTTTTGCATCATTGAACTAAGAATTTATCACACATCTGTAGAGAAACAAAGGAATACTAAAAACTAAAACACATTACACTTCTATTCTCACTAACTTGATGTACTCTCCAACATCCCTCTTCTCTCATGTGAAGAGTTAGAACTAAGCTTGGCCATGCCTTTGCATCATTCAGGAAGTTTTGCTCTTTTTGACAATGTCAAAAGCATGGTTGCATACATATTAGGAAAAATAATTTTCCTTTTAGATTAGCAATGCATGGAAGTTTCAAAAAGTATCCTTAATATTACAAAAAGATATGTGTTTATACACTAGAATTGTGTAGTCACCCTTTCGTTCTTTGAAAGAAAAATCTACC
Source organism: Sequoia sempervirens (assembly GCA_007258455.2). Lineage (NCBI taxonomy): Eukaryota > Viridiplantae > Streptophyta > Pinopsida > Cupressales > Cupressaceae > Sequoia > Sequoia sempervirens. Next base: position 23,550,723 of record VDFB02000013.1, read on the forward strand.
TATGCCACTGTTACACTGCACAGGTAAACCATATTTTTTATTGTGGAGCTATATTAAGCTACCACTCTCAAGACCAATGTAACAATGATACAAAATAATGTTTGAGACTGCAAGAAGACATCAAAATTTCTAGTGTACTAAACAAATTCATGCTTCTAAGCTGTATATATATATATATAGTTTTTACATGTTTTTTGTACCAATGAACCCAAAATGAACCGAACCCCCCTCCAAATTTTTTTGGTTGAATCTGCAAACCGAACCCCCAACCTTGAACCCAAACCTCATACAACCTCAAAAACTCTTCCAAAACACTTCATTCTACCTGTACAAACTTAATTTACCACCAAATTATGCTGCCACCTGACTTTACACACTTTTACTCCCTCAAACCTCTATTTTTCATTCAAAACCCCTATTTTCCCAACTAGGGCATCATGCCATAACATACTTTTGACCTCCCCTATCCTTGCAAACCTTTTGAACACATCAAACTCCACAACCTCACCCTATTTTCAAGCAATTTCTTCTTTTCACCTCTTCTAGCCTTGCTTTTAAGGGGCCTTAATTTTGAATTCTCAATAGGGGCAGCATTAGTAATCTCTTCTAACGCCTTTACCAATGCTATTTTCTTATCCCTACTCACTATCCTACTTACATCAGGCCCATATGACTGAGACACAACCTAAACAATAGGTGGAATGGCCTATTTCAACATATTACACTCAAACCCTTGTATGAGAAAGTTCATACCTGTTTTAGAAATCTACTTCTAAGTTGCTTGGATTCTAATCAAAGCTAAAACTATTCTACAAGAATGGATTCTAATCAACCATCGTGCATATGTTTCTCTTTTCGATTGTTTTGCATGCCATCATAAGGGATCAAGCTGGTTGAGCGTAGCTCAAGCCAATTTCATGTGTTTGGGTGTGAAAGAGGACCATGCCTAGCATAAACATACGTATTGGGACACGTTCGAGTAATTTTTTTGGTCACACGAATTGCAAAACAAAAGTTGCACCACTTTACAACTTTACATTACTTGCATTTGACACTTTTTCCATCAAGTGAAAATTGGACACCATAGGAAAGCAACTCCAAGATAACAAAAACTAATAGAGGTTATTATAGAGGGGCCCAACGTGATCCCGTAGGCTCAGATGAAGGGTTCGTAAGTGTCATAGTTTCTGAGTAATAGCCCATCAAAGATTGCTTCCCTTTTGCAATTTGGACCCTTAAGGGATTGATCCGATTGAACATAGCCAGGAGTAATTTTGCATGTTTGGATGCAAAATAGGATCATATATAGTGTAAATGTACCCATTCAAATGCGTTGGAACAATCCGTTTGGTCACATGAGTTGCATAATGAAAGTTGAACCACTTTGCAACTTTCAACTACTTGCATTTGACAACTTTTCCCCCAAGTGAAAATTTTCCACCATGAGAAAATGCTTCTGAGATAGCAAAAGCTAAAAGAGGTTATTGTAGAGGGGTACAACACAATCCCATAGGATCAGATGAGAAGTTTCTAAGCATCACAGTATTCGAGTAACAACATTTGAAGTTTGCAGTCATTTTGCACTTTAGACCCTTAAGGGATCGATTCGGTTAAACGTAGCTCGACGTGATTTCGCGTGTTTGGGTGAGAAAGAGCACCATTCTTAGCATAAAAATACCTATTTAAATGCGTTGGAATAGTCTATTTGGTCACATGAGTTGTAGAACGAAGTTGCACCACTTTGCAACTTTCAACTACTTGCATTTGACAACTTTTTCCCCAAGTGAAAATTTTCCACCACAGGAACATGCCTCAGAGATAGTGAAATTGAAGGAGGTTGTTGTAGAGGGGCCCAACGTGATACCATAGGATCAGACGAGAAGTTTCTAAGTGTCATGGTATCCAAGTAACAACATGTTGAAGTTTGCAACCATTTTGCACTTTACACCCTTAAGGGATCAATCTGGTTGAACATAGCTTAGAGCGATTCTGCATGTTTGCGTGTGAAAGAGGACCATTCCTAGCATAAACATACCTATTTGGACATGTTGGAATAGTCCGTTTGGTCACACGAGTTACAGAACAAAATTTGCACCACTTTGCAACTTTCAACTACTTGCATTTGACAACTTTTTCCTCAAGTGAAAATTTGCCACCATGTGAAAATGACTTCGAGATAGCAAAAACTAAGAGAGGTTATTGTAGAGAGGCCCAATGGGATCCCATAGGATTAGAAAATAATTTTCTAAGTGTCATGGTATCCGAGTAACAACATGCTAAAGTTTGCAGCCATTTTGCACTTTGGACCCTTAAGAGATCGATTTGGTTGAACATAGCTCAGAGCGATTCTACATATTTAGGTGCAAAAGAGGACCATGAATAGAATAAAAATACCTATTTGGATGCATTAGAATAGTTTGTTTGGTCACACGAGCTGTAAAACAAAAGTTCACCACTTTGCAACCTTGCACTGCTTGCATTTGACACTTTTTCCATCAAGTGAAAACTGGACACCACGGGAAAACCAATCTGAGATAACAAAAACCAAGAGAGGTTATTATAGAGGGGCCTACCATTATCTTATAGAATCACACAAGAAATTTCTAAGCGCCACGTTATCCAAGTAACAAAATGCTGAAGTTTGCAACCATTTTGCATTTTGGACCCTTAAGGGATCGATCCGGTTGAACATAGCTCAAAGCGATTCTGCATGTTTGGGTGTAAAAGAGGACCATTCATAGTGTGAAAATACCTATTTAGATGTTTTGGAACAATCCGTTTGGTCACACGAGCTACATAACGAAAGTTGCACCACTTTGCAACTTTGCACTTTTTGCATTTGACACTTTTTCCATCAAGTGAAAACTGGACACCACGGGAAAAATATTCCGAGATAGCAAAAATTGAGAGAGGTTATTGTAGAGGGGCCCAACATGATCTCATAGGATTAAATGAAAAATTTCTAATCATCACGGTATCTGAGTAACAACATGCTAAAGTTTGGAGCCATTTTTCACTTTGGACCCTTAAGGGATCAATCCGGTTGAACATAGCTCAAAAAGATTCCACGTACTTGGGTGTGAAAGAGGACCATTCCTAGCATAAAAATACCTATTTAGATGTGTTGGAATAGTTTGTTTGGTCACATGAGTTGTAGAATGAAATTTGCAGCACTTTGCAACTTTGCACTGCTTGCATTTGACACTTTTTCCATCAAGTGAAAACTGGACACCATGGGAAAACCACTCCAAGATAAAAAAAAAAAACTGAGAGAGGTTATTTTAGAGGGGCCTAACATGATCCCATAGGTTTAGATGAATATTTTTTAAGCACCATGGTTTCTGAGTAATACCCTGTTAAAGATTGCTACCCTTTTGTACTTTGGGATTTGATGTTTCGTTGAGTTGTATGGTTTTGTATAGGGTGATTGTGCTCTCTTTTTGATGGAATTTAGTGGGAAGCAGACTTAAATCTGTTTTAGTTTTGGTTTTGTTGGATTTCAAGTGACTTTGTGCATTTTAGAAGCCAGTTACTAAGGGTTGGTATGTATACCTTGTTTTAAGGGTTTTGAGTGTATTAAAATGTCATATTAAGCCTTTCGCCCATTGTATGACTCTATAACTTGATGAAAAGGCTTAGTTAGGGTTATAAAACATTTGTACAAAGTTTTGTGTAGAAGGGAGGCAAATAGAGGGTTTTTAGGTGATGCCCTAGATGCCAAATGGTGCATTTTTGAGTGGAAAATGGTGGTTTAGTACTAGGGTTTGAAGAAATATTTGGGGGAAGTGATATATCTTCAAATTTTAATCTTGTGCAAACCTTTTTGAAGGTGTTTCAGGATTTCATTGGTTGTGCAAAGGTTTGGAGTATGGATTTTCAATAAACCCTTGCCTAACTTTTCAAAGAAGAGGGTTTTGGGGTTTGCTATGTTAGAGGGATTATTGATGCAATTCAAGGTGGAGGAACTCTAAGTTTCAACATCAACTAATCAATTCTAAAACAATGAACCCAATCTTTGATCACTAAAACACCCAATTTCTCAAAACACACTCAAAAGGCTTCTAGCCTTCAATATTCAACAAATGAAGCTATCCTATTGCTAAGGCCGTAAAAAGACCAAAAGATCATCACTAGAGACTTACCATAGTCCTACTACAAGATTCACAAAAGATCCCCATAAGTTTCTTTGTGCCTTCATGTGGAGAACCAACAAACTGACTTGCTAAAAGGCTACTAGAATTACCCCACTTTTCCAAACAAAGTACCTTTGAAACTTCTTGTAATCAAAAAATCCCTTGAAAAGTCACTAATTGTGACTCAAAACATCAAATTCATTGATCATTACACCACCACAAGGCTTCTAGGGTGTTGTCCCAACAAACCCTCCCTTTTCATGCATAAAACTAGGGTTTTACTAGATCTACCATAAACTGGGCTTTCCAAACTTGAAATTATTTTCAACACAACTATTTAGGTCTGCATAGAAATTATATGCCATTACCAAGCCAAATCCATCAACATTTCACTAAAACCATTCATAAAACCTCCATTTTCACATGCATTTTGGTCTACCCAGCCCTAGGGCATCACTCAAAAATGACCAAAAAGACCTCTTGGACTTCAAAATCCCCTTTAAAATTAGATTACACTTTTCATGACCTGTTCCAAAAGAAACAGTGGAAACATAAAGTGGAATGGGTCAAATCCACATTTTAGAAGACCCTCAATAAGCAAATGGTATTAAATCAAGGGAGTAGCAGAGTACTAAAGATAACTCACTCAATATTTTGTCTTAGAACCTCCAAAATGATGCAAACTAAAGCTACTTCACACTACCACATAATGAAAAAGGTTTTAGAGAAAGAAGGACCTGTATAGGTCCGTACAAGGGAAAGAAAGTTTAGAAAACTCAACAAAATACTAAGAAAATGTTGTTTTCAGTTTTGAATTTCTTCTATCAGCAAAATTACATTGTGTCTGAGCCTTCAAGAGGCTTTAAATAACTTTTATAAATGATTATACATCTTCCCTATCATTCCTAACTATTATTTTTGTAACTAACATGACTTGTACTACATTATAAATCAATTGGTCTAATATGACCTTATAATTCAATTGACAATTTAACTCAAAACACAAAACTGACTTAAGACTTCCATGAACCAAATTTGCTCAATAACCTTGGTGCCCCTGCATGAAATTTCAATATTTTAGTAAATCTCATTACAATGCCTTAGCTACTATGTTCTCATAGGTCACTCATTCATTCGAGATTCTCTTATAATGTCTACATCATAGGTTCTCATTATCAGGTTAACTTCAAATAAGTAACTTGAGATTCCCTCTCAAAGTTTCATACACTCCTTTAGAATGGTTCAAATTAGAATTGAGATTTTTCAAGATCATCATAATAAGGATGTTCCATTGCTTTTTTTGCTAAGATTCTCTTCGATGGCTCATATATCAACATTTTCTACAAGGAGAGACCAATCAATTTTTAGTAGTTTAGTTACAGATACATAAAGTAAAAGAAGAAAAAGAAACAAAATCCAAAATGGAAATGAAATGAAAATAGATGGAACAAACTTACAGATAGGCATGACAGTCTCTCAACTTAGTCACTCCTAGTCACACATCTTCACTGTGAGTTCGAAGATACCTATTGCACACAACACCTCTCATAAATAGAATATCTTGAAATTTGAGATGCTCTTATAATGTCTACATAATATATGCTCATTATAAGGTTACTTATAGATAGAAAAATAAATTTGCATTTCTTTTTTGCCTGAGATTCTCTTGGATGGCTCATAAATTTGCATTTTCTACAAGGGGACACCAATCAATGTTTATCAAGTTACTTATAGATACACAGAGTAAAATAAGATGATAGCATTGACATCAAACAAATTAACGTGCATACAAGTATAAATTAATAAGAACCATTGTGCATATACTTACAAATTAATCCAATGAACCATCTGGGTCTACTCTAGTCTTTATTGTGTCAAGTATTGCCTCATGGTCAAACTCACAAATCTTTCACAAGGTCTTGTTCAAAGGTTTACCCCCATATTTGGTCAAATGGACATTGGATGCCATGACAAGGTTCGAGTAATGAAGAATCTTACAATGAGTGTCAAAGTCTTGAAACAACCACTATTTAACACTCTTATGTGGGTACCTTCTAAGCCATGTTCTAATAACAAAAATAGAGCCCGTAGGGTATTCAATGTGTGTATATGTTAATATGTAATCTAAATGAAAACAATAAACACAAATGATAGAACTTTAAACTAAAGAAATTGAAATGAAATTATAATAGGAATTCTTCGAAAGCGTTCCATCTTTCCCTATCTCTAGAGATTTGTTCGAAGCTGCTACTCTCAGATTGTGTAAGCTCAGCTTCTCCAAATGGCAATTTGTAGAATGAGTCTGCAAAGGAAATTCTATCCTATATGCTGGTGAAGATGAAGATGCTGATGGAAATGCACAAAGACTGTAAATTATGCACAGGGGCTATAACTTAAAACTAAACTATGTGGATGATTGGCCATGATATGCTATAATATTAAAAAATATGGATGCTGTAATACTATGCTATGAATGCTTGAGAGCTATTTGACTATAGTTTCTCTGTTAAAAACTTCTATATATTTGTAAGGACTCGGCAGTCTTATTTATAGTTTTTCTCAGGAAAAATCCTAGCTGGCACATATCAACGGTTGTGAGATTGTCTGGTAGAATTGAAAGGTGAGAGATGGAGAGGTTGAGAGGAAGATGGAGAATGTTGGGAGGTTGGAGAGAAGAATGGAGCCTTGTCTTCAACCCACGGGAACAAGCTCGCACAGAAACAGAAGAATTTAATTTTCTATTTTGGCAGTTTGTTTCACGGCTGTTGAAGATAATCCCCAAATTTATTAAATAAATTTATTTAATTTTATTTATTGAATTTGAATTTTGATTTTAGCACTATGGAAGATTTAATTAAATATTTTGAGATATTTAATTGTGAATAGATATTAGAAGAATTTAATTAAATATTTTGGAATATTTAATTGTGAATGGATATTAGAGGAATTTATTTAGAAGAAAATAATATTTAATCTTTATTTGAATAAAATATTCAAGCCAAGATTATATGATAATTAATATAAATAAATCATAATGTTTATTTAATTAATTAAGAAATGGATACGAAAAGATGATTAAATAAACTTATTTATTTAATCAAAATGAAAGAATGAACAAATATAAATAAATTATTTAAATTTATTTATACGCAGATGGAATTCATAGATTTTAATTAAATATTAAAAATATTTAATTAATTACTAGACAACGTGATGTGACCATTTTAGGTCTATACATTTTGCCCCTCTTTGAAGTGATGTGTTTTACGCATTGCTTCAAAGAATTTTGAAAATTGCCCAGATGTTGACTATCGAATGTTGATAGGTATATGCCCCCTCGAACGATGAATTGATAATATTTTGAATTTTTGTGATTTTTTTTTTTGAAATTTTTTATGAAATTTTTGATTTTTATGATTTTTAAGATGTCGATTCATTGTTCAAAAATAAGGATGTGAAGAAATTGACCCAGAGAGATGTGAAATGAAAAATTGATGATCAAAATTGCCCTTGTTATGTTAAAATGTGATAAAATGCCCCAATTTTTCCATTAAATAGGTAAAAAATGTCATTTTCCATTTTAACCTAGTAAAAATTGTAAATTTTGAGCTTTGGATAGATAATTATGGCACTTCCGATTCACCAGCACCGTTTCGAGCGCATCCGATGACATCAGCGGCCGAGACACTATGGACCCTAGGTATGTACCCCGTGAAACTCCTGCTTTTTGAAAATTTTCCGTTCATTGCACATTCATCGATGTTTTGATTGTGAAATAGTGTGTTTTAGCGCCCTTAATATTTTTCATAGCCCCCATGATTGGATGTTGTTATGATAAATAAATTTGTTCCCAAAGTTGTTGGAAAACAAATAATAGCTAATAAATTTGCTTTTAAAGTTGTTAAAAACAAATAGGACTGATAAGTTTGCTTCTAAAGTTGTTAAAAACAAACGTGATTTTGATTATTTGCTTTCATGAAAATGAAAAACAAATAGTTTGATTGATATGTGTGCTTTTAAGGTTGTTAAAAGAAAAACATGATTTTGATTAATTTGCTTTCGATGATGAAAAAAAATTGTTTGATATTGATATGTTTGCTTCTAAAGTTGTTAAAAACAAACATGATTCTGATTAATTTGCTTTCATGATGATGAAAAACAAATTGTGTGACTGATATTCAGATTTTGATTGATGAGTCATGATGATGTTGCAACAGGTGAGATTGGGTGTTTTGCAGTTACGAGAGACATTCCCGAGTACATGGACATTGATTCCACATCTGTTACAGTCAGATCAGGATGTGATCGAGGCATGTGGATTGACTTCGTTGCTTGACATGTCTGAGGTGCGCCTCAACAGAGCTTTATTGACAGCACTTGCAGAGCGGTGGCATAGTGATACCAACACATTTCATTTACCAACCGGAGAGATTACAGTGACCCCTGAGGACGTATATTGCATCTTGAAAATCCCAGTGATGGGAGAGATAGTGGTCTTTGATAGCCGAGAGGCTGGAGGCACTGATGCTTTGAGGAGGATTTTCAAAGATGATCATATTGTTGGATACTTCATCCCATGGGGCGAGATGGTAGATTCATATCCACCCTTACCGTCCGTACTTGCAGGTTTCATTGGAGGTGTTTTGTGCCCCAACCATAGGTCGAAGGTGTTCGCAGTCGGGTGGGGTCGTGTGTTGGAGAGTATGGTGATGTAGGGGACACAATATGCGTGGGGGACATGCATGCTTGCTCACTTGTATGATGAGTTACATCATATTGTATATGGTAGAGGCTGAAGTTTTGTTGTTGGTTGTTCATTACTAAAGATATGAGCATGGGAGCACTTTTCCATTATGCGACCATTGACTCATGGACGACGACCTGTTGGTCGATCATACAGATGGGGATATGCTGATATTATTGCTCAGCCGAGACTGGGCAAACTAGGTCATTGGCAGCGTCTCTTAGATGGTCTTGATATAGTATGCTAGTAGCCATATGTAGAGTGTGAGGCATGGCCAGAGGATGCGAGGGAGATGCCCTATGTCTGTACGTCTAGATATCTTATTGGCCATACTTTGTGGATTATTGAGAGATTTCTTGCTGGACGAGTATGTTAGTAGTTTGAAAGGATTCAGGGTATGCCTACGTGTTCTGCCATTTATGCATGACGTCAGCTAGAGCTTGCAGTGTGGGGTCCACGGATCTCGTATGAGACAGTGGTGGCAGAGTTCACCAGTTTGGGAGCGGTGATGTGGGATTAACGAGTTGATGTTCTCGACACAGGGACAACACCAGAGTATAGCCAGTATATCCTAGAGCATCCTACACCACGTATGTTTGATCCTGATGAGCCTATTGCTCCTGTTGTTGCACAGAGACGACGACAAAGAGATTCGGCTTCAGAGGGTGACGATTCAAAGGGAGGGGATGATGATGAGAGTGGAAGAGATGATGATTTAGAGGGAGATGATGATGAGGAGGGTGGAGGTAGGGGTGATGGTGGTAGGGGTGGTGATAGAGGTGGCAGGAGAGGTGGTAGGAGAGGTGGCAGAGGTGGTAGAGGTGGACCACGGATGAGACACACAGATCCATCTCCTTTAGTAGATCCAGCAGTATCAGGTCAAATATCCTCTCTACAGAGTACAGTATAGAGTTTACAGACTTAGCTAGCACAGGCACAAGCCTTGATTACACAGTTGTAGGGACAGTTGACTTCAGTTACTGCTGAGAGAGATATAGCTAGACAGCAGGGTGAGTAGGCCATTGCTTTGGCGGATAGTCTATAGAGAGTAGCAACTAGCACCCTACCTGGTGACATGATGAGAGAGGTGACCAGAGCCACCCGAGAGGTTGAGTTTTATAGAACTGGATATCATGATGTTGTTCCACCTGAGCGGAGGGAGAGTTATACTCAGTCACGGTCTGCTCATAGTCGCTCTCGTACTACCAATAGGGGTGTCACACAGCCATTACCTCCAGGAGGGCCATCAGGGAGAGGTGGAGCAGGGGCAGGTGGTACAAGTCCCAGACCAGCTCCATCAGAGGATAGCACTGCCTAGTGCATTGTAGATGATGTTTTTGTGATACTCTTTTGAGACACTTGTATACACCCTGAGATGGTCTCATTTTTGATGATGTTATATCATATGTAGTTGACATCCTTGTATATTTTGACATTCATTTTTGAGATATATGAAATGCAGCGATGATTTATGATGAGATAAATATGTCTATTTTCTATATGCATGATGTGTTATGATGGTTTCCCAATGTTTATGATTATGATATATATGTATGCATGATTTATAAGATGAGTGAAAATCTATTTATGCATGATTGTATGAATACAATGGATGATACAATTTATACATGTTTATGAATGTTTATGATATATGCTTCATTTTTATGATTTTCTAATGCAAATATGTATGAAATGATGTATGAAATGTTGTTTTTATGAATGTCAAAATATACTCAGTCATGTAGTTGAAAAGATATTAACCATTTGATACTTTGCCAACTTTTTGGGAAATCTATGAATGCAAAATGCAGATTCTAACATAAATGCAATCTATACTAACCATGCAGGACATCGATATAATGTTGCCATTTGGAGAGCTTATTTTTTTTCTCTTTGTATCATCATAGAGCATTGAAATGTTGAAAGTTAATACAAGCATCAAAGGGTATGTTAGCACCAGTGATGACCTGAGTATATACAAGCATCAAAGGGTATGTTAGCACCAGTGATGACCTAAGTATTGCTTTCATGATTTTTGATATAGCAAGATAATACAAGCATCTAGGTATAATTAAACCGAGATGACCTGAGTATTGCTTGCATAAACAGACAAGAGTTAACCCATTTCCTATGCAAATTCTGAAATGTCATCAATGATACTTAGTAGAGCATGTCTTGCGACCAATTTTCATAGTACTAATGATTTCCTCACAAACAACAGACAAAGAAAAATCATACTCCTTCCTTTCTTTTCTAGTTCAGTACATCATTGAATTGCTCCAGAGTTATGATAGAAAAATCAAACAACCATTCAAATCTTGCCTAAAATATTTCAAACATTATTTAGATTAAGATCATCCAATCTTGATTATCATCATTGATGTTCTTGTTTTGATGTTTGTTTGCATCATGTTGTCTTGATTTCAATTGGCATTGAATAAGCATGTTGTGATTGATTTGATACGGCAATGTTTGTTACGTTTTGACAAACCGTCTTGTGTCTGTTTGTGATGTTCGAAAAGCTCATTGCCCCTCTTGCTTGTTTAGTCTATATTGTTGCCCCCAGTGTAAACACAACCTAAAGATTAAGAATATGTACAAATTTCATCAAGCCATGATCAAACATAAAGATTCCTGTGATATGATGTGGATATGTACAGATGATAAATATGAACGGATGATGGCGAAAGTGAATGCAAGACATAAGCTAATAGATGGAGGAGCCTATTTTGATCATAAGTAGCACCTGTTTGCCAGGGTTTCACCACTTATTTTTATTGCACTTTTTCATGATTTTTTTTTTGATGTTTTAATTTTTTCAGGACTTTTTCTAATGTTTTGATTTTTTCAGGACTTTTTATGATTTTTTGAATTTTTTCAGGACTTTTTATGATTTTTTGGATTTTTTCAGGACTTGACGATTCAGACATAGAATTTCTTCAAATGAATGTTGTTGATCAGCTCTTCAAACAGGTCCCCTTCTGACGTGGATAACTGATATGCCCCAGAACCATACGCTGCAATGATGACAAATGGACCAAGCTAGTTTGGTTCAAATTTTCCTTTCTTTTCCTTGTCTTGCTGATTACGTGGATTTTCTCTCAAGACTAAATCACCCACTTGAAATGTTCATGGTTTAACTCTGTGATTGTAGCTATGGGACATAATCTGTTGATAAACCTTCAAATGATCAGCTGCATGTTGACGTCTTTCATCTAACAGTTCTAACTCTTGGAGACGAGATATTCTATAGTCTTTATCACTTATCAATCCCTTGAGTGAGACCCTAAGCGAAGGCATTTCAACCTCTAGTGGTAAGATTGCTTATGCTTCATAGACCAAGGCATATGGGGTAGCTCCTGTTGGTGTGCGAATGCTGGTTCTATATGCCCACAAAGCTGGATTTAATTGGACATGCCAATCACGACCAACATCATTTACTGTCTTCTTCAATATCTTCAAGATTGTTTTGTTAGAAGCTTCTACTTGACCATTACCTTGTGGATAGTAAGGTGTAGAGAACCTGTGTTGGATGTGAAATCTTTCACAAAGTTCATCTACATCCTAATTTTTGAAAGGCCTCCCATTATAAGTAATGATAGAATTAGGAATTCCATATCAGCAGATAATATAATTTAGGATAAATGAAGATATTTGTTTACCCGTTACAGTTGTCAAACGAACAACCTCAATCCATTTTGTAAAATATTCCGTAGCTGTGATGATGAATTTATGGTCATTTGATGATGAAGGATGAATTTTACCAACAAGATCCAGCCCCCACTGAGAAAAAGGCCATGTCAGAGTGAAAGGTTGCAGTTCCTGTGCAGGTGCATGAATAAGATTCCTGTGGATCTAACATTTAGAACACTTCTTTACAAAAGTAAAAGAATCTTTCTCCATGGTAGGCCAATAATATCCCATTTTGACAAGTTTCTTGGCTAAAGTCAAACCACTTGAATGAGTTCCACAAATACCACCATGAACTTCTTGTAAGGCTTTTTCAGATTCGTCACGTTCAAGACATCGAAGGAGCGTACCATCAAGACCACGTCTGTAAAGGATATCAACAATTAAGGTATAACGAGATGATTGACGTATAAAGTTCCTTTTTTGGTTTTGAGATAAATCTAGAGGTAAGATGTTGTCTTTCAAATAGGTATAAGTCTTGCCATATAAAGGTGAATCAGAACCAGTTAAATGACATATGACTTGAGTCTCAGGATTATCATAGGTGGGAGAAAACAATTGTTCCACCAAGAATTCATGCTTGATTTGATCTTCTGGTAGTTGTAATAAGGAAGCAATGGTAGCCATTGCGTCCGCAGCTTTATTATCAATCCTTGAGATTTGTGAAAACTTGATTGACACAAAATAATTTTTATAATCATCCACCATGCTTTTGTAAGAAAGCAACTTATCATCTTTAGTCTGATAATCATCATTAATTTGATTAATGACAAGTTGTGAATCACCATAGACTTGCAGCTCTGTAATATGCCATTCCAATGCTATTTTCAATCCTATGAGCAATGCCTCATATTCAGCTATGTTATTTGTACAAGGAAACATCAACCGATATGATCGTGAAATGGTATATCCTTCAGGTGTAACAAAGAGAATCCCTACCCCCAAGCCATATTGTGTATAAGATCCATCAAAATATAATGTCCATGATTTCTAAATTGTTGCTGTAAAGACATCTGCATCAGGAAACTCAATGTGCATTGGATTTTCTTCTTGTAAAGGTGCTTCGGCCAACTGATCTGCAATGACTTGTCCTTTAATAGGTTTTCGATCTACATAGTGAATGTCAAATTCACTTAAGATCATTACCCATTTTGCAAGTCTCCCTGTTAAAGTAGCTCTGCTTAATAGGTATTTTAATGGATCAATCTTGGTTATCAGCTTAATTGTATGAGCCAACATATAGTGTCGCAACTTTTGAGAAGCAAACACCACTACAAGGCAAGCTTTCTCAATGAAACTGTAGTTTAATTCATGTCTTGTCAAAGTTCTGCTGATATAGTATATGGCCCTTTCTTTTCCTGTAGAATCTTCTTGTGCTAGAAATGCTCCCAAAGATACTTTTGTTGCTGAAATATAGAGTATGAGTGACTCTCCCGGAATGGGTGGAATTAAAACTAGTGGGTGCATAAGATATTGCTTAATCTGATTGAATGCTGCTTCACATTTTTCTTCCCATTTGAATGGGACATTTTTATGCAATAAATGTGTAAATGGTAAGCTTTTGTCTGCCAGTTGAGCTAGAAACCGCTTGATGGATTGTAGTCACCCTTGCAATGATCGAAGCTGACTAATATTTCATGTTGGCGGCATGTCCATTATAGCTTGTACTTTTTCTGAATCAACCTCTATGCCCTTTTCTGAAACAATGTATCCTAGGATTTTTCCAGATGTAACGCCGAAGACACATTTCTTTGGATTTAGATGAACATTGAACTTCTCCATTCTGGTAAAGATTTTTGATAAAATTTCTAGATGTTCTTCTCGTGTGTGAGATTTGGCAAGTAAATCACCAACATAGTCTTCCATGAATGTGTGCATCATGTCATGAAAAATAGTTGTCATTGCTCTTTGATAAGTGGCTCCAACATTCTTTAACCCAAATGGCATTACATTCCAGCAATAGGTACCCCAAGGGCATGTAAACATTGTTTTGTCTTGGTCCTCTAGTGCAATTTTTATTTGGTTGTATCCTGAAAATCCATCCATTAATGAATACATTGCATGACCAGCAGTTAAATCAACAATCATATCTATGTTGGGAAAAGGGAAGTCATCTTTAGGACAGGCCTTATTCAAATCTCTGAAATCTGTACAAACTTTGATCCTTCCATCTAGCTTTGAAATAGGTACAATATTGGAAATCCATTTTGCATAGTCAATAGTTCGAATAAATCCAACATCCAAAAGCTTCTTTAATTCTTCTTTGACCAATAATGCAACATGTGGATGCATTTTTCTGAGTTTTTGCTTCACATGTTTTGTCCCTGGTTTGATAGATAAATGATGCATTATCATATTAGGATCTAACCCTGGCATATCAGCATATGACCAAGCAAAGTTAATTTGATTCTCCTTCAAGAATTCCATGAATTTTAGGACTTCTTCAACTGTTAATGACGCTGCAAGTTGCAAAACTTTTGGCTGCTCTGTTGTACTTATGTTGATTGATTCTGTTGGTTCGATCAGAATAGAAGATCTTTTGTGATAATACTTGGGAAGAGTGTCAAGTTTATCATCCTTCAGTGCCTCAGAAAGGTTTTCACTGTCAGATTCGCTCTTTATTTTTCTCTTGTTGTGATCTATCACTGCCATTTTTCGGTTTTCACCAATAGATCCATCTTTTATTTCATTTATTTTGCAGCTAAGAGACTTGACACCCTCCTTACCAAAATCATGAGTATGAAATTCTTGGATGAAACAATTGTTTTCTTCATTAGAGGAACAAAGGAAATTTATAATATCCTCATCATCATGAAATGTAGGAATGTGGATAGGTGCATCCTTGTCCCAATCAATAAGTTCTGGATAAACTAAAGGCATGGGATCATTAGGTTGGGTAAGGTCTTGAATTTTCAAAGTCATGATGTGGTTATCATCCTCATGGTAGACAAGATCTATGATGGTATTTTCCTATTGATTGTCAATCTCATTAAAATCTAAATCGTCCTCACTTGAGTCATAATCACTTTGTAAAACATAATCAAGTGGAGACCTTGAACCTTCTCCTTGAATAAGAATAGGTGCATATTTGTGTATGGTATCAACTTGTTTGTCTCTCCAAAATTCATCATTATAAATGGTGTCCCATTCATATTCATTAGAATCAGTATCTGAACTATTCCGCAATTGGAAAACTGATTCATAAGGTTTATCTGACATTGATCCTTCTTCATGAGTTGATTGTGCTTGCTATGAAGTAGATTCTTCTTTATCTTTACCATATCCAAGTCCTGTTTTATCACTTGGATGTATTGAAATAGGTTGAACTGGTTCCACGATTCCTTCTCTTCTTTTTCCTATAGGACCATTTCCTTTATAGCCCATTTTTTGCATGATAGCATACCCCTTACCATATTGTTCTATAGGTAACTTAATGTGCAAGAGATATTCATCTTCATCTTTGTATAGCCAACTTAGGATGTCCCTATCTTCAGCTTCTTCTTCAGTGGTGTTGGCTTTAATGAATTTTCTGTGAAACTTTTTGATTGGCACAGAAGCTTGGGATGTAGAGGCTGTTGCAATCTTTTGATTTGATAAGGTTGGCTGACCATGTGACCTCGGAGAAGGAGGTAAAGTAGAAAGAGATAGTGAATATTCACCTACCCCTTTATCTTTAAAATTTAGCTTAGTGTCAAAATTCTTTGTCAATTTTTGCAGTTGTCCTTGTAGATTGGAAGAAGAAAGAACAAGAGCCTCCCTATTGTGTGGCACAAAGGCATCTTGAGTTGCTCGAAGATTTGAACAAGTTTGGGTACTATTGTAATCAGCTTGTATAGTTATTTCTTGTCCATCATATGGAAATTTGATGCATTGATGATACGTTGATGGTACTGCCTGCATATCATGAATCCATGGACGACCCAAAAGTATGTTATAGGAAAGATCCTGATCTAGAACTTGACAAAATGTGTTCTTCACAACAGGTGCCACTCTGATAGGTAGCAATATTAATCCCTTAGAATCTCTTTCTTCATCATCATATACCTTGATAGTTATTTTCCTTTGTGGATCAATAGAATTTTCTGAAATTCCCAAGGCATGTATTAGCTTTAAGGTACAAATGTTCAAACTGACTCCTCCATCTATTAAGACACGTCTAATTTGATGTTTATGGATCATGACTTCGAGATAGAGCGAGGAATTATGTGGATGTGTCATGGAGGCATCATCTTTATCAGAAAATGAAAGAAAAGTGGGGGAAGACAAATGTCCCACCATGGCTTGAAATTTGTTTACATCCAAATAAGTGTCAACAGTTGTGTTTACAAGAGCTTCTTCTAAAATGTTCCTATGTATAGGAGATATTTTGAGAAGTTCAAGGATGGAAATTTGAGCTGATGTTTTTCTCAGTTGATCAACCAGATTATATTGACTTGGAGAGGAAATAGTTGTTTTAGATGAACTTCCTTTTAGAACAACCTTTGCTTGTCCTCTCGTAGTCACATTAACCTGTTGATATTCTTGTTTTCCCTTGATTTTGATAACATTAACCTATTGATCATCAACATAGATGTGACGAATTATATTATCTTCAACATTATTTATGCTTTTGGCTTTTGTATCTGATGTTTCCCCCTTTTGATAATTCGGTAAAGGATCTTTAAATGCTTGATGATCGTCATTGGTATGATGTCCTTCAATTGTAATAGTGCCATTGCCAATTAAATATTGCACTAGATTTTTCAAAGCTTGACAATTATTCGTCCTATGACCTTTACATTGATGATAATATCAATAATATGAGTCATTCCATGATGGTGGTTTGACTCGTGGCTCATAATCTCTTTGTGGTGGTAAGGTGATAACCTTATTATCAAGAAGCTCCTTGAGAGAAGACTCAAGAGATTGATACAAAGCAGTAAAATTTCGTCGATTTGAAAAGAATGGAGGTCTAGATGGATTTGATGTTTAGGTATTGCCAAGATTGTTATTGAAATTACCACGATTTTGATTGGTGGTTTGATTGGTCATGCTTTCTTGCTTGGAGGTTTGTCCTTGTTGATTGTTGTTTCCTTGTTGATTGGTATTTCCTTGTTGATTGTTTCGTGGAGCACTTGATAGATTGAAGATAGATGATCTTGTTCGTAGATTATTTGCATCCACTATACCATCATTGAAAACATTTTTGTTTTTGTTCCAAAACCTTGTTTTATCATTGTTGTTTTGGTTGGATGTACTTGGATTATCAAGTTTTATCACTCCTCGTTTAACCAAGGCCCCTTCAATGGTGATTGCATTTTCAATCAATTTTTCAAAATTATGAGGACAATAAAGGTTAAGCCTATAGCTTAATTCTTGATCTAG
The DNA here is from genome assembly GCA_007258455.2 of Sequoia sempervirens. Lineage (NCBI taxonomy): Eukaryota > Viridiplantae > Streptophyta > Pinopsida > Cupressales > Cupressaceae > Sequoia > Sequoia sempervirens. Next base: position 23,568,654 of record VDFB02000013.1, read on the forward strand.
GCTATTGATGAAAATATCCATCTTTTCCTTTTCAAGAATAGGATGGGAATATCGTGCGAATAACCTTCTCCACCTTCGCAAGAATGTAGTGAAGGGTTCTCCTACTTTTTGTTTCACTTTACAAAGATCAAGCATTGTTATCTGGTGTTGGATATTGTAGGAGTATTGTGAAATAAACTGATTTATTAACTCCTCAAAGGTTTTGATGGGGGGAGTGATCTTTGAAATCCACTCCATAGATTGTACACCTAGACTTTGTGGAAATAATCACATTAAGTAGGTATCGTCATAGGCGAATTCTAGATTCATATTTCGGAAATCCCTCACATGGTCAATGGGATCAGTTTTTCCATTGTACCTATCATATTTAGGGATTTCACAATGTTTTGGAAATGGGATCATTTGAAGACTCCTATCGAATGGGTAAGGAGATGTCTTCCAAAACATACTTCTTTGTTGTACCCCCTTGCATTTCTTTTAGTTTCCCTTGTAATTCTTTTATCTGTTGATTAAGGGGACTAAATTCATTAGGAGGAGTTTCAGGATTCTGTTTAGTCCTTTCTATATCGAAGTTGTGAGGTAACTTAGCTCCTTGATTAGCTAATGAAAGAAAATATCTTTCTTTGTTTCGTTCTAAAATCCTTTCCATAAGAGTATGGAATTGGGGATCTTGCTCTACTTCTTGTAGCTTTTCTTCTGTTAATTCGTCAACATTAAATGTATCCTCTTCTTTCTTAGTATAATCACCCATTTTGCTTGTGGTAGTTTCTCCCTCGTCTTTTTCCATGTGTTTTTGAGATCTCGTGAAGACAGGCATAAGTTTTGTTCCAAATTCTACTAACTTTTGATCAAAAGAGTGAAATAGTGCAATTTGTGATGGATATAAAAGTCAGGATAGAATGAAAATTCTATGACTTGAAAGATTTCCAATCTTTAGCTTATGTTGTTCCCTAAGTGAAAGGATGAAAATCCTGTTGGTGGGAATTTAAGAAAAAGATCGAGAAAAGGATGATTTTGCACTTTATAAAGTTTGATCCTAGCTTTATAAAAGGATGGATTTGGTGATGAATGCCTAATGTAATTTGAGTTCTCTATTGAAAAATTTGATTTGGACGAGCAGAATATTCAATTGCAGGTTGGGGAATATAACTGAAACTAATGCGTTGACTATGGTTATGCCTTTTAGAAAGGGCTCTTCTTTGAAAGAAAGCTTTTGAGTACAAAGGTTCTATAGCATAATCATTAGAAAGATCCCTAACACAGTCATGATACCTATGAAGAAAGGTTCTATACTTGAGTAAAACTTTACGGCTTTGATAGAAGAATCGTCTTTTCTTCAATAATTTCTTATAGCTAAGGGGTTTCTTTGGCTTTTTAATTCTTTTCAGAACATATTTCTTAACAAAGGTTGTGGATTTCCAATCTTGTAACATGGGAGTAACCAATGTGATCTTGAATTTTGGATGATCTTATCTGAATTAGTGTATTGAAAACACATCAAACAATTTGTAGAATAGTTGTCTTAAGTCCTATGCTAAACATCAAGTGTATGACCAAAATGTTTTTCAAAAATTGTTTTAACAGGTTTTACACATGATAAGCATTTCAAATAGACTCACTCTTAGTTCTCAAGTAGGTCATCATAGTAATCAACAGCCCACATCTTAGAACTGGGTCGACTCACACAGCCGTGTCACCCCCAAAAGGGCGCCCGTGTTTTTGTCTTTTCCAGGTGCGTACTCAGAGTGACGAAAGTGGATACTGCATCCTCTAAGCAAACAATCCTTGGAAGTTATATGGTGAGTATCTTGGGGGTAGATTCTTCCCTCCCCTGCACTGTGATCAATATTATGTTCGGAAACTGACAAGTTAGATACTACACTAAGTTCTTAGTAAGGGTTTCCGTTCGGTGCGGCAAATGATAGACTCCCTTGAGAGACCTCCCTACCTTTAGAACAAAGACTTTGGGGATGGTTATCAATGCACACTGCTGTCAAAAGAGGGTTTCCTCAATTTTGCTTTAAATTTTAGGGTGGGGTGGAATAGCCTGGCTTTGGCTTGAACCCACTTGAGTCATTCCTCTTGGGTGAGTACTTTTTCCCACAAGAGCAGGCTCTCTACAAGGTTTTGATAAAGCTATAAAATGCATAAAGTAAAATAGGTGAGTTTGGCATTTTGATCACCCAGTTAATGGGAGAGCATAGGCCTATCACCAAAAACAAAGCAAACAAGGATTTATTTTAAGCCCAAAATAAATATTTTGTATGCTAAGTGAAGATGTTGCTTCACACAAACATAGAATTCATTTTAGTCCCAAAATAAAATATGAAGTGTCTACCCTAGGATTGCTTCATTTTAAGTTCTGTGTCTACCCTAGGATTGGTTCATTCCAATTTAAAATTATTAACTGTCCGCGGTTGCGTCGGATTTAGTTAAACTGTATTAAACTTACAAATTACAATTTGTAGGTTTTTGAAACATGCGCTATAACAGTCTTCACAAGCACTGCAAGATTTATCATAGGCGTTGCAGGACTTCTTAATAGCATTGTAGGAATTATTAGGAGCACTACAAAATGGATTACGAGCGCTGTAGGATAGATTAAAAGTGCTGCAAGATTGCTTAAATGCGCTACAGGATTCTTCACAGGTGCTGAATTGGGTATGAACTTTTTGAAACGTGTTTCTTGCGCTAATCCGCTATTTTTGGCTGTAACTTGTCAGAGAAACCTGCAAAAAGATGTTAGATTTAGGGGCAAGCGCCACACAGTGGGCGCCAAAAATGTGTATATGTTAATATGCAATCTAAATGAAAACAATAAACACAAATGATAGAACTTTAAACTAAAGAAATTGAAATGAAATTATAATAAATAGGAATTCTTCAAAAGCGTTCCATCTTTCTCTATCCCCAGAGATTTTTTCGAAGCTGCTGCTCTCAAATTGTGTAAGCTCAGCTTCTCCAAATGGCAATCTGTAGAATGAGTCTGCAAAGGAAATTCTATCCTATATGCTGGTGAAGATGAAGATGCTAACGAAAATGCAGAAAGACTGTAAATTATGCACAGGGGCTGTAACTTAAAACTAAACTATGCAGATGATTGGCCATGATATGCTATAATATTAAAAACTATGGATGCTGTAATACTATGCTATGAATGCTTGAGAGCTATTTGACTATAGTTTCTTTGCTAAAAACTTCTATATATTTGTAAGGACCCGGCAGTCTTATTTATAGTTTTTCTCAGGCAAAATCTTGGCTGGCACAGATCAACGACTGTGAGATTGTCTGGTAGAATTGAAAGGTGAGAGATGGAGAGGTTGAGAGGAAGATGGAGAATGTTGGGAGGTTGGAGAGAAGAATGGAGCCTTGTCTTTAACCCACAGGAACAAGCTTGCACAGAAACAAAAGAATTTAATTTTCTGTTTTGGCAGTTTGTTTCACGGCTGTTGAAGATAATCCCCAAATTTATTAAATAAATAAATTTATTTAATTTTATTTATTGAATTTGAATTTTGATTTTAGCACTATGGAAGATTTAATTAAATATTTTGAGATATTTAATTGTGAATAGATATTAGAAGAATTTAATTAAATATTTTGGAATATTTAATTGTGAATGGATATTAGAGGAATTTATTTAGAAGAAAAGAATATTTAATCTTTATTTGAATAAAATATTCAAGCCAAGATTATATGATAATTAATATAAATAAATCATAATGTTTATTTATTTAATTAAGAAATGGATACGAAAAGATGATTAAATAAACTTATTTATTTAATCGAAATGAAAAAATGAACAAATATAAATAAATTATTTAAATTTATTTATATGCAGATGGAATTCATAGATTTTAATTAAATATTAAAAATATTTAATTAATTACTAGACAACATGATGTGACCATTTTTAGGTGTATACACAATGTTTTCTCCATCTATAACTGGGGCTTCCAATTTCTTTTTGGCCTCAACACAATGACACAAGTAATAGTTTGTTCCCTCTTCATTGTCTTCATCTGCAATTACTACATAAGCATGCCCTGCATTAATATGTGTAGCAAATCACTTGAAATTAGTCAACATTACGAATACAGTACAAAGTTAGATAACAATATGGAATTTCAAAAACTAAGCAAGTAGATATATTACCTAGTTGAACTAGATCTGATATGTCGTCAAAGTCGACTTATGATTCCATCTGTGTTAGTTCCAATGCCATTAGAGAGCGATATGTATGAAGTGGGCCAAGATAACTTGTCAACCATTTGTCAACCCACTCCCCTGACTCACAATCATTCCAGGATTGCATTGTACATGAAGAACAAAAGCATGCCATCTTATGTGTATTGATACTTCATGAACCTGCATTTGAGCTAAGGAAAGAGTGTAGCTCACTCGATCCTATTAGTGTACAACAATCCTCATATGGTGCAATGTTAGTATCATCCATCAACCAAAAATACCTACAAACTAAAGACGTACCTTCATTACTTGGACCCATCAAAGCATTACACCACTCAACAATTGATCTTGCATCTGTCAACTTTGCATTGTCTTTATACTTTAACTCTTCTTGTGCTAATGCTCTTTTCATGCATGCTCTTGCACTGTCATGCTCCCCCTTTCCATGCCTGGCCTCACAAAAGTTCCACATATGTTGGACACCTATAGTGAGATGCATCCTGCACAACCAATAGAACATGTGCACATTCTTGAACTATGTTGCATAGTTATCCAACCATATTATATACTGATCGTATGCTATGCCCCTTTGAGCCAAATCATTATAGAACATTTGGAAGCAACCTTGCGCAAACTCTAGAGAATGTGTGCCATCATCACTAATATAAAAGTGATACTCCCTCAATACCTTCCTTTGGTCCTCTGTACTATCAACTACATGAATGTATGCAATGTGCACAAATATCGAAACCTATGTGGAGTTGTAATACTGTGACTGCACCTCACGTTGTGGCTGTAGAGTGTAGTTCTCTGCAAATTCAACCACTGCTACTATTCTGCCAACCAGAAAGGTGTCCTTGCATAGCTTCAATTGTGTGTCCAACCATCAGGCTCTATGGGTATGCCTTGCATACTCATATACTATATTGTCACGAAACATGGACATAAAATGATACATTAGAATCTTCTGAATAAAAAAATCACACCTTTTTTCTTGAGACCCATCTTTTGTAATGTATTCCACTATTTTATACTTCCCAAACTCTACTAGTTTTTGTCTAACCTCATCTATGCTTTCCATATGTTGACATACTAGCATTCATTGCAAGCCACCACAACTCTCGCATGGACCATCCAAGAATACTGTCCTATAGAATATTTGGCCATCCACTATTTCACATAATTTTTTTGATAAGAACTCTCTTGAAGATTTTAGTGGGGATTTTATGCCACAATCCTGCAAAACATTGTTAGTATGCAAATCTAAAGATATAGAATGATAAACATCATAATGGTTAGAGAATTCAATATGTAGTCTACAACAACAAGTAGTGCATGTGTGATTTATCTTGACATTAAAAGGTTTAATAATTTTAAAAAATCTTTCAAAAATACTAATTTGAGGATAATCATTTTGAAATTTATGAAAAAATTGGGTTTGAGTCATATCCAAAAAATGCTAAATTGGATGTGGCTCACGGTTCTGACTACCGATTCTCCTTCTTATGAAATCCCTTTGATTCAGAGATGACCTTTTATTATTCTTCCAATACTCTTCAATTAGTGTTCTCAATGCTTCAACAACTTTTTAATCTTTTTGTGGTAGTCTCCCTGAGAATGCCCATAATTTATTTGAATCGGTGCCCTTAATTCTTTGCCACCTTTGAACGACTTTTGATAAAAATTTTCTACTAATTCTCATTTGCTCACTTGTCTTTTTAATGAGGCGAGATCTCTTTGTTTGATAGCTTACCAAAGTCAATGTAATGACATGTCGGGTGACATTACTATGTTTTGAGCATGAGGTCTTACCCACACTCTCATAAGCATCCATTATATTCTTCACAATAGTGTTTTCACTTGATTCATTCGATGTTCTCAACCCAAGAGTCTTTATGATATTTCTATACTTTAAACCCCGCATTATTTCAACAAATAGTTGACATCTTGCGGTCTCATTTAGCCTTTCAAAGAATAATTTCCACATCTTATTAGCATATCTTCTACAAGAGCGTGTTGAAATCTTACCTTCCATGTGTTGCAAAATATCCTCATTAATATTAATCAAATAGTTTTGCTTTCTATGCAAAATTCTAGGTGGTGTTCTCCTAGGTACATACATCTCAACATTAGCAATTTCATCAATATTTAATTCAGGTGGGCTAGATTGCGTACCTTCAATCGAGTGTGGTGTAGAAGACATACCTTGAGGCTCACATGGGGATGATGGCACACCTTTATCAAATCTGAGTGATGATGTACTCTCAAGTTGAGATGCGGTGGATGGTGTCCAATCATATTCACTTGCAGTAGATGGTGTCCCTCCATATTCAATTGTGCTTAATAGTGTCCCTTTTTATTCACTTGTGATAGAGGGTGTGTCTCCAACTACGGTATCTACATCTGTCCTACACAATGCTTTCACATTTATTCCCTTTGTGTTGCCAATTTCTTTTCTCTTTTTGATGATCGTATCCGATTTCTTCTTTTCACGATATGTCGCTACCTATTTTCTCTCCTTTTCTTTGAAGGTTTCATACTCTTCGTTTGCTAGTTTCTTCCTTGTTCGTTTCTTCGGCATGGCAGATAATTTTACCTATAGCATGGTAATGAGATGAATATTATTCCTAAAAAATGTATCCATTAAAATAAATGAAATATATGTCATTTAAGGCTTCATAAATAGAAAACATAGGTGATGAGGTAGATTTACTAATGAGATAATTTAGAAATAGAGATGAAAACTAAATAGTTTAAATCGGTGCTATCAATGTGGGAGGAGTTGGTGCAGGAGCACCATTTAAAGTTGTTAGTCCATTTAAGGTTCCAGATAAGGTCTAGATTATAGTTTTGGAGGAATTTTGTCTTAATAAGGTCTATAAGACCATGTGTTGATGTAATTGGTCATTTTTTCAATAGTATTTAGGGGTCTAGGTAGTAGAATTTTCAAAATGTGCAAAAAGTGCTAAGTTGTGAAATTAGCAAATAGTGAAGGGTTGTAAAAGTATTAAAGAGGAAGAGCAACTGTCACCTCTTTCAAATGTTAGTTTTGGAAGTTGAAGTGGTTTTTTTAGCAGGTAAAAATTATAAAATTCCATGAGAAACTCAAATGGAAGATGATCCTTCGATTGGAAAGAAGAATTTGAACAATAAAACTCAGAATTTCTCCATTTTTTCTATATTTTTCGGTACATAGCTATAGTTGGTGTAGGCCATACAACATATTTTTGATTCATTTTATCATGGAATAGCATATTATATTGTGTCTTCTCTCATTTGAATCCATTTTTAGTTTTTTCCATTAATTTTTCTATGATTTATCTTTAGATTTCTCTAACCGGTTCAAACAGGGTTTCTTGTAAGTTTGTAAACATCAAACATGTATTAACTCCATCTCACCTACTGTAAGGCTTGTAACTTGGTGGGATGGATTGGAAACAATAGTTTTTTGGTGGAGGAATGTTGAACTAGAGCAGGGGAGGTCTGGAAGTGGATTGGGTGTCAAACGCTATGAGGAAATGTTGAATTTTCCTTAAGAAAAATGAGGTTTTGGTGTGTGAAATTGAGTTTCTGAGTTGGGAAGAATTATTTTATGTTAGATTGAGCATGAGTAGGGTATTTTAGGCTTTTTTGAATAGTTTTCAAGTTTTGGAGTGTTTGGAAAGTGCTACTTTCAATAAAACCTAGGGTTTCTAAGCCTAGGGAGAGGGTTTTATGGTTTGGGTTGTAAATTATTGAATCTCTACAATCTAATGCTAGAATTTGAAGTTTTGATAGATATAAAGTGCTTCCCCAAGGTTTCAAGATATTTGGACAAGTTTTGAAGGCGGTCCCTTTGTAAAAGGGCTAATTTGGGGCCTTAAAAGCATAGAAAACCTGATTTGTGCAGTTTGGTACAAAAAAAACATTGGTGATTGTTGGATATGTTGAAAGGATCTATAATGGGTCCCTAATCTATGTTGTGTTGTGAGTGCAAAGATTGTGTGAGTGGAATTATACCCAATTAAGTTACTTTGATATGCTACAAGGAATAGTGTGAATTTGCTGAATGAAGAGGTCTTGATGAAATTGTAAATTGTAAATTGTGTTTGCATATTGGAGTTGTGTGTTTGTGTGTTGCAGATTGGATTTGTGTGTTTGTGTTTCCATGCTTCCATTTTGATCCATGATTGAGAGAAAGGCTGCACCTTTCCCCATGTTGCTAACTTAGCCTTCAATAAAGAGTCTTCTAATAATGGAGAGAAGGGTTAGAATCCCTTGTAGGTAGACTAATAAAGGAAACATTTAAAATATATCACAAATAAAAGTGATGAGGTGAATTTAGAAATAGAGATGAAAACCAAAATAGTTTCTAAGATCTATCAATGTGGGAGGAGTATATTCCAATTTTTTAAAGAGATGTATGGAAAATTTGGTAGCATACACAAGGAAATGAGTTGCTTGGTATAATTGTTTGAAAAAAAACCTCAATGAAAGCTTCAGAGAGTGGTATGCACTTCCATAATAAAGGATTGAGAAATGATGTTTTATTTTACTTCCTTAAAATGTATTTCATATATATGTGTATACAAAATGTGGAAGCATACATGAGGTAAGTCAATTTTTAAATAATAAAATGCCTCAAACAGATGTGGTTTAAAAATTTAATTGGAAAGTTTATAGAATTGTGTAATTTAAAATATGCATTGACAACTTAAGGTTATAATGACAAACAAACAATGATCAACATGGAATATGAAAAATAACAAAAATGAAAGGAAGCCATAATAGAATGAAAGAAAATGTGTATAGACTCCACATACCTAAAAAACCAAACTTTAAAATGGAGGAGTTCAACCCAATTATGTAGCCTTACTTCTTCTTTCTTCAAACTCCTCAACAATTTGAATTTTTTAAAAGCTTGTTCCCCTCCAAACTTCAAGTGTATATTAGTTTTAACTGGAATTCAAACTTGAATTGATATTATATGTTTTTCAACATGAAAACTCTACTATTTCATGCAAAGGTAGTAGAAAGATCATGAAAAAGGTGGTGGAATGGGAATACCATGCATGCACACTTCACAACATCATCAAAAAACTACTTTTTGTTGGAACATATGCAAAACCAGGAGAATATACAGAATGTGGGCCTTGAGATCATGCGTATATTGAGTTTTTTTACCATTTTTAGTGCAACACAAAACACACTCGCATTATAACGTGAGCGTGTTATTTCTTCCTAAAACGGCCATATCTCTACTTCTTCAAAATGTGCTCGCGTTATGTGAAAGTTGGTTTTTTAATAGATTTATTTTCTCTCTTTGTCTATACCCTATATACGATTTTGATTTCGTTTTGATTTTGATTGATTGATTGATTTGAGATGATGGATTGATTGACGACTTTTTGCCTGATTTGATCTGATTGATGATTCGATTCCCTGATTTTGATTTTGATGATTTATTTTGATGCAAGCGGATTTGATTTTTCCCCGCCTGATGCCGATTTCGATGCTGATGCGCCTGACGTTTGATTTTTCGATGGATTTGATTTTTCGATGCAAAATGTTTGATGCCTGATTTCGATTTTCTGATGTTGACGATTTGATTGATTTGCGCCTGATTTTGATTTTCGGATTTGGATTTGATTTTGATTTCTTGATTGCCTGATTTGCTTGATGATTTGATTGACGCGCCTGATTAAAGATGGAAAAAATGATAAAATGATTTGATGCCGATGATTTCGATGCCGAGTTGATTTTTTGTTTGATTTCGGATCGCTTGATCGGAGCAAAGTTTGATTTCTTGATTTCGCCCTGACAGCCGATTTGATCTGCCGTGATTTGCCGATTGTTTGTTGATCGCCTGATTGACTGATGTTCTGAGATTTCGGAGTCTGATTTTGATGCCTGATTTCCGCGCCGATTTTGCCTGATGATTTTTTCGCTTGATTGATTGCAGTTGATTTGATGCGCTGATTTTGACGCCTTGATGATTTAAAAGCGATGCCGGATTGATTTTGATTTGATTTGCTGATGTTGATCTCGTGTTTGATCTTGCTGCGCGATTGATTTGATTTAGTTTGATCTTGCCGATGCGGATGATCGCTTGATTTGATTTGATTTTGATTTGGCTGATTTGCGCCTGATTTTTTGATTTTGCGCCTGATTGATCTTTTGATTGAAATTGATTTTTGATTTGATTAAAATGATTTGCTGATCTTGATCTTTGATAAAGTGATTTTTTTGATTTTGATTGATTTTGATCGGATTGAAGCCTGATTTTGATCCTGATCGCCTGATTTCGATCTGATTGATTCTTGATTTTTGCCGATGTTGATTTGACGCCTGATCGTTTGATTGATCTTGATTTGCGCCTGATTTGATTGATGTGTTGATGCTGATTTTGACGCCTGGATTTCCGATCTTTTCTTCCACTTTTCTTTCCTCGGTTTCTTCCGACTTTGCCATTTCTCGATCTTTGATTTCTGACGATTTCTAACCTTAATCCCTCGCATTTCATCTTTATATCTGACTTTAACCGACTATTCAATCCATATGATCTTTCAACCGAGTACTTAACCTCGAGATTTAACTATAAACCTTTGACCCCGAACCTGACCGAACCCTTTGAACCATCTCCGGACTGATTTACTTTGAACCATTACTTCACGACGACGAATCAACCCTTTAACCTTGTGGTCCTCCACTTGTCCCCGAACCTTCTAACCTTTAATTTCCGAATCTAATCGATCTTCGAAAGATCTTTACCTTTCCTTCCTTATTCTCTCATCTTTCGACGATTTTGGGAGTCTTGATTTGAATGAGACTGATCTCGATTGATTTGATTTTTTGATTGATTTTCTGATTCTTTATTTTTCCGGATTTTGTTTTCGAACTGATGATTTTGACTTTGATCTTTCGATTCTGCCTTCGGATTGAGAAAACCGGATTGATCCCAAAGATCCGAGATCGTGATTTTGATGATTTTGATTTCCTGATGATTCTTTTGACTTTCTTTCGATTTTGAGATTTGGATGATCTTCGCTTTTTCTTCTATCTCTCGCTCTCCCCTTCTCCACCTTCTCCCGACCCACTTTTATCCCTCCCACCCTACCTAGCTAAGTCCCTCTCACTCCAACCCCTTCTCTCCCACTCCCTCTCTCTTAAACTCTCACTTTATCCCTTTATCCCTCTCACCTCCCCTCACACTCTGAAGTATCTCCCTTTGGTACCCTACCTACATGATGGGCAAGATCAATGATGTCACAACTTGCATCATTTAATTAATTCTTTTATCAAATTAGGTGTGCCTTAGAGCAATATGCGATAAGGATAGTTGTCACAAATTCTTTTGGGGGGTTCTGCACTGTAAACAATGACTTCAGGTATCATTTTTACTACTTTAGGAGCTTTCAAGAGCTAAATTGTAGCAACTGATTCCTAAGATTTAAATCTATTTTAGCTTCTAATTTAAAATCTCGTTGACTTAATTATGACTTTATTGACTTAGATTTAGACTAATTCATGGAGATAATTAATGATTACTTTAATTCCTAATCTAAAACACAAAATTCAAATTAATTCTATTTTTCTTCAAAAGAAATCCATAACTTAATTTATGGAAAGTAAATGCTAATCTAAGAGCAGGAATGAATTGGAGGAAAATGATGATTATTCTAAAAATCATAAAGACTAATCTCCATGAACAGATTCTGAACAAATTTCAACTCCATCTTTCCATAAATTCCTAACATTGCTTTAATGAAACTCAACAAACAAACATCATGTTTAACTGATTCAAAGAACATCTAAATCTAATTTATCTAAAAACCCAGGTTAACGATTCTAATGGTTCAATTCAACATTTCTAATAAATAATTCTAACCATTCTAACAATTTGATCTTAACCATTATAAACTGAAACTTTGAAACGTAATTGTAAACATAAGTAATTATCCAATTTTAACATTTACCAAGGTAGAAGATGATTTCAACGATTGAACAATTCAAAATTAGTTTCTACTACAGATTTAATATTAATGAATAAAAAAATAACAGTACTTAACAAAAATACCATAAGATCTTTCCAAAGGTTGAGCGGGCCCTGCTCTTCCTTAGGTAATATCCTTTAACACAATGAATTGATTAAATTCTTGCTTCCCTTCTCATTGATCAAAAGTAGAACAAAAAACAAAGTATTGCGTGTGATTACAAAAATTATGATTGCAAATTATCTAACTCCTAACTAAGACTGAAATATGGATATTTATAAAATATCCTTATTAGCTTCTAACATGGTGTTAACTACCAAAGCTTAAGGCGACCAACTACAAATTACAAAATGAAACTAAAAATAGAACTGAAGTGGACTAAGGAGGACTATGCCAAAACTATGCCAGATTAGCGCTAGAAGTAAAAGTTCCTCAACTAACTATAAAGAAGTCGATTCAGACTTTGAGTGACTCATCATCCAGCAGGGCCCATCTATGGCATAGTCATTCCTCATGATTAAATAGGGAGTTTAACCATCGCATCAACCTTTAAGATACCCTGTTAAAAACCCTTAAGAAAAGGACAACAATGATGGTAATAAAGATCAATGCAACATAATTATCTCATCAAAAGTCATCATAAAGCAACACATTTAATATAAGCTATTACTTCAAAAATATTCGCTAATTTAGTTAAACATAAATTAAAATAAGCAAATATGTTAATCTATTGTCTACCGCTAGTCATGTCAATTAACAATAACAACAAGTCTTTTTAAACATAAAAAGGCTTAAATGAAAATATTTTATATCTCCCATCACTACATAACTCTCTCTTTCTCTCTGTCTCTCTCCCCCCCTCTCTCTCTCCCACCCCCTCTCTCTGTCTCACTCCCTCTATCCTTCCCACCCTACCTAAGTCCCTCTCACTCCAACCCCTTCTCTCCCACTTCCTCTCTCTTAAACTCTCACTTCCACCCCCTCTCCCTCTCTCCAGACTCTCTCTCACTCTCTCTTTGTCTCTCTGCCTCTGCCTCCCCCTCCCTCTCCCTCTCCCACCCTACCTAGACAACTCTAGATCTCTCTCTCTCTCTCTTAAAATTCCCCCTCCCTCTAAATACATACATACAAACATAATACATATGTACATACAATCCTACATACATACAAGCATACATGTGCATACAAACATAAAAATATATAAACATACATTCAATACGAATTTAACATAAAGCAAGACATAACACAAGCATGTTATATTGCGCTCATGTTATGACTTGCTAGACATGCTCCCCACAAACAAAAACCATGTCAAAACTAACATATAACACGAGCGCGTTATAACACACTCACCTTATATCTTGGTTTGGGAATCCCCGAGTGTTAGGATTGGTATTTTCCTTGGAATACCAACCTAAAGGCTTGGAGGGAATTCCCAATGACCAGAGACGTGTTTTTGCAATTTCTACAATATTTCACATAATCGAGTTCATGCTCACCGTTAGCATTACACGTGGTTCAATATCAAACAAATCAAACATTTGGCTAATGTTAGGTTCTCTCTTAGCTATCTAACGAAGTATTTTTTTTCACTTTCTAACAATGTTAAGCGGTTCATCCATAATTTCTTTTGTGTGTATTCTCTTTTTTGGCAAAAAACAATGTTTGGTGTTTTTTTCGTTATAAATTGAGCGTTCATTGAAATTTCAAATAAATTGCATTTTTAGAAATTAGACTACATTCTACAATTTTTTGTTTTTTAAAAAAATCAATTAGTTTCCTAAATTTGTAGAGGTAGCATGGCCAAAATTTTGTTTTTCAAGAATGTCCACTTTGAAAATTAGTAAAAAATAAAATATCCATTAAAAAATTATTAGAAAAATTGTGCAACAACTACATACTATTACCTAACTTTTGACCATAGTGATTTTAAAAATACTAAAAAAAAGTTCATTGTATGCGGGTCGTACAAGAGTTGCTATGTTATGTTTTTCTGACAAAAACAACACCAATTTGTGTACACCCCTCATTTCAACCCATTAATCTCAACCATTTTCAAAATAAATCAATAGTTTAGAAAGTAGACTTGGAGCACTTGAATCCTTCTTTTTGTTCCATCTCAAAATTTTGGGTGTATGTATCCTTAATTTCACATCCAAGGTCAATATTTCTTGATTTCAGAAAAAAGTTGTCCACTTAAGTCCCCTTTTTGGGAACCATCTTTGTGCACTTACCCTATTGATTATAATAATTAATAAGGGGTTGACCCCACAGTGTGACGGTAAGTTAGAAGCCCTATTGAGAGGGTTGTCTCATGTTTGAGACTCTCCACTACTGGCAGGTATGAAAGGAAAACAAGGTTTGAGGATTGCACAAAGGACAAGGGTTGTTCACAGACGAAGACTGAGTGGTGTTCAAGCCACACAAGTCCCTCGGTAGGTGCGAAGTGGTAGACCCCATGATAGGTACGTGGGCAGACAAAGACTCGGCGACAGTTGAAAGCAGAGGAAGTGAAGCTAGTCAATGGAGGATGGAAGGGAGAGATAAGGAGAGCCTGTGGAGTGATAAGGTAGTGGAGAGATAAGAAGGGCTAGGAGAGATAAGGTGTTGGAGTTGTAAGGTTTGGGTTAAGGTGGAGGCATTCTCAACGCATTGGAGAGATAAGGAGATGGAGAGATAAGGTGCAGGCATTCGAGCTTGGAGTGATAAGGAGTCCTAGATGATAAAAATCCTTGGGGATGGGGTCCCCCATTGTGGCCCCACTGGTTCATAGCTCCAGTCAAAAGCGAGCAAAACTAGTTCGTAGCTCCAAACAAAAGTAGTCACCAACCAAAAAAAAATAAATTCATAACAATATTTAATATAATTATATATAACTAAAATAATATTATATAAAAGAAAATTAATTAACATATGAATATTTTAATTAATAATTTAATTAGCATATATATATTTTTTTATTTGTTTGTTTTGTAATAATATCATAATAACCATTTAAAAAAATACTATTTAACTTGGGAAGTGTAATTTTCAAGACCTCGTGTGATGTTATCTTATAGCCTCTCAAATCTCCAAACAAATAGTATAAATGCTAGTATCAACATTTTTCAAAATGGACGATTAATATCTTCTAACTAACCTCAAATCCATACATTTTCTATCATAATCTCCAAACCGTAACTTAAGCGAGTGTAACATCATCTATTTAAAGTACCCTAACCACAAAGATTGCAACAATTTTTTTTTTTAGAATCTTAACACACAAATATTACATTTCCATGTCATGTACCAAAATTCCAAATGATGGATTCCCATATGATACCAAAGAAAACATTTACTACATGATAAAGTATAACAATGGAGAACAAATCCATTAGATTTATAAAAGCTACAAAATTTGAGTGAAGGTGCAAAAGAAATCATTAGATCTTATATTCTGGTAAAAGATAATAATGGAGAACAAATCCATTCGATTTATAAAAGCTGCAAAATTTGAGTGAAATTATAAAAGAAATCATTAGATCTTATATTCTGGCCATTTTAGCCCATGTAAGTATGCATCTTTATCATCAATAGTAGAATAGTAAAGATAATGAAGAAGAGCACAATATGGACAACAATGGACTTGTCATTGATGAGAAACTTGCAGGAATCTAAAAAAGTAGCCCTTGCAATATTAATATGAATCCTACTACGACATGTGCCCAATCTGCCATTGCAATGTTGCAACTGCAAAAGAATTGAAATGATTCTCATTACAATGATATACATTCTAAAAGTATGTACTAATAAATTTACAATCAATACATTTTTTAATTGTAGAAGTACATAACATTTGTGTTGAGCAAAATGTCACCTTACAAACAATGCTTGCAACTAAAGCGAAAGTATGGTATGATGAATAGTTGAATTGGGCCATAATTGATTCACCCAAAGAACCATTGAACATATATACTTCCTTTGAAATTCAAAGGAAGTTGAGGATTAGATGTACTTGTATACAATCTACTAGTAAGAATCCATGGCACCACGAAGAGTTCATACAACTTATTGAACTAGCAATAGAAAGAAGGGTTGGGTTTAAAGAGCACACATTAAGCTCTAAATTTCTATGTGGGTCAAAAGTCTTATTTCCTATTTTTATTTTTTATTTTGTCACATCACTATCATAGTTGGGCTTCCCTACCATTCTCTACTCCCTTTTCTATTGTTGTTACGCTATCATATCAATTTGATATGTGATAATTATTTCCAATCAATATAAAAAACAAATGCGATAATTATATAATATATTCTATGTAATGAAAAATTGAACACAGATGATCAAACTATAGAAGACACTACTTATATATTATTTATATTAAATATTAAATTATATTATTTATTAATATGCAAATAATATATAATATTAATAAAATAAGATAATATATTGTAGTAGTTGATTTGGTAGTTGGTTCTTAGATTCATCCATTGGTTAAGTCGTTGATGTTGATCAAGAATAACCAACTGCACCAGATCCAGTCTTCCAAGAACATGACCCAGTTTCTACTGTTCGTGGTATCGGGGCAACCCTAGGGGATAAATCCCATTATTCTATCACAGCTATACTTCATCAAAGTGTACTCACTATTATAAGCGTTTGAATTGAAGCAGGTACTATCGGAAAGCAAGACATCTTCCTCATTGCTCAGAAGGGCGGGTCCAAACATCATGGATACGGTTTATCCCAGCTTAAGCCATTGATGGTGACATATGGATAGAAGATCCAAAGCTAGTAGCAGTACCTCGATCTGGTCAAATGCAATCTGCGAATGGGATACTCTTCTAGAATGGGTTCTGTATATGGATTGAAAATAAACACCAGCCCAGCAACCAACACCTATCCACTTCCTTATAATTCAGCCCTATTGAACCCCCTATGATTGAGAATGTATATAGGTAGTGTGTTCCATAGTTTGGTCAATTATGTTCAAACTTCATATTGTATAAATATATTATATAAACTATTATAATCAATTTTCACATCGAATGGAAATAATATCATATATTTGGTTGAAGGGAAAACTCAATTATTATAGTGATATGATAAAACGGACAACAAAAGCATGAAATAAGACTTTTGACCCACTTAGAAAGTTAGAGCTTAGTGTATGATCTTTAAGCTCAATCAGAAAGAAGTGGACAAGACTTTTGACCCACCTAGAAAGTAAGAGCTTTGTGTGTGATCTTTAAGCTTGGTCAGAAAGAAGTGGATAGAAGTAGTGATACTAGGACATTTTAAAACATAAGACAATAAATATGAATTGCGTTAATAGATAATGTTTATGAAACTAATGGCAACAATGATATTTGGAGTCATTAAAATAAAGAAATCATAACTTTTTTGTTGAAACCTTAAATCCTTCAATTTTTTGGTCTAAATAAGGAATATTATTTTAACAATACATTGTGCCATCTACACTATGCTCAGTTGAGGAGTGGCAATGACATTGATTAAGCATATAGCTTCTCTTTTCAATCTCAATGCTAATAAGTGCTTGGAGGTCACTTCACCTAATTGAACAACATCAGAAAAATATATTAATAATTTCAATATCCTTGAAAATAAAATATCCGAACCAAAATATTAAAATAACATAATTTTAATAGCAAACCTTAATATCATGTCCCCTATTGATGAGGGTTGTATTTGTAGGGTGATAAATCCTACGTAGTTTGAATCAAGACCACAAGGATTTTACCCCAACTCTTCACCAAAGTGATGAGTGATTTTTTTGCCCATTTTTGTGTGCACTTCATTCTTGATGCAACTCTCCCCAATGTTCTAGAAGCTTATCATTGCCCTATATGTACATAAATTCTCTCTCATCCTCTATTTCGCTCACATTTCTTGATTGCTACTATCCCTAAAAAAATCAAAGATGTGCAGATTAAAATAAGAACAAAATTGAAATGCATTATGTCCAACTTCCTAAGTTTAAACCCTAGTGATGTAGAGCAATAACCCCAACAAAAATAGTGTGTCTCTCATTATAGGGTGTGGAGAATGTAATGACAGTCAATACATTAGGAGAATAAATGTTATGATAGTAGCTCTATCTCCAAATCATAATATTTATGAAGAATAGTTATTATTATGATAGCTCTCACCAAAGAATATTTGTTTACAAGAACCTTGTACTATGAAGGAAACTCTTGTGTGGAAAACTAGGTTTATATAACATGTAGTATAGTCTTCAACAACATACAAGAATTATGAATACGAAGGGACAATCATGCAATTGTTTGAATTATATTCTACCTATTACAGTTCAAAAGTCTTTTAAAAGAGACCATGTGTCCTAAAAATAAAGGTTAGGTTTGAATGTTTTTTTTTGAGAAATTCAAATTTTACATTTATTATTTTTAATAGATTGTGGAATTAATATGCTTGTAGAGTTGAAAAGTCTTGTACTATTATTTTAAATTATTTTGAAATGTATTATAATTTGTTTATCTTAAATAATCTAAGTAACAAGTAAAACTTTGTTGTCAATCATATTGTGAATAATTCATTTATTATTATTTTTATTAAAAAATATACATAGTGACTTTTGAAAAGATAAACATTCATTTTAGATTAACATTCTAACATCTAATTGATTAACAAAGAACAAATATTATAAATAATTAAAAAAATTCATTACAATAATATTTTACCAATAACCAGCAATAAAAATTTGCACTACGTACGTAGCGTTTGTTTCACGGCTTCGCCAACTTTTCTTAACGTAGAATTATTATATGGTTTTCTTGTGTTCGTTTTCTATGCGTGAAACGACCATAATGATTGTACCTCCAACGTGCTTCCCACTTTCTGGGAAACTATGAATTACCTAGTCTAACTAGGCGTTTTTCTATGACTCGTTCTCACCGCCCGTACAAATTTCAGTTTCAATCATTTCAGTGATGGTAAAAATCTTACTTTTCCTTCTGAGATTTGTTATACGTAGCTTCAATCAATCAGTGATAGCTAAGACGTCTGATGAAGTCAAGAAAACCACTGGGATTGATTGTGCCCCTGCTAAAGAGGGTAGCACCATTAAGGCATCTTGCTCTGCCCCTTCGTCACACACAGGGCGTACACAAACTCTCTGATTTGGAAAAAGTGGGAACACTGGGACGTGGAAGCGGAGGCATTGTGTACAAAGCCCTCAACCGCAGATCCTCTTCTTACTACGCCCTCAAAGTCAGCTGCCTGGCTTCTGATTCCCCCCACACCACCAGGGAGATGGAACTTCTCAGGAAAACTGATTGTCCCTATGTTGTCAAATGTGAGGTATCTTCCAAGAGGAAGACAACATTAATTTTGTTCTGGAATACATGGATGGAGGCTCCCATGCCGATTTGTTAAAGCACAAGACAAGGCTGAGTGAGTCCTCCCTGGCTATGGTTGGCCGGCAAGTGATGGAGGGATTGAAATACCTTCACAGCAAGAGGATTGTTCACAGAGACATTAAGCCCTCCAATATCTTGACTAGCAAGAATCTCAAGAAAATTAAAATTGCAGACTTTGGGGTGAGTAGATTTGTATCGCCAACCATAGATCCCTGCTGTAATTCCTCTGTGGGAACATATGCTTACATGAGCCCCGAAAGATTCGATACGGAGAGCTGTGGTGGAAGTTATAACGGTTACGCAGGAGATATCTGGAGCTTGGGATTGACATTGCTGGAATGCTATGTGGGACATTTCCCGTTTCTAGCAGACAGAGATCGGCCGGATTTGTATGCCATATGTGTTCAAAAGCCGCCCTCTGTGCCCGCCAGTGCGTCTGCTGAGTTCCAGAGTTTTATCAGATGTTGTCTTGAAAAGGACGCAGGCAAGAGATGGACAGCCTCGCAGCTTGTCACCCATCCATTCCTCAACGGAAGTTCACAATTTCAGCGGCGCTGCAGTCCGTCGATGTCTTTCCGTTGCCTGATTCTTGCCATTACGTCTTTTGACAGGGTGAGGATTCTTAGACGGCATCGTCTATCAACCTTTTGATTTGAATCTGTTTTTAGTTTTGTAGTTAATTAACTTCTTTTTGGATGGAGACTATTTTCATGTAATAAAGATTGTTTTTATATGTTCGAAGAAAACTATATTGATTTTTATTAGTTGATAGGCAGTCTCACGCTTGCAAACTATTGTTGAATTGTCGGAAAATAAGTTTCAGCTGCGGTTTAATGTAAGTCAGGTGACATTTAATGGTAAAAGCCTCCAAAATATCACGTAGAACCTTCCAAAATCTCACTTATCACATAAAAGTCAGAGAAATATTGATTTGATGACTTAGGCTACATATAGTGTGAGATTTGAGTCTGAAACAAGTCTTAGGCTTACAAACTATTGTTGAATCGTCAGAAAATAAGTTTCAGCTGTCATTTAATGTAAGTCAGGTGACATTTAATGGTAAAAGCCCCCAAAATCTCACTTATCACATAAAAGCCAAAAAAATATTGATTTGAGAGCTAGATGGGAACATTTTATTTCCATTTGTAACTTTCTTTTTTTATTTGCATTGCTTTATGTTTTAAATCTTATGCAAATATTTCATAATCAAATAATACTTAGTTTCTTTAAAGAAAAATTCTAGATTTGTCTAAATTTATTTCATTTCATTATTTAACATTTATTATTAATTGTTTAATCTAGTCACATGCAACTAGAATTTGCATGCACAAACACGTACTTTCTAACATATTAACATACATATAGTTTTTTATCGACATAATCCATGAACATTCTTTAGGTGCAAGTGCTAGTAGATAATCACCCTCCATTAGTGACTTTTTATTGCATGTATGAGTTGCCTTAATGATGAAGAGAAAGAAAGGTATTAAGTTTGAACAAAATATTTATATATTTAAAAAAATTTGTAATTTATTTTTTTAAAATATAAATAGATATGTGAAATAATTGAAATCATAATTTTATTTATATGTGTATCCATAGTTGATAGATTAAAACAACTTGAAAGTTTAAAAAATTGTCACAAAAATATAGTTAAATAGTTATATTCTTTTATTGTGCTAGAGCTTTTTTCTTTTTATTTTTGTTTTTTTCTTTTGACCACCTATACACCCCTACTCTTGTTGTAAAGTTACAATAGTTAATGGTTCAATAAAGAATAGGAATTTTTTATCTTATTTAACAAATAATTAGTGATAATATACATATGTCTAGTGACTTGTCTCTAATGAATAGATATATTTTCATAATTTTTAACTTCAATTATTTTTTTGAATTGTTAATAGTAGAAATTTAGATTATTATATGTCTATCAATTTTTTTTAATGAAAGTAAGAATATCAACAAAAGTCTATTATATTTTTTAAAGATTTTTTATTATAATTTTTTATTTTTTAGTATCTTCAATCAAGGCCTTTATTTTCTTAAAACAAATTTATGTTGATTATAAAATTAAAAAACCAAAAAAAATATACATATTATATTTTTTAGAAAAATAACAAGGTTTGTTCATTTTTATAATTTTATGTTGGTATTAATTTATTTGATCCAAACAAATTTGATGTAAGTTGATATGTTTTATCCTGTAAAATTTAACTATTTGAATAGGGGGGGATATAAAACCCTTAAATTGAACCTCTATAGCATTATTCAAAACTTAAAAACACTAACCCCTAGCCATATATATAGTTTTCTAAGGTGGTTAGATCTAAGTGGATTTGATCAGACCCTTATTTGCCACACAAAGCCACAAAATGTCACATGTATGTTGAGTCAGTTCAATATATTCCATTTTGTTTCCAAATATTTGAGCTATTAGTTAGATACAACTTCATACTTCTACCCATGCTATTTTATGGTGATTAGCACTCTCATTTTATATACAATATTATACAATGGTACTAAGATCTTCATGCATACCCTATATCTTCCTTATAGAAAAGGTTCTCTTTACCAATTTCAACATGGAAGTTTAAAGATACATGGAGTCAAGATGATTTCATCATCACAACACGAGACATGTGATGGTCTCACATCAAATTATATAGTAGTAAATATAACTCACAAAGCAACCAAAATAGACAAGGGATTGTGCCTACAAGATAACAAGAGACAAGTTCCATGGCAAAGAAACATGCATGTCAAAATATATATCTAGAACATGAAAAGGAAATGTTACCTGAGTAGATCTTTAAGCCCCGCCTTTTCACACCCAAAATATTTACAAATGTCCTACATATATATGTAGATTATGAAGTTGAACATTGCCTAGTTCATTAATGTAAGACTAGATTATATATTGCTTCTACATGAAACCAAAATGGATATGTTAAAATTTTATAACCTAGTTTTGCCTTTTTTTTTTTAAAATAATCAATTTAATTCATAGGATTTTTAGGGTTTTAAGGTAATTAGCTATCCTCTATAAATAGGGCCATATCCCTTTTTGAAATTTTTGGTGTTCATTTATTTTTTAGCCACTAATTCTAAGGCTATCGCCAATATGTGGACAAGGTTACTAAATATTTTCAAACAAGGAAGAAACCTATCGTAATATTAGGGGTTGAAAAGGCAATGAACAAGAGGAATATGTACCTTTTTTGCACTTTAAGCATTACAAATCTTCCTAGAGATCCTTTAAAGATAAAATAGATAGAAAGAACAAAATAAAAAGCACATAGAGATGACTCTAGATTTAGCTTTGATATCCATGCTTTGTGGAGGATTACTATACACATAAATCATATATCTTTTCTTTTGAAATTTGACTTAAATGATGGAATAGAAGATGAAGTTGGTCACTAATTCCTACATATGTACTCATTAGTATTTGCTTAAAATATCATTAACCCAGTAACATAAATTATACAATAGTCCTCTAGTGATTTTATTAGTCATAGGATCAAAATAATTTTAACAAAGGTTCATAATAATGGACCATACATTTACTGATAAAATATTAAACTACAAATAGTATATTAAAAATGAAAAAATATTTTTTAGTTTTTAAATGTTTTATATGGTTATAAGACTAATTACATATATTCCTTGAAGAAATGTGCTTAAGATGGGTAACTGTTCGTGAAAGTAATGGATGGAATATGAAGGAATTATTTTTAAGAGTATGATCTTAGGTAAGTAATCATTACATATACATAGAAATAACTAAAATAAAATTAAAAAAATATAGAGAATAAATTATTATTATTTTTTAAATATGGAGAAAAAATTACACAATATAGATGTGGGGAAAATATTTTCAATTAGAAAAACCCTACAAAACATCATTCATTAAGGAAGCTTATAATAAGTATGTATACATATAAGCATGATAAGAATCTAGATATTAAAGTATGCATAATGTACCTCATGCTTTTATGATTGGTTGTATTTAAAGTAATCTAAGGGGTTAGTGAATGGATCACAACCTTTCAAGTGTTGCATAACCTTTTGGTTAACCATTTAACTAATAAATTAATAATTTATTTATAAACATAAAATTTATAAACTACCACTTATTTTATGTTGTAAAGATAGAACTTATAATTTAGGGCCTTATAAATGTTGTTTAGGAGTACTTGCATTAGATGTTATTTAGGATTATTCACATTAAATGTTATTGGAATCTTAATGTATATCAAATGACTACACTACACATTTCATGAACTACTTAGATCAATGGTGTGAGTATGAATGAATGTAGATAAGACATTAGGAGGAAATTTTTTGTTTCAATTTCATCCACATGTGCAAGGTTCTCTAAGGGAACATCACAACCTATTAAAGTTTTAAGATCTCCATGCAAGTACTTAATCATGGTTCTAACAATGATAGGGTGATTAATGTGCTGTATGTGATGTAGTATGTACTAAAAAGCTATAAGACCTATTAGTCCATAGACCATATTGTTATAGTTTAACCAATCAATTTTTTGTTCATGGCCACTTAGGTCAGGAACAAGTCCATGGAGACAATGCAATTGATCTTGCTGAAGAAAGCGATTCTTTATTTATATTTTTTACAAAAAAATGTTCTCTTTGTCTAATTCTACAACACAAAAGTGAAATGAGGTACCCAAAAACACATTTACGATCACCTCAAGGATGGAAATTTATCTTAGCTCATCGTTACAGTATCCTCAAAAAATATTTGCATAACCCCTTAAAACGATACATGATTTAACATTATATCATTAATGTGTATTTACAATGAATGATTTCATAATCCTCTAATGAGTAAAAGATGATACTCTATAATTAATACAAATAAAAGTATATTTAAAAGTACATATAAATATATCACAAAATCTATTTCAAAATATGAAAAAAAGGAAAGATAAAAAAAGAAAAAAAGAAAGATACCAAAAATAAATAAAAATTCACCACGTAATTTTTTTTGAAATTTTCTTTCTAAAATATGTAAGAAATGAATAATGGGAACAAAATCTATTCATATTTCCATAAAAGGCACTTGAAGAGAGCTAGACCAAGACAAGGAATATATTCTTGTGACATGGCAATGAATTAACTCTAAGATGGTATGGGCATAATAAAACTACTGAATTATCAAAATCAATAAATGAGGTGGATAAGATGGCAAGTGGGGACAAATGGTACTTTTGTTTTTTATAAGATAAGCAACATTTACAAGGTGTTGTACGCTTTACATAGAGATCCTAGAGGGCCAAAGTTAAAAACAAATAGAGACAACTGGCCAACAACTATAGAACAACAAACCAAGTTTAGACAACCCTAGACGAGGAGACCAAACTGAATCCCTAAACCTGAGGTTGTGTAGAGGCAATAGATTTGGGGATTCCCTTCTTCTTCCTTAGCACAACCGACTAGGAAGGCTCTAAAATGAAATCCACCAACCGAGGTGAAGAGAGTTGATCCAGAACAGCCACCCCGGACGAGGAGCCACCACAAATCGAGGGAACCAACAATGTAGAAGAGTAGATAGGAGTGGTCAAAGGACCAACGGTGCCAAACGGGGCAAGAACTGATGACACAATGATGGCAAAAGGTTCCACATAAGGGTTGGCCGGTAGAGGAGCCTGGATAGGCTCTAACACCAAGGGGGAAAAAAATGGAGGATTTCCCACCACAGAGGAAACATTTGAAGAGGGATCAACCGTGAGATGGTCCAAGAGAGCATTCCTCCACCAAGTAGCAGCACCCTTGCAGTGAGCAAGAGGGCAGCTAGAGGCCAGGTGACCAATAGAGAAACAACACCTGCACTGAAAAGGGAGCCCTCATAATCTAGAAGCTACTTCCAAGGTCTATCCTCCAACATCAAAACCACATCACCATGGAGAGGTTTAGAGATGTCCAAATAGATTAAAATACAAGCCATTGTAGTATGCCCTAGATCCTGAGTCATTGAATCCACCTTCAAAAAGTTGTCAATGGTGTTGCTAATAGCTTCAAGTCAAGAATCCTCCCAAAACTAGAGTGGGAGATTCGGTAGTTGAACCCAAATAGGTCTAATGTTCAAAGGCTCTGTAAGAGGATTGAAAGAGCAAGACCAAGGCTAGGTGAACAATGAATGATCACCCGACATCCACACCTTGTCCAACACTCTGTCATGATCGTTTAAGGAAGAAAAAGAAACAAAGAAAAAAACCCTAGCATTGGGATAAAGGTCAATCTCTCCTGACACAATAGGCTTCCAAGAACCGAAAACCAATTCATGGAGATCATGAAGGGAAGGCCACAAGCCGTTAAACCTGCAGACCACACCCTGCCACATATAATACTCCTCATTCTCAACAACCTTAGGCCCACATACTGCAACAAGAGAGGCCTTGGCACAAGGAAAAGGATGAACATTAGCTGAAGCAATACAAACCCTAGCCGAATCCGTAGTAGGCATAGATCACACACAATCCTTTGAAATTGCATCAGCAAATGACTTCCATTTACCACCAGTAGTAGGACCACGAACAGAAGGAACAATAGGCAACACCTCAGAGAGAAGTTGTACATAAACACAACCATCACAGTCCAAGGGAGAAGCACCAGAACCCCCGAAACAAGCAGGGGGACCCCTAGCCACCAAAACTCCACCCCAACCACCAAGCAATGACCAAGGTCTGCCCATAACAACACCAATCTCCCAGGTCTAAAGGACCCTACCTAACCCTAAAGCAGTGCCCATGGAGATAGACGTAGAGGGCCCAAGTCCACTGGATGCCACACCCACAACATTTGTGTCTACACCATTCATTGAACGGCTTGCAACCCCTTCCCGCTAAGAGACATTTCAAATTCTTCTTATTGTGTGATAATAAATGATACTTATATTCATATGAAATTTGTCACATAATGATTTCCTTTTAAATTTACTTTTGTATAAAGACACCTATTATCTTTTCAGATGTTGTGTATTTCTAAGGGAGAGGGGTCTATAGTGGAGACGAGACAAATAGCGGGGTAGAAGTAGTCCTTAGTGGACCCCATAATGGAGCACCCTAATATTCAAATGGGTAAAAGGACAAAGTTGTGTCACACTTTTATAAAGGAAACGTCCAACACTAATCTAACTTTTAAAATTGAATCACTAGAAAGTGGCATATATGTTTTTTTAATTTTGAAATGATGTAAACTAATAAAATATGTATTGTTTAGTATATTTTATGTTTGTATTTTTTTGAAAAAATTGAAAAATTATTTGAATATAGTTTTATAAATTAACAATATAATTTAGTTGTTGATAAAATGCTGAAAAATGATGTTCCACTTGATGTTAAGCTTTATATAGTAAATTTTCTTTTTTTTCCTTCATTTTTTTATACTTATAATTTGAAACTTTAGGGCATGGATTTTTTTGTTTGTAATTTTAATAAATAAATATTTATGTTTGTGTATTAAAAAATGGTTGTCTCCATTCAACGTCAACTTTTATATTGAATATTTATCTAAAATAGAAAAAAAAATTATACTATCTTAATCTAGATTATTTTATCTACCTAGGGCATCATATTTTTTTAAATTTTTTTAATAAGTTTTAGTATTTTTCTTGACATGGTAATCAACCTAATATTTTTGTGTTGATAACCCACTTTTAGTAAAAAATAAAAATAAAATATAAATAATCATTGAACTATTAAAATAAATATATATTTGAAAACTATACTTATGGATCTACAAAAGGGTATTCTTACATTTTTAAAAATTTGTTATTTATATGAGTAGGAGTTGTTGAAACATTAATTTTTTCAAATACTTTCATTTTCTTAGGAAATTGGCCTCAAAGTGGTGCTACATATGCATTTATCCAACAATTTGAGTTGGAAAAGTTGTCGACATATTTAACTTATCTAGAATGAATCTTAATAGATCATATGTTTGACCAAAATTGATTTTTAGTTATAAATACTGAAAATTCAATGGTGCTAATAAGTTGGCCAAAAGTGTGACACAACTTTGTACTTTTTCCCAAATGTAACACACTTTTTATCCATAAAGTACACAAACTAACAAATCATGTGATGCCACATATGTACACTAATAAAGCATGGCTTAGTGCACCACTATTGGTTTCACTTTTTTTGGGCCTTTTTGGATACCTCAACAAAAAGCATGCTGATGTGATATCATATTTGATGGTGCGGCCCTAAAGCTTTAGTTAGAAGTAGGTAAGTTTCCAAATAAATTAATGTACAAAATTGGGATTGATTTGAAATTTTCATATAGAATTTTGAGAAACACGAAGTTAGGGTGCTCCACTATAGGCTCCACTCCCTTATCCCCACAAAAAAAAATCCCTATAAAATTATATCATGTGTACCCACATTAACAATGTGGGTTGCATGATTTAAAAGTATATTTTTTAGAAACTATTTTAAATTTGATCATTTTTATGTTGGTTAGTAGGTTCTTGATCTTTTTAGACATAATGGTGTTGTCTTGTTTTTCAACTTGTTATTTGTAAAACAACTTACAAAAAATTAGAACAATTTTTTTTTTAGAGTTGGTCAACTTCAAGTTGTTTGATTTTAATAAAATAAAGAGAAACCCAATTAATTTGACTAATTTGAACACCATTCATTTGAAATATGAGATACTAAGTTCTACTATAAATTGGAAGTGCTCAATATAGACATTCAAGAAATCAAGTTTTAAAACTCTAATAAAGAAAAGATAAACTCTAAGACCAAAACCTTGTCATGAAGGAATATTGGGCTTAACAATGTATGTAATGAAAAGAGAATGTTTTCCTTATAATTTACGTAAGATAAATAATTAAACAAAAGAAAACCTTAATTTTTTAGAGTTGAAACTAGGATAATAAATACAAAATTAAACTTTATGAAATTTAAATCAATTATAGATGATACTTAAGCTTGAATCTCAATGATATAATATCCTTTCAAAGATCAAGTATTGATTCACCAATGTGTTTGTTGAATTGATCTATTACACAAGACTAGACCTAGACTCACATAAGTAAACTAATAATGAGTGTACAATTATAGCATATTTAGCTCAGCTTGTACTTGTGTTTGAAGTGAGGTGGCGTCTATAGACACTATTTAAGAACTTGCTAAGTGAGTTGTTGTTCTTAATAAAAGCCATAGGCAAATTGATTTAACAACAAAGTTTCTTGATTAAAGGAAAAATATGTAAATATATCTAAGATGATGTATGCCAATATATGTTTTCAAAATGTAATTAGAATCCAAAATAATGTTGCTAGAATGACATGCACATAGATTATCTTGCACTATACATATGATTTGAATGGATTAATGATGTTTTTAAATATAAGAGCATAACACACCATCACAATGATTAGTGAAAAGAGTAACAAAGTTTGAATTTGAATTTTGAATTTAAAAAATTAGTTTCAAATTTATAACAATGAAAATCTCCGTCATCAATTTAACAACTATAGGGGAGAGGGTCCAATGGTTGTGCAAGGTCCAATAGTCATGCAATCAATTGTGATTATTCATATTAGTACTAGAATGAATTAATATTATATCGTGTATAATTCATTCACATATTAATCAAAATACTACCAAATATGTGACATTATGGGATCAATAGTTGTTCACTTCATAACTTATAATCTTCAAGTAAGAAAAACATAAATACATTCATGAACAAGTGAAATAAATATTTTTTTGTCTCAAATAAAATATCATAGTTATCCACTATAAGTGTGTCATTTATAAAATTAAATGTTCATTTAATAAAATAAGAAACTCATTTAAACAAGTATTGTTATCATAGTGAAACAATATTGGTCTTATGTACAACAACTGGGGTAGCAATGTACAAGCATTGGAGTATTTCATATTAATAGTTTGTCTTATCACAAATATAAAAGGTGAGCACAATAAATACCATGTATTTTTTCACTAAATGTGAAAGATTTTCAAAAAGTTTTAGTGTTCAATTATTGGTCCTTTTTTGTTTGATATAAGTTGTATTTTAAATAATTATATATTGTTTTTAAAACAACAAATAGTTTTTATGTGTTTAATTATTGGTCCATTTGTGTTGAATACAAAAGCTAGAGATAACAAAGATTTATGGTTATCAATAGGTATTTGGTCCATTTAGGTTGCATATAAGTTTTATTTTAAATAAAAATATGATATTCTACAAGCAACACATGATATTTTTTTGTTCAACTATTAGGGGTACCTTGATTAAGTTTTGGTCGAATCTTTAAAAACTCAAATTTTGGACACTTCTCATAGATGTGCAGATGTGGCAAGTTGCATGAAGAGTCACACCTCCAAACCAACTTTTGGACACCTCTCACTAGATGTGCTGATGTGGCAAGTTGTATGATGAGTCACACCTCCAAACCTTAGTTATAGGTAGATAAGAGGCCAGTCCACATTTCAAAAAAAACGAAGATCCTACGATATTCCACTCAATCACTTCATGCTGACAAAGTTAGCCTGCATGACCTACTGATCCCTAATCCCTCTATGTGATCTAAATTAGTTCTCTAGAATGAGAAATGACATAGTTAAATGAATATACTGCATATAAACACTGTCATAAAAGTTAAAATAAAATACTCTGAATATGTCTGGTAAGCGCAACTTCTGCCCTAACCTGTAGCACTCGGTTGGTAAGGATTCACGGCCTGTGGATTGCATGCGCAGCTTCAGGGAGGCGTTGGGTTCTGGTGATCGGGATTTTGGGTGTGAGGGCAGGAAAATTCGGCTACCCAAACCTCCTTTGGCGATCTTCCCTTACGGTGTTTCTGTTCTTTATTTTTTTGGATGACGTTACTTGCAATAGGGAGGAGTATTTGTAGAATCATGTGCTCATCTACAGATTTATGAAAATATGGTCAGAAATTATGTGATTTTAATTCGTGGATCACAAAAAAATTGAAAAGAATATATTAAAGAAGAAATTTGCATTTAATCTTGTGCAAGGAGATGGTGCTAAAAACTGGTCTTTGGATTTTTCAAATAGATTTCTTATGCATGAAATCTTGGTTCTCATCTTTTGATCCTCAAATTGAATCTTCGTTTTTTTTCTGAATGCCATTACCTTGTCTTTCTTTTGCAATTCTAGGAATTGGAGTTCTTGAAGACCATTGGAAATGGTTTAGATAAGTATTAATGTACCTTAAAAGAAATAATTAACTATGAAAGCTCCATCTATGCATGTTTATGTGTTGAAATGGATTTATTTAAAGGACTTCTTATTGAGACCTCTCTAAAGGTTGGCAGCAACCAGTTGATTATGAATAAATAGTTTTTCAGTGTAAAAAATATTTTTCAATTTCAGCTCTCAATGTCAAAATTTGCAAACTCATGAGCATGGTAATCATGCACCAAATGGAAGACCCACTTGGTGGATTGCAGTAAAGCTCCATCACTATGTCACTACACCTGATGTTCAAAATGATTTGGCTTCTCCCCACGCTCTTCCAAAGGTCATTTCAAAGCCAAGTTCTTCCTCTTCACCTAATGGGCATGATCCATCTATTGGAGCCACTCAAGAGGTTTCTTATATTGGGGATTTATCAATTGCCTCTTCAATATCTATGGAGAAAGAAATCACAAAGATTGTAGACAAATATGAGGTATACTAAGAAGGGATTGTTGCTACTGAAGGCAATACGAGCAGCCCAAAAAAATAAATCCAAACTACTTCTTGAATGCATTCCTCAAACATTTTAAGATTGGACAAAAGTTAAAAGAAAGAAGTCTCCCCTTTCAAAGTTTAAACATAAAATCACACTAAGTTCGTCAATGAAAGGGAGAAATCTTGAAGAAATGAGTGAACTCATAGCACTCTTGTCCAATAGATGATGCAAATTCATGTTGTTTGTATTGATTTTTTTTATGGGAGTGAACCTCTTGTCCACAACTTATTGATAAAAAAATAATGCATTACTTATAAACATGTTATTTATAAAAAATACTCTAATCAAAATGAAACCAAGATATAAGGAAAAATGAAAGTAAATGCAATTTTGAGTGTACAATCAGATTACTATTTGTTCAAAAAATTTCTAACAAAATATGATCTCCCTTCATAAAATTTAAGAAGAAAGAGAAACTCCTGATCTATAATGTTTATAGATATGCTTTCTGTTGTTTAATCATCATAACTTACAATTTTATAAAATTACTTTGACGAAATAAAATTAAATTCAATGTTTCATCAAAATTTAATTTTGATGGTTATAGGATCATATTAAATTATTTTAATTTTAAAATATAATTAAAATTTTAAGAAAAATTATCACATAATTGAGACCATAAAAAATATACAAAGATTATGTATCTGAATGATTGATATATTCTTCAAAAAATTATATATCTGAATGATGATATACTCTTCAAAATAGAATATATTTTTACATTTGAAAGACAACTGTCACAAATTTTTGGCTTAACAGGCACCGTTGAGAGTCAAAAATTTAGGCCCCACAAAATTCCATGATGAACGGAGGGGGTCGACACCTGGCCTGAGTAACAATAGAGGCCGACCGGCTCCAGGAAGGATGCGCAGGATAGCTTCCGCCGGATCACTTGCACCGTGAAGCCTTTTTCTCTTAACTGCGCAACAGACAAGATTCCTGTTGCTTCTTGTTGATTTTACCCTTTTCAAGCTTTACCCTGTTAGAGGAGAGTAATGTAATGGTGATTTAAAGCTTAATCAATCCACTTTCCTTGAAATCTATACAGAATTCACACATTCTGTGAGATGTTGAGTGACTGGAAGGGCACTGTGAGATTGCACGGCTGCTGAAATTGTGAAGTTCTGTTGAGGAATGGATGGTTGAGAAGCTGCGAGGCCATCCATCTCTTGCCTGCGTCCTTCTGAAGACAACATCTGATGAAACTCTGGAACTCAGCAGATGCACTGGCAGGCGCAGAGGGCGGCTTTCCAAAACATACTGCACACGAGTGCAGGCCAATCGGCTTGCTCTCAGGCTGCTAGAAACGGGAAATGAGCCACATAGCATTCCAACAGTGTCAATCCCAAGCTCCAGATATCCCCTGCATAACCATTATATCTTCCACCATAGCTCTGTGGATCGAATCTCTCGGGGCTCATGTAAGCACATGTTCTCACATAGGAATTGCAGCAGGAATCTATGGTGTGTGATACAATCCTGCTCACTCCAAAGTCTGCAATTTTAATTCTCTGGGAATTCTTGCTAATCAAGAGATTGGCGGGCTTAATGTCTCTGTGAACAATCCGCTCTCTATGAAGGTATTTCAATCCTTCGAGTACTGGGCGGGCAACCTTTGCTAGGGAGGACTCACTCATCCTTGTCTTGTGCTTTAACAAATTGGCAAGGGAGCCTCCATCCATGTATTCCAGCAAAAAATTAATGTTCCCTCCCTGGTGAAAGACACCTTCACATTTGACACAATGCCTCCGCTACCATGTCCCAGCTTTCCCACTCTTTGCAAATCACACAGCTTCTCTACGCCCTGAATGAAGGTACCTGCCTCGGTTCTGGAAGAGGCAGAGGCAGAGGTAGAGGAAGAGGCACTCTCTGCTGTTGTGCAGGGATTGGAAGCTTCAATCCTAACCGTTTCTTTGATGCCATTGTACTCATGCTGTTTCTCTTCTATCAGAGATTGAGAAAGGTCGTTGGATCTTGGTGCTGCGGAGACAGATTGTAGAAGGTACCTATTATAAAAATGAAAGGCAGGGGAGCGTTCCTCATCCCTAAAGAGGAGGAAGCGAAGGCAGCTCCGACGAAGTAGCCGGTGTTGTCGTATGTGAAGGAAGGCAACTTGTCTCGAACAGTGTGACGTGATGAAGATGACGTTGCAGTGGGCCCTGGGCGGAAAGGTAGATAAGACAGATAAAGCTCAGTATCATCTTTAATCATGGGGCACCATGACAGAGAAATGGCGTCCATGTTGGGAGTTCCATTGTCCCGGAGTCATGACTTCCGACTCCTGGAAGCGGTTCGTCTAACGTCTTTTGGAGGGATTTTGGCTATTAATCTATTAATGGCATTGGATTCATTATACCAACCCAAATTGCATGCCTTGTTGTTTTTCCTGCCGCCTCCCATCACCGCTTGTATTCTCCATAAATATGGTAGATGTAAAGATGAGTTTATCGGTCTTTCAATCAACTTTCATTTTGCATTCGAGGAAGCTCCTTTTGAATAGACAGTGAAGAAGAATTTTCCTTTTACCTGTAGCTCACAGGTTTTATCTTGTTCTTGTTTTAAATTTCCATTTAGCCATCTCGACTATGGCAGTTTAGTTTGTAATGCTCTACTTTTGCTAACTTGCATAGCTTATTTACGGTTACTTGTTTCACATAGTCATTGTTGTTCAGTCTTGGAATTAAAATCTTTTTGAGTAGTTAAAATTTCCATCTTGTATTGCTAATCTTCAAAAAATCTATAAGGTGTTATGTTTTTGAATGAATGAGTATTGGATGTTTTTTCTGTAAGATACTGTATGCTTTACACATAATATTTCACTGAATAATCATACGATTAATGTATTAGGTTTTTGTCTGCTTCCTTTATTTTGACAATGTATGGGGTGAGTGGATTGTACACGTGGCCAGATGCCTTTGCACCCTTGCGTTGTTCCCTTAGAGAAAGGGGACACGTCAGCTCCAAGTGAAATAAAATCATTTCATCTGTCCAATTTTTCCCACTACTTTTTACCATTTATTTTGGTTAGTTTTATTTTCACCGCTTTTCCGTCAATTTTTTCCATTGGTATCACTACTTTTCCGTGCATGTTTTCCATGCTTAATCCCACATATGAAATGGAGTGAAAATTGATTTCCCCGCACAGTAGTGGAATCGAGAATGGAGACAAAAACGCTCATTATTGTCATGCCACCAACACAAATCGAATGTCATTCTGTGGGGCTTCATGGAGTTATGCTTAAGTCATTTAATTATTTCTATAATTCAGAAGTACAATAAAAAAGTGCTACATAGGGGTAGTAGTTGGCCTAAATAAGAACTGAGTAAGGTTTTGGCAAGGGTTTTAGAGTATGTTTATTAAAATGAAAATTACGACCAAGATCCTAATAAGTAAAATGAAAATTACGGCCAAGATCTTAATAATTAAAATGAAAATTACGGCAATAATATTCAAATTATATAAAATTTATACAATTTAAGTTTATATTATATTTTTTATATATTAAAAGTCATTTAACTTAACATTTTATATTATAATGCAATTTATACTATTTTAAATTATATTATATTTATATTAAAAAAATTCCAATTTAAAAATAAGTATTTTTTACATGAAACTAAAAGTAAATAAATTAAGGATATATATTATTTTATTTTTAAAAAATATATATTATTTTAAAAATAATAATATAGATCATGTTTATGATTTATGATTTATATTATTTATTATGTTTTTAAAATTGTTCTAAAGTCAAAATAATTAATTTAATATTGATATATATCAATATTTTTCACATAGATTTACTTATATCTATACCATTTATGTACCTTACTATCTTCTCTCTCTATCTAGATATATATCCCTCTCTACCCCTCTCTATATATCACTTCCTATATCTTTATCTCTATCTCTTCATCTCCCTCTCTCATTGCCTCCCTCTTTCTATCTATATTGCTCCCTCTCCCTCTTCCTCTCTCCTTCCATCTCTCTCTTTCTCTCTCTCACACACACACCCTCTATCTTTTCAAATTTATATCTCTCTATCTCTCATTTGTATCATTATCTCTCTATCTTTCTATTTCTCTCCCTCCCTTGTTTTATCATGTGTCTATTTCTCTCCTTCCCTCTCCCTCCTCTATCTCTCTCTCTCTAGCTCATATACACACACAATCCCTATTTTTCCCTCCCTATCTCTATATTTATCTTTATTTTTTCCCCTTTATCTAACTCTCCCTTTCTCTCTATACCTCCCTCTCTATTAATTGTCTATGTCACCTCCTTTATCTTTTTTCTCTGTCTATCTCTATATCCAAATCTATCTCCCTCTCTATTTTATATCATTATCCCTACCTCTCTCTCTTGATATATCTCTTAATCTCCCTCTTGCTCCTCTCTCTATCTCTTTTTATTCATTTCTTGCTATTTGTCTATGTCTCTTTCCCCATCCCTCTCTATCTCGATAAATCTCCCTCTCCCCTCTCTCTCTCCCCTTTACCCGTCTCTCTCCCTCTCCTTCATATTCATCTCTCTTTCTCTCCCTCCCTCCTTTACCTGTCTCTCTCCCTCTCCTTCATATTCATCTCTCTCTCTCTCTCCCCTTTAACTATCTCTCTCCCTCTCTTTCATATTCATCTCTCTCTCTTCCCCCTCTGTCTCTTTCTCTTTATATCCCTATCTCTCCCTCTCTCCCCCTATTGCAAACATAACATGATCCTTTTTGTAATTGAATTTTATTATCTTCCTAATTTAAAGGTTTTGTTTTACAAATGTAAGAAAAATTAAACCAATTTTTTCCTTAATTGACCTTCCACAACTCTTGAAAATGCTACATAAGTTATGATGGGATACCCTTAGTGCCTGTACGTTAAAAAGATCAACAAGAGTGTTTTCCAACCCTTCATTAGAAATTCTTTAATAAGCTTTTTAGGATCAACCACAAATAGAAGTAAACGAGAATCTTTGAATCATTATGCTAGACATGTGAGTGTTGGAATAGGAAAAGGATTACAAGAAGCTAGATCTTCAACATCAGCTATAGAAGAGAAGGAATTAAAGCATTTGGTAAATGACTGTGGATGGAGAGAGAGTTTTCTAACAATAGAAAAGGAGGAGATGGATGCAGTAACATATATTCAGCCTGCAGCCTTTTACAGTCCAGCCCCAATTTGGGACAACTTTTTGTACATGATTTTGAAGGTTATGTCCTTTAAACAAATGATTTTCAGATGTTTATACATTCCATTTCTTTTTCCTTATTTTGCCGATTATGATGTCTTGGAGAACTATTCCATTTCAAACCTGTTTGTAGCACATCGAACAGCTGAGATTAACATTTGAAAATGCATTATAGTGGATGGCAGTTGATTCTTTAAAATGCTTTCGAAAAAATTGATATCTTTTTTATATGTGTTGACTACATTTAACGACCTTTATCTTTTTGCTCTAATGCGATAGCTTTGGTTGTTTTTTTTGTCATTTTCCACCGTCACTTTTTAAGAACTGCCAATATTTTTCATTCACTATATTTTTCACCATTTTGCCTATAGAGGTGAAAATGTTGATTTTGGAAAACCTCTCAAGCTAAAACCATTTGCCTGTTTCGATTCGTCTCTTCTTGACAGTAATATTACTCTAGTGAATCAAAAGTCCTCTTTCTTTGTATGCATCGAAGTTGAAATAATTTTTTTTATAATTTTCTTTTCAATACAGTGGCCACACTATCAACTTTCCGCAAGATATATTTGCAATTACATCCTATTTTCCTAGGCATATTATTGACCTTGATATTCTAATAGTAAACACGGAAAATATCGACCAACAACCATATAGCTTCCTTGTGAGTAGAGGTCGTGTCCATGAGGCATTTAAATATAAGATATGCAATGACCCATACTACAAGGATGTCCAAATAGATGAGCTTGCATTATCAAATTTGCTAGAGTGTTCTACTGATGTCTCAAACCTTATTAGCACATCCTTTGTAGCGAATCTCCCACATGCATGTACAGAGGTCAAAGAGGTGCGCTCTTTGCTACAACTAGGTGTAGGATGACCAACACCAACCATTGCATGGCCGCCCATTTCTCCAACTCCTATAAATGAATACACCACTGAAGGATTATTTGCTATGGCATTCCCCACTTTGTTTCCAAATGGAAAAGCTGCATTCAAGCAACAACGTATCAAGGATATTAAACTACATGAATATTCTCTCAACCTTATAAGGTACCATGATCAGCGGTTTGGGAAACACCCTCGGTTTAGGTACTTCATTCTAAATATCATTATGTGCCAGCGTAGCCAAGCAACCTCCTCTGTATTTGTCAACAAAAATCTTGATGGTCGTCTTCCTTCAACAATCTACGACTTGCGCCAAAGATTAAAGTACATGCCAAATGACAAACTTGTAGATCAGCTCATGCGATTTAGTTTGACCATTTGTGGAATGCGTCCATTTTGGACCCAATGTCGAGGGGAGCTTTCAGACATGATCATTCAAATTGGTTTCCCGTCACTCTTCTTCACCCTAAGTGCAACAGATACTAAATGGCTAGACTTGCATGCCATCATTCCAACCAAGCCTCCTACAAATCCTTCCATGGCTTCTAAATGGAGGATCCATAACATTGTACAAAATCCACACCTCACCGCTGTCTACATGCACAACAGGTTTATTGCATTTTAGGAAGAGGTCTTACAAAAACTCCTTGGTGCATCTGAATATTGGTATAGGTAAACCCTTTCTTTCTCAATCTTGCAAGATACACACATACTTTAATTGTTTACTATAAATCATCACTTCACTTTTAACAATAGACTCTTACCTTAATAGTTTTCTAAATATCATCTTTTCATAGGTATGAATGGCAACACAGAGGATCCGCACACATTCATGGTTTTCTATGGCTTGCACAAACTCCTAATATTAGTAGATTAGAATGGAATAACATTCAATCTGTACAAAATGTACTTGATTACATAGATAGATATGTCTCCGCTTGGAATCCACGTACCCTCCAATTGAAGGAACAAACAATTCACCGCTCTATTCTTGATGATCCATGCTTGCTAGACACAACAAGGATATTGTCATGTGAGCCCTCAACAGACTATTGTGAATTAGTCAATCGTGTTGAACGATACACAAAGTGTAATTTGCTAACATGCCTTAGAAAGAAAAGCCCAACTATTGTATGTCGCTACAAAGCACCATGGTCCATGCAAGAAAAGTCAACTCTTTCAAATTATGAGACCGGTCATCCTAAGCATACACCAGCTCGTAATGATGATCGGTTGAACCTTCACAACCCATCTATCCTATCTATCTGGAGGGCTAATGTAGATTGCCAACCTGTATTATCAATTGCTGCTGTCCTCAAATATATTGCAAAAAATGCTGGAAAAGTTGAGCACAAATCTGATTCATACCATACCATGTTATCTCGTATCTCCACAAACTTAGAGTCAGAATTGCCAACCCCAATTGCTTTTTCGTAAATTGCTTACTGATAGCCTACTGGATCGTGATATTAGTGCACAAGAAACTTGCCACCTTCTACTAAAATTACCCCTCTCCATATCTAGTAGAACATTTGTGTCTTTAAAAGTTGAAATTACATGGTTGATTATATCACATACTATATACACATATACCAATTAATTATCAATTTATATTTTACAATTTTATTAAGGCTGATCCATTTCAAACAATATATCTAAAACATAATCCTTTAAGCTAACAATCAGTTGCATCAAATCATTTCCATTTCCACATTTTCTTATAATCACAAATTGTTATCTATTCCGACCAAAAATTCGGCGTACCCAATTGCACACAAAAAATGCAATCGCTAGTTTTAAAATATAATTAAAATTTTAAGAAAAATTATCACATTATTGAGACCATAAAAAATATACAAGATTATGTATCTGAATGATTTATATCTTCTTCAAAAAATTATATATCTGAATGATATATACTCTTCAAAATAGAATATACATTTACAT
Source organism: Sequoia sempervirens (assembly GCA_007258455.2). Classification (NCBI taxonomy): domain Eukaryota; kingdom Viridiplantae; phylum Streptophyta; class Pinopsida; order Cupressales; family Cupressaceae; genus Sequoia; species Sequoia sempervirens. The sequence continues at coordinate 23,607,945 of VDFB02000013.1, forward strand.
TTGAAAGACAACTGTCACAAATTTTTGGCTTAACAGGCACCGTTGACAGTCAAAAATTTAGGCCCCACAAAATTCCATGATGAACGGAAGGGGTCGACACCTGGCCCGAGTAAATAGGGGCCTTCCGGCTCCAGGAAGGATGCGCAGGATAGCTTCCGCCGGATCACATGCACCGTGCAGCCTTTTCCTCTTAACTGCGCAACAGACAAGATTACGGTTGCTTCTTGTTGATTTTACCCTTTTCAAGCTTTACCCTGTTAGAGTAGAGTAATTTTATGGTGATTTAAAGCTTAATCAATCCACTTTCCTTGAAATCTATACAGAATTCACACATTCTGTGAGACGTTGAGTGACTGGAAGGGCAATGTCAGATTGCAGGGCTGCTGAAATTGTGAAGTTCTGTTGAGGAATGGATGGTTGAGAAACTGCGAGGCCTTCCATCTCTTGCCTGCGTCCTTCTGAAGACAACATCTGATGAAACTCTGGAACTCAGCAGATGCACTGGCAGGCGCAGAGGACGGCTTTCCAAAACATATGGCACACATGAGTGCAGGCCAATCGGCTTGCTCTCCGGCTGCTAGAAACGGCAAATGACCCACATAGCATTCCAACAGTGTCAATCCCAAGCTCCAGATATCCCCTGCATAACCATTATATCTTCCACCATAGTTCTGTGGATCGAATATCTCGGGGCTCATGTAAGCACATGTTCCCACATAGGAATTGCAGCAGGAATCTATGGAGTGTGATACAATCCTGCTCACTCCAAAGTCTGCAATTTTAATTCTCTGGGAATTCTTGCTAATCAAGAGATTGGCGGGCTTAACGTCTCTGTGAACAATCCGCTCTCTATGAAAGTATTTCAATCCTTCGAGTACTGGGCGGGCAACCTTTGCTAGGGAGGACTCACTCATCCTTGTCTTGTGCTTTAATAAATCGGCAAGGGAGCCTCCATCCATGTATTCCAGCAAAAAATTAATGTTCCCTCCCTGGTGAAAGACACCCTCGCATTTGACAACGTAAGGAGAATCGATTTTCCTTAGGATGTCCATCTCCCTGTTGATGTGGGAAGTGAGGGAGGAATCATGGTCCAGGCGGATGACTTTGAGGGCATAGTAGGTGGAGGATTTGCGGTGGAGGGCCTTGTACACAATGCCTCTGCTACCATGTCCCAGCTTTCCCACTCTTTCCAAATCATACAGCTTCTCTACGCCCTGTGTTGAAGGTACCTGCCTCGGCTCTGGAAGAGGCAGAGGCATTCTCTGCTGTTGTGTAGGGATTGGAAGCTTCAGTCCTAACTGTTTCTTTATGTCATTCTACTAACGTTTTGTCTTTTCCATCAGAGATGGGGAAAAGGTCGTTGGAACTTGGTGCTGCGGAGACAGATTTTAGGAGGTAGCTAGTATAAAGATGAGAGGCAGGGGAGCGTTCCTCATCCCTAAAGAGGAGGAGCGAAGGCAGCGACGAGGAAGTAGCCGGTGTTGTCGGATGTGAAGGAAGGCAACTTGTCTCGAACAGTGTAACGTGATGAAGATGACGTTGCAGTGGGCCCTGGGCGGAAAGGTCGATAAGACAGATAAAGCTCAGTATCATCTTTAATCATGGGGCACCATGAAAGAGAAATGGCGTCCAAGTTGGGAGTTCCATTGTCCCGGAGTCATGACTTCCGACTCCTGGAAGTGGTTCGTCTAACGTCTTTTGAAGGGATTTTGGCTATTGGAAATTGGAAGTTCCAAGTGAAAAAACTGAGCATAAGGAGGTCATGGCGTCTGAATGCATTCTCCACGTGCAGATATGATAAGAGTGTCATTTCTTTTTGCAGTCTGTACCGATTGATGGTATGGGTGGGTTTTTAAGAAATGGTGTGGCCCATGTGTGAGTTATTTAATAAGATTGTATTAGACAACGTGACAACGACAATTATTAGTTCCTGCCGAAGGCTGTCGAAGGCAGGATACTTATGCATTCATTCAATTCAATTTTTTTGTCTTGACAGTGACAATGTCACCAATGAAAAACTGGAATTTAAATGTTGATCACTGAATCTATATAGTCTATATTAAATTGGTAGGTTTTCAATAAATACAATATGCTTTTATCGTTTTTCCTACTGGGTGGTGTTGTGAATAGTCAGTGATAAAAATAGACTTTTAATTTTACAAAAAATTTAAAGCTTATTATTAATTACATGAACCAAACCCAACAACTATCAATTTCAATAATATATGAACATATATGTACTCTTTCATTGAATTTATTTTTCATCCATTGTTAATTTAACTAAACCTTTCATAACAAAAATTCATTACATGAACCAAACCCAACAACCAAACCCAAATTACCAATCGGCAGGAACGTGACGCAACTGCGTCTCTTGTTAAGAATGGTATCATTCTTAATAATTTCTAATAATTTTATATCATTAATAATGTGAGAAATTGGACCAGCACCCTCGTTTCTGCTGTTTTATCTCTCAAAAATAATGTGAGAAATTGAATATATATTTTTTCCTTTACAAGTCACGTTATTTTTGTTCAAGGAAATAAGAAAAATGTTAGATTATCATAGCATGTCAAAATTGTCAATCAGAGTCATCTATTATCATACAAAGTTGTTATTCTTCTCTAGCAGGTGGACAATGATAAAGCGTAGTTGAGAATAGTATATCCTCTTTCAAGAGTTTAAATAGCATATGTATTGTGAAGACATGTAATGGATGCATTATTTAAATGTAATGAATGTTAAGTTGATTATTTACATTTGTGATGAATGAATTCTTGTTAATTATTCATGAATTGTGCTTGAATAAAAAATGACTTAAAAATTAGGTAGTCGTAGTCCATATCCACTATTTATTAGCAATTGCACCTTGGTGTGCAATGGGTATGCCGAAGAGGTGTGGAAGGTCAATCAGGGAAAATTTTGGTCTATTTTTTTCATACATTTGAGCAGTAAATGAGGTCAATTGGTAGGCCATTTATCAAATGATGTTGTTTGTGCAACAAAGGTCTCAATGTAGAAGAGATAGCTTCAAATCAACTATTTTTTTGAATTGGAAATATAATCCTGCATCATTACCAATAGGTGTACATGCTATATATATGTATATATATATAAAGAGAGAGAGACAGAGAGAGACAGAGAGAGGTGAGAGGGATAAATAGAGATGCAAGAGATAAATGCATAGAGAGGGAGAGAGAGGGATAGATAGAGATTCAAGAGATAAATATATAGAGAAGAGAGTGAGAGGGAGAGAGAAAGATAAAGATAGAGATAGGAACTGATATATAGAGAGAGGTATAAAGAGGGAGAGATATAGGGATAGTGAGAGATATCAAGATAGGGATAGAGTGAGAGTTGAAAGAAAAAATATGGAGAGATAGAGATAGAGAGACAAAGATATATAGATATAGAGGTTTGGGAAGAGGGAGAGGGAGAGGGAGAGGGAGAGAGAGGGAGGCATGTCTAGAGATAAAGAAGACAGAGGAAAATAGAGGTAAAGATTATGATAGAGAAAAAGAGGAATATGGAGACAAATATAGATAGAGGGATAGAGGTAGAGGAATAGATAAAGAAAAAAAGAGATAGGGAGATAGAGAGAAAAATAAATATATATGGAGAGGGAGAGGGAGAGATAGAGAGATATAGATGATGAGATAGAGTTATAGAGACATAAGGAGATATAAAAAAGGGGAGAGGATTTTTGGATCTTACACCGTTCTCATATTTAAAATTAAATATTAGTTTAATTTTTTTGTAAATTTCACAATGTTTACAATTGTTTTGCAATTTGGATCACAACAGTTGTATTAGAGCATTATAATTAATAATAGTGGTTTCACAGACCATGTAAAGAAAAGGAGAAACTGAAGACATCCCAAAGAAGATATGGGGTCCCACTCAAGCCCAATCCAAGAAAAATATGCTATCTATATCCAATCATTTTGAAACATCCAAAATGTTCAAGGCATTCAAGTCTCATAAGGCTTAAGAATTTTTATAACTTGTTTCTTCCATTTGGGGTAGGAAATGTTTGTAATTTTCTTTAATGAATAAATTGATTGCAATGAATAAATTATTTACAACATCTATAACTTCTTTGAGTTAAAAATTCAGATGCCCCTATTGTGATCCAAACTACAATAGAGCTATAATCACCATGAAACTTACAAAATTATGAAACTATGCTAAATAAAAATATAGGATTGGTGAAGTATTCAAAATTGTATGGCTGCAAAATCAAAATTGAGGAAAATTTTGAACTGAACCCAAGAGGGACTTATTTTGTAGGACATTTGAGCAGCTCTATGAGAGATGGTCTCAAAGTCAAATTTGGATGTAGAATTGATAGAAGGGTGAAAAGTGAAAAGTGGAGCATTAGAATGGTTGGGAACAATGGGATGAGGGAGTTGTAATATGAGGAAGCATGTTGTTGAATTCACTCATAGAGTAGATTTGTATATGGGGATTAGTTGCATAAGAGATAAAGAGGGTCATTGCACCCTGGCAATATTAACTGAATGGGTTTTTGTGATATGCAAAGGGATAGAGAATAGAGATGCCAAAACCTCCCTAGAAGATGCGTGCTTAATTTTCTTGATGTTGTTGCAAGGATACCTAAGGTGGAGTTAGTACTTTGTCATTATCAATTTTGATGGTAGTCTATTTGCTTTGCCTTTGCTAGCAAGCTGTGGTAGTCTCTAGTTAAATATTGTTTGAACATAGAGTTGCATTTTCAAACATTTTCCTTTCCTTTGATACACTTTAACTTCTTTTGGAGTGATTGATTCACATCTACAATTATGGAAGTGGGTGATGCTCTTTATAGAAAATGCCATTAAATTGGGGCTCCTACAAGGCTCCACAAATTTTTGATTTGAAATATATCCTACTCAAGCAATAATTAGTAGTTTTAATCTATCACCCTGCCCACATAATTTGCAAATTGGTGCGATAGGTTGGACATTTATATTGAAAATTTTGAAACATCTTTGATGATTTGTATTTCATAAATGCATTGGGTGTAGGTTGAGCACGTGCAGAGGAACACATATAATGTTTTTGAGTCAAGACATTTATGGAATGTGTTGTTAGGGGTTTTTTAAAATTTACTTTGTTTAAAGACACCTGCTATCTTTTCAAATGTTGTGTACCTGTACCTCCACAAAAAAATTCCCTACAAAATTATATCATGTGTACCCAAAGTAACCATGTGGGTTGCAGGATTTAAAAATATATATTTTTTAGAAACTATTTTAAATTAGATCATTTTTTTGTTGATTAGTATGTTTTTAATCTTTTTAGACATAATGGTGTTGTCTTGTTTTCACAACTTGTTATATTGATGATGGATCATGGAGTTTGATCCGAAATGTTGATTTAAAAAAATCACAAATTCCAGCCAGAAGTTTTAGCAATACATTATCATGGACTGTGGAAACTTGATGTTGTTAACTTGTTATTTGTAAAAAAACACTTACAAAAAATTAGAGCAATTTATTTTAGAGTTGATCAATTTTAAATTGGTTAATTTGAATAAAATAAAGAGAAATCTAATTAATTTGATTAATTTGAACACCATTCACTTGAAATATGAGATACTAAGTTCTAGTATGAATTAGAAGTGCTCAATATAGACATTGAAGAAATCAAGTTTTAAATCACTAATGAAAGAAAGATAAACCTTAAGACCAAAACCCTATGTCATGTAGGAATGTTGGGCTTATCAATTTATGTAATTAAAAGAGAATGGTATCCTTTTAATTTATTTCCAAGATAAATAATTAAATGAAAACAAATCCTAAGCTTTTAGAGTTGGAACTAGAATAATAAATACAAAATTAAATTAATGAAACTTAAATAAATTATAGATGATAGTTAAGCTCAAATCTTGATGATATAATATCCTTTTAAAGATCAAGTATTGATTCACCAATGTATTTGTTGAATTGATCTAGCACACAAGACTAGAACTAGACTCACATAAGTAAACTAATAATGAGTGCACAACTATAGCATATTTTGCTCCGCTTGTACTTGTATTTGAAGTGGGGTGCTGTCTATAGACACTATTTAAGAACATGCTAAGTGAGTTATTGTTTTCTATAAGAGCCATAAGCAAATCAATTCAACAACAAAGTTCCAAGATTAAATAAAAAACATGTAATATATCTAAGATGGTATATGTTAGTATATGTTTTGATGATGTAATTAGAATCCTAAATAATATTGCTACAATGACATGCACATAGATTGTCTTACATTATACATATGATTTGAAAGGATTAATGATATTCTTAAATATAAGAACATAACACCCGATCATAATTTAAATTTGAAATTTGAATTTTAAAAATTTAGTTTCATTATGAAAATCACCTTTCATCAATATAACTACTATAGATCTATAGGGACAAATAAAAATTCTAAGAGATGGAATTAGTTCCCTTGGATGAGAAATGATATACTTAAATGAATATACTGCGTATAAACACTGTCATAAAAGTTAAAAAAAAAAACCTCTGAATATGTTGCTAAGCGTAACTTCTGCCCTAACCTGCAGTGCTCGGTTGGTAAGGATTCACAACCTGTGAACTGCATGCGCAGGTTTAGGGAGGCGTTGGCTTCTGGTGATCGCGATTTTGGTTGTGAGGGCAGAAAAAAATCGGCTGCCCAAACCTCCTTTGGCGATCTTCCCTTACGGTGTTTTTGTTCTAGGTGTGACTGGCTGCCAGGGTTGTCCCTTCCTCCTTCGGCACTCAACACATGTTCTTGATGTTTTTGGATAACGTCACTTGCAATAGGGAGGACTATTTGTAGAATCATGTGCTCATCTGCAAATTTATGAAAATATGGTTGAAATTATGTGATTTTGATTTGTGGAACATTAGAAATTGGGAAGAATATATGGAAGAACAAATTTGCATTTAATCTTGTGTCAGGTGGTTTTTATTCTAGAATTTGACTCCTTAAAGGTAAAGAGATGGTGCTAAAAACTGGCCCTTGATTTTTTTAGAAGATTTTTTATGAATGAAACATTGGTTCTCATCTTTTGATCTTCAAACCAAGTCTTTTTCAATTTCTTTTTTTTGGTGTAGGTACATTATCTTCCCTTGTAGTTCTGAGAATTGGAGTTCTTGAAGGTCATTGGAAATGATTTAGGTAAGTATTACTGTATCTTAAAAAAAAACAATTAATTATGAAAGCTTCACTCGTGCACATTTATGTGCTGAGATGGATCTATCTAAAGGGCTTCCTGTTGGATCTATGTCATTACACTCAATGTTCAAAATGATTTGTCTTCTACCCAAGCCCTTTAAAAAGTCATTTTGAAGCCAAATTCTTCCTCTTCACCTAATGGACATGATCCATCTATTGGAGCCACTCAAGAGGTTTTCAATATTGGGGATTTATCACTTGCCTCTTCAATCTCTATGGAGAAAGAAATCACAAAGATTGTAGACAAATATGAGGTCCCATTAATGATAGTAAAGACTTCAGAGATTGTTGCTATTGAAGGAAATGCAAGCAACCGAAATGAAAAATAAAAACTACTTTCTGAGTGCATTCCTCACACAGATCAAGATTGGACAAAAGTTAAAAGGAAGAAGTCCCCCACTTCAGAGTTTAAGCATCAAATTACACTAAGATGATTAATGAACGGGAGAAATGTTGAACAAATGAGTGAACTCATAACACACTTGTTCAATGGATGATGCAATTTTCTGTTGTTTGTATTGATTTGTTTAATGGGAGTGGACCCCTTCTCCACAATTTATTGATAAAAAAGAATATATTATTTATGAACATGTTATTGATAAAGGATACTCTAATCAAAATGAAGTCAAGATATAAGAAAAAAATGTGAATATATAATTTTCACCATTACAACCACATTTGCTAATATTAATATGATAGAACTGTAGACTTAAAATAAATTAAAACAAATATTAAATGAAAGTGTGCAATTTTGAGTGTATAATAAGATTATTGTTCATGCCAAAAAAAAAAATCAACAAAATATGATCTCCCTTCATAAAACTTAAGAAAAAAGAAAAACTTTTGATCTACAATGTTTATGGGTATGCTTTCTACTACTTAATTATTGTAACTTACAATTTTAAAAATTATATTTGACACTTTATTGAGACAAAAATAGATGAAATATATTTTGATAGCGCTCTCTCTCTCTCTATATATATATAACATAATTGAACATACCATTAAATTTTATATATTTTAAATTATCACATAATTGAACAGACCATTCAAATTTTTTATAAGATTATGTATCTGAATGATTGATATATTCAAAATATTTATATAAGATTATGTATCTGAATGATGACATACTCTTTTAAAATAAAATATATTTTTCCATTTGAAAGACAACTGTCGCAATTAAAATAAAATATATTTTTCCATTTGAAAGACAACTGTCGCAAAAATATGGCTTAAAAGGCACCGTCGACTGTCAAAAACTTAGGCCCCCCAAATTTCCATGATGAACGGAAGGGGAGGACACCTGGCCCGAGTGCAGCCTTTTTCTCTCAACTGGGCAGTAGACAAAATTCCTGTCCCATCTCGTTTATTTTACCCTTTTCAAGCTTTACCATGTTAGAGGGGAGAATGCAATGGTGTTTTAAAGCTTAATCAATCAACTTTCCTTGAAATCTATACAGAATTCACACATTCTGTGAGATGTTGAGTGACTGGAAGGGCACTGTCAGATTGCAGGGCTGCTGAAATTGTGAAGTTCTGTTTGGGAATGGATGGTTGAGAAGCTGCGAGGTCGTCCATCTCTTGCCTGCGTCCTTCTGAAGAGAACATCTGATGAAACTCTGGAACTCAGCAGATGCACTAGCGGGTGCAGAGGGCGGCTCTCCGAAACATATGGCACACATGAGTGCTGGCCAATCTGCCTGCTCTCCGGCTGCCAGAAACGGGAAATGACCCACATAGCATTCCAACAGTGTCAATCCCAAGCTCCATATATCCCCTGCATAACCATTATATCTTCCACCATAGCTCTGTGGATCGAATCTTTCGGGGCTCATGTAAGCACATGTTCCCACATAGAAATTGCAGCAGGAATCTATGTTGTGTGATACAATCCAGCTCACTCCAAAGTCTGCAATTTTAATTCGCTGGGAATTCTTGCTAATCAAGAGATTGGCGGGCTTAATGTCTCTGTGAACAATCCGCTCTCTATGAAGGTATTTCAATCCCTCGAGTACTTGGCGGGCAACCTTTGCCAGGGAGGACTCACTCATCCTTGTCTTGTGCTTTAACAAATCGGCAATGGAGCCTCCGTCTATGTATTCCAGCACAAAATTAATGTTCCCTCCCTGCTGAAAGACACGCTCACATTTGACAACGTAAGGAGAATCTATTTTCCTAAGGATGTCCATCTCCCTGTTGATGTGGGAAGTGAGGGATGAATCATGGTCGAGGCGGATGACTTTGAGGGCATAGTAGGTGGAGGATTTGCGGTGGAGGGCCTTGTACACAATGCCTCCGCTACCATGTCCCAGCTTTCCCACTCTTTCCAAATCACACAGCTTCTTTACGCCCTTTGTTGAAGGTACATGCGTTGGCTCTGGAAGAGGCAGAGGGAGAGGTAGAGGAAGAGGCACTCTCTGCTGTTGTGCAGATATGATAGAGTAAAACAGTTGCCTGATTTAACATTTCCTTTTGCAGACTGCACCGATTCATTGCATGGGTTTTTAAGAAATTGTGTGGCCATGTGTGAGTTATTTAATAAGATTGTATTAGACAACGTGACAATGAAAATTATTAAGAATGGTATCATTCTTAATAATTTCTAGTTATTTCATATCATTAAATTGGGCCAGCACCCTGTTTTATCTATAAAAAATAATGTGAGAAATTGAATATAATTTTTTTGTTTTCAGTCAGGTTGTTATTTTCGTTCAAAGAAATAAGAAAAATGTTATATTCAATAAAAAGGTTATCAGAGTATGTCAAAATTGTCAATCAGAGTTATCTATTATCATACAAAGCTGTTATATTCTTCTCTAGCAGGTGAATAATGATAAAGCGTAGTTGAAAATAGTATATCCTCTTTCAAGAGTTTAGATAACATATGTATTGTGAAGAGGTGTAATGAATGTATTATTTAAATGTAATGAATGTTAAGTTGATTATTTACATTTGTGATGAATCAATTCTTGTTAATTATTCATGAATTGTGCTTGAGTAAAAATTGACTTAAAAATTAGGTAGTCGTAGTCCATATCCACTATTTACTAGCAATTGCACCTTGGTGTGCAATGGGTATGCCAAAGAGGTGTTGAAGGTCAATTAGGGAAAATTTTGGTCTATTTTTTTACATACATTTGAGCAGTAAATGAGGTCAATTGGTAGGCCATTTACCCAATGATATTGTTTGTGCAACAAAGGTCTCAATGTAGAAGTGATAGCTTCAAATCAACTATTTTTTTGAATTGGAAAGATATTCAGGCACCATTACCAATAGGTGTGCGTGCTATGTTTTCAATATGGAGAGAGAGAGAGAGAGAGAGAGAGAGAGAGAGAGAGAGAGAGAGTTATATATGGAGAAGGAGAGGGATATGGAGAGGAGAGGGAGGGATAAAGAGAGGTGAGAGAGATAGATAGAGATGCAAGAGATAAATGTATAGAGAGGGAGAGGGATATATAGAGATTCAAGAGATAAATATATAGAGGAGAGAGTGAAAGAGGAAGAGAGAAAGATAAAGATAGAGATAGGAAGTGATATATAGAGAGAGGTTGAAAGAGGAAGAGATATAGGGGTAGAGAGAGATATCAAGATAGAGATAGAGTGAGAGATGAAAGAAGAAATATGGAGAGATAAGAGATAGAGAGACAAAGATATATAGATGGGTGATTCCACAATAGTTGTTTACAATTTTTGGTCAAACTGGATATTGAAATAATTTTTTCTAACTAAATCTTCACTTTCGGGTACCTATAGCGGCTAAACTGTGAGGAACATGAAGATGATGCAAACTAGAGTTTTTTGACATTTTGTCTGTAGATTCTAAATATATTTTTTTCAAAAGTTTTGGAATTACATAGCACTTCTTTTTCCATCTCCCTCGAAAACTTTTTTTTTTTTAGAAAACAACATTTTAAAAAAGTGGCGTTCACCGTATAACACATAACTTTTTTTCCATGAAGGTTAAAATTCTAATTCTTTCGAATTTAGATTTGTAACTTTGATATGTAGTGCTTCCACTTGGTTAGATAGTGTTTTATTGAATATTTTTTCCTTAATGAAGTTTCGAAGTCAAACCAATTACAATTTAGACATAGGAGGACTGTATAATGCATAACTTTTTTTGTATGTATCAAATTTTTATTTATTTATTTTCTGTTGGATCAAGGACTCCAATATTTGGTGCACTCATATTTTTCAATTGTTTTTTGATAATCTTCTATTTTTACACGTGTAGAATAGAGAGCTTCATTTTTGGTGAAAAACCTATGTTTAATAAAACTAAAAAAACAAATAGATAATAAAACCAAAACATATTAAAATTATATTCGTTGAATAGCTCGTTCCGAGGAATATCTGATACTAGTTGGGTTTGTAAAGTCTCATCCATTTTCATCCTCAAATTGGGCTTCGAAGTGCAAAATTTTGGACATTTTTGGTGTCTGGGGGGAAGGGGGGAAAGGGTGGTTCGTGAGAAACTAGTGTTCGCTTGAACCTCAAAAATATGTTCGATTGAATAGGGGTCCGGTCAAACCCTAGTTCACTTGATCCATTTCAAAATAATATAAAAAATACATT
>VDFB02000013.1:23619841-23653027 GCA_007258455.2 Sequoia sempervirens
AAATGGCCTACCAATTGACCTCATTTATTGCACAAATGTATGCAAAAATTAGACCAAAATTTTCCCTAATTGACCTTCCACACCTCTTCGGTGTACCCATTGCACACCAAGGTGCAATTGCTAGTAAAATAGTGGATATGGACTATGACTACCTAATTTTTAAGTCAATTTTTACTCGAGCACAATTCATGAATAATAATTAACAATAATTCATTCATCACAAATGTAAATAATCAACTTAACATTCATTACATCTAAATAATACATCTGACACACCTCTACACAATACAAATATAATTTAAATTCTTGAAAGAAGATATACTATTTTCATCTACGCATATTATTGTCCATCTGCTAGAGAAGAATAACAACTTTCTATGATAACAGATAACTTTGATTGACAATTTTGACATGCTATGATAACCTTTTTATTGAATATAACATTTTTCTTATTTTCTTGAAAAAAGTAACATGACTGAAAAGAAAAATATTAAATTCAATTTCTCAGATTATTTTTGATAGATAAAACCGCAGAAACTAGGGTGCTGGCCCAATTTTTCACATTATTAATGATATGAAATTATTAGAAATAATTAAGACTGATACCATTCTTAATAATTTTCATTGTCACGCTGTCTAATACAATCTTATTAAATTACTCACACATGGGCCACACCATTTCTTATAAACCCATGCAATGAAGTACAGTCTGCAAAAGGAAATGTTAAATCAGGCAACTGTTTTACTCTTATCATATCTGCACGTGGAGAATGCATTCAGATGCCATGACCTCCTTATCCTCATTTTTTCGCTTGGAACTTCCAATTTCCAATAGCCAAAATGCCTCCGGGAACTTGGGAGTCGGAAGTCATATGACTCCTGGATAATGTAACTGCCAACTTGGACGCCATTTCCCTTTCAGGGTGCCCATGATTAAAGATAATACTGAGCTTTATCCGTCTCCTCTACCTTTCCGCCCAGGGCCCACCGCAACGTCATCTTCATCACGTCCCACTGTTCGAAACAAGTTGCCTTCCTTCACATCCGACAACACCGGCTAGTTCCTCGTCGCTGCCTTCGCTTCCTCCTCTTTAGGGATGACGAACGCTCCCCTGCCTCTCATCTTTATAATAGTTACCTCCTAAAATCTGTCTCCGCAGCACCAAGTTCCAACGACCTTTCTCCATCTCTGATGAAGAAGAAAAATCAGAATGGCATCAAAGAAACGGTTAGGACTGAAGCTTCCAATCCCTGCACAACAGCAGAGAATGCCTCTGCCTCTTCCTCTCCCTCTGCCTCTTCCAGAGCCGCCGCAGGTACCTTCAACACAGGGCGTAGAGAAGCTGTGTGATTTGGAAAGAGTGGGAAAGCTGGGACATGGTAGCGGAGGCATAGTGTACAAGGCCCTCCACCTACTACGCCCTCAAAGTCATCCGCCTGGACCATGATTCCTCCCTCACTTCGCACATCAACAGGGAGATGGACATCCTTAGGAAAATCGATTCTCCTTACGTTGTCAAATGTGGGGGCGTCTTTCACCAGGGAGGGAACATTAATTTGTGCTGGAATACGTGGACGGAGGCTCCCTTGCCGATTTGCTAAAGCATAAGACAAGGATGAGTGAGTCCTCCCTGGCGAAGGTTGCCCGTCAAGTACTCGAGGGATTGAAATACCTTCATAGAGAGCGGATTGTTCACAGAGACATCAAGCCCGCCAATCTCTTGATTAGCAAGAATTCCCAGCGAATTAAAATTGCAGACTTTGAAGTGAGCAGGATTGTATCACACAACATAGATTCCTGCTGCAAGTCCTATATGGGTACATGTGCTTACATGAGCCCCGAGAGATTCGATCCACAGAGCTATGGTGGGAGAAATAATGGTTATGCAGGAGATATCTGGAGCTTGGGATTGACACTGATGGAATGCTATGTGGGTCATTTCCCGTTTCTAGCAGCCGGAGAGCAGGCGGATTGGCCAGCACTCATGTGTGCCATATGTTTTGGAGAGCCGCCCTCTGCGCCCGCCAGTGCATCTGCTGAGTTCCAGAGTTTGATCAGATGTTGTCTTCAGAAGGACGCAGGCAAGAGATGGACGACCTCGCAGCTTCTCAACCATTCATTCCTAAACAGAACTTCACAATTTCAGCAGCCCTGCAATCTGACAGTGCCCTTCCAGTCACTCAACATCTCACAGAATGTGTGAATTCTGTATAGATTTCAAGGAAAGTTGATTGATTAAGCTTTAAAACACCATTGCATTCTCCCCTCTAACAGGGTAAAGCTTGAAAAGGCTAAAATCAACGAGATGGGACAGGAATTTTGTCTGTTGCCCAGTTGAGAGAAAAAGGCTGCACCGTGCAAGTGATCCGGCAGAAGCCATCCTGCACACCCTTCATGGAGCCGGTCGTCCCCCCTTGTTACTCGGGCCAGGTGTCGATCCCTTCCGTTCATCATGGAAATCTGGAGGGCCTAAGTTTTTAACAGTCGACGGTGCCTTTTAAGCCAAATTTTTGCGACAGTTGTCTTTCAAATGTAAAAATATATTTTATTTTGGAAGAGTACGTCATCATTCAATATATGATCTTATATAATTTTTTTGAGTATATCAATCATTCAGATACATAATCTTATAAAAAAATTTAATGGTCTGTTCAATTATGTGATAATTTAAAATATATAAAATTTAATGGTATGTTCAATTTTATATATATATATATATATATATATATATGAGATCATCATACAACTATCAAAATTAAATTTTGATGGAATATTTCATCTATTTTTGTCTCAATAAAGTTATGATAATTAAGTAATAAAAAGCATATCCAATCCGAACGGGTAGTACAATTGGCTTGGTTAGTGGGTTTGCTTCCCACTGGTTTCGGGTTCGACTGTGCTCCCGAGTTTGAGAGGTGGGACTTCTTGCGAGTGGGGGACTTCACTCATTAACGATCTTAACGATCTTAGTGTTACGAGTTCACTCATTTGTTCAACATTTCTCCCTTTCATTAACGATCTTAGTGTCATTTGATGCTTAAAATTTGAAGGGGGAGACTTCTTCCATTTAACTTTTGTCCAATCTTGATATGTGTGAGGAATGCACTCAGGGAGTAGTTTGGATTTTTCTTTTTGGTTGCTCACATTGTCTTCAATAGCAATAGTCTCTATAGTCTTTAGTATCATTAATGGGACCTCATTTTTGTCTACAATCTTTGTGATTTCTTTCTCCATAGAGATTGAAGAGGCAAGTGATAAATCCCCAATATTAGAAACGTCTTCATTAGTTCCAATAGATGGATCATGTCCATTAGGTGAAGAGGAAGAATTTGGCTTCAAAATGACCTTTTAAAGAGCTTGGTTAGAAGCCAAATCATTTTGAACATTGGATCATGCAATGACATAATGATGGGACTCTTCCCCAAACCACCAAGTGGGTCTTCCAAATTTGGTGCATGAAATTACCTTGCTCATGAGTTTGCAACTTTTGACATTGAAAGGTGAATTGATAAGTTCAAAAATATTTTCATCTAAAAATAATATTTTCATAATCAACGAGTAGTCTTCAACATCTATTGCCCACTATTAGAAAGGTCTCAACAAGGAACCCTTTTGATAGATCCATCTCAACACATAAATGTGCACAAGTGAAACTTTCATAATTAATTGTTTCTTTTGAGATACATTACTACTTATCTAAATCATTTCCAATGACCTTCAAGAACTCAAATTCCCAGAACTGCAAGGGAAGATAATGTAACTGCACCTAGAAAAAAGAAATTGAAAAAGACTTGGTTTGAAGATCAAAATATGAGAACCAATGTTTCATTCATAAAAATCTCTTGAAAAATCCAAGGGTCGGTTTTTAGCACCATCTCTTTATCTGCAATGGAGTCAAGTTCTAGAATAAAAAACACCTGACACAAGATTAAATGCAAATTTATTCTTCCATATATTCTTCCCAATTTTTTATGTTCCAAGAATGAAAATCACATAATTTCGACTGTATTTTCATAAATCCACAGATGAGCACATGATTCTACAAATAGTCCTCCCTATTGCAAGTTACGTTATCCAAAAAAATCAAGAACATGTGTTGAGTGCCAAAGGAGGAAGGGACAACCCTGGGAGCTAGTCACACCTAGAACAGAACCACCGTAAGGGAAGATTGCTAAAAGAGGTTTGGGCAGCCAAATTTTCTTGCCCTCACAAGCCAATGCCTCCTTGAAGCTACGTAGGAAATCCACAAGCCGTTGTGCTTAGCAAGCATATTTAGAGTATTTTATTTTAACTTTTATGATAGTGTTTATATGCAGTATATTCATTTAACTATATTATTTAATTCCACCTGTCATTTTAGATCACATTTTTAAATCACATCTATAGTTGTTAAATTGATGAAGGTGATTTTCATTGTTATATATTTGAAACTAAATTTTTAAAATTCAAATTTCAAATTTTTGATATCCTTTTCATTAATTAAATTGTGATTGTGTGTTATGTTCTTATATTTAAGAGCATCATTAATCATATCAAATCATATGTATAGTACAAGATAATCTATGTGCATGTCATTGTAGCAATACTATTTTGGATTCTAATTACATTATCGAAATATATATCAATATACATTGTCTTAGGTATATTACATGTATTTTCTACTTGAAACTTTATTGTTGAATCAATTTCTCTATGGCCCTTAATAAGAACAACAACTCACTTAGCAAGTTCTTAAACAGTGGACCTATAGAAACCACCCCATTTCAAACAAAAGTATAAGCTGAGCAAAATATGTGATAGTCATACACTCCTTATTAGTTTACTTATTTGAGTCTAGGTCTAGTCTTGCGTTAGATCAATTCAATACACACATTGGTGAATCAATACTTGATCTTTGAAAATATATTATATCATCACTTGATTTGAGCTTAAGTATCATCTATAATTTATTCAAATTTCATAAATTTAATTAAATTGTATATATTATTCTAGTTCCAACTTTAAAAGCTTAGGATCTTTATTTATTTAATTATTTATCCTAGATATAAATTAAAATGACACCTTTATCTTTTCATTACATATATTGATAAGCTCAACTTTCCTACATGACAAGGTTTTGGTCTTAAGGTTTATCTTTCTTTTATTAGTTTTTTTAAACTTGATTTCTTCAATATCTATATTGAGCACTTCTTATTCATACTAGAACTTAGTATCTCATATTTCAAGTGAATGGTGTTCAAATTAAACAAATTAATTAGGTTTCTCTTTATTTTATTCAAGTTAACCAATTTAAAATTGACCAATTCTAAAAAACATTGCTCTAATTTTTTGTAAGTGTTTTTTAACAAATTATAAGTTAACAACATCAAGTTTCCATAGTCCATGATAATGTATCAAGCTAAAACTTCTGACTTGAAACTGTGATTTTTTTAAATCAACATTTCAAATCAAGTTACATGATCCATCATTTGGATAACAAGCTGTGAAAACAAGATAACACCATTATGTCTAAAAAGATCGAGAACATACTAATCAACATAAAAATGATCGAATTTAAAATAGTTTCTAAAAAATATATTTTTAAATCATGCAACCCACATGGTTACTTTGGGTACACATGATATAATTTTGTAGGGAATTTTTTTGTGGAGGTACAAGTACACGACGTTTGAAAAGATAGTAGGTGTATTTAAGCAAAGTAATTTTTTAAAAACCCCTAATAACACCTTCCATGAATTTCTTGACTCAAAAGCATTATATGTGTTCCTCTGCACATGCTTAACCTACACCCAATGCATTTATGAAATACAAATCATCAAAGAGTTTTCAAAATTTTCAACATAAATGTCCAACCTATCGCACCAATTTGCAAATTATGTGGGCAGGGTGATAGATTAACACTACTAATTAATACTTGAGTAGGATATATTTCAAATCCAAAATTTGTGGAGCCTTGTAGGAGCCCCAAATTAATGGCATTTGCTATAAAGAGCATCACCCACTTCTATAATTGTAGATGTGAATCAATCAATCCTAAAGAGGTTAAAGTATATCAAAGGAAAGGAAAATGTGTGAAAATGCAATTCTATGTGAGCAATCTTTAAATAGATCCTACCATAGCTTGCCAACAAAGGTAGAGCAAATAAACTACCATCAAACCTGATAATGACAAAGTACCAACTCCACCTCAGGTATCCTTGCAACAACATCAAGAAAATTAAGCAAGCAACTTTTAGGGAGGTTTTGGCATCTCTATTCTCTATCCATTTGAATATCACAAAAAACCCATTCATTTAATATTGTTAGGGCGCAGTGACCCTCTTTATCTCCTATGCAACTGATCCCCATATACAAATCTACTCTACAAGTGAATTCAACAACATGTTGCCTCAGATCACAACTCCCTCATCCCATTGTTCCCAACCATTCTAATGCTCCACTTTTCACTTTTTATCCTTTTAGCAGTTCTACATCCAAATTTGACTTTGAGACCATCTCTCATAGAGCTGCTCAAATGCCCTTCAAAATAAGTCCCTCTTGGGTTTACTTCAATTTTTTCCTCAATTTTAATTTTACAACCATTACAATTTCAGATACTTCACCAATCCTAGATTTTTATTTAGCATTAGTTTCATAATTTTGTAAGTTTTGACTCTATTGTACGGTGCTGGCAAGAAGTTGAGTCCACTTTTTGGCCATTTAGTGGAAGTGTTTTCGCTGATTTTCAAAATTCAACACATTTGACCTTAAAATTTGAAACACTTAGAGATGGAATCTTGAAATTCACTGATCATAAAATGTAGTACTCAGAGTCTAGTTTCCAAATATGTAATTTATTTCAATACCTAGATGATACAAATTAATTTTCGATAGGCATTTCTAAAAATAACTATTTAAAGGTCACTTTTGTTTGACCATACCATGCACGTGTATGTCATCCATATTTTGACCTAAATAATCATATTTTTCTAAATCCTTTTGGGAAAAGATTTGTAACTCACTGAAGCACACTTTCCATATTTTTTGTAATTTTTTATTGAATTTTTATTTTGTTATTTTTTTACTCGCCATATTTGGTGTTTTAAATAATCGTCGTGTACGTCACACATAAGATGACCTAAACTTATCACTTTTTTTTTTTTTTTTAATTTAAAAGAATTGTCTGAAGTATACTTTCGTACAATTTTTTTTCAAGAAATTATGTTAATAAAAAGTTATTAAATACTAAAAAACCCTAATAATTCAACTTTATGGACTTGTTTCATCAGATATTAATTGAAAATAAGAAACAATAATCCAATGGTAAAAAAAAATACATATTTAGAATCTACACTATCTCATCTATAATGGATTTTAATTTAGTTAAAAAATTCTGCAAAAAATGTCTTTAGACATATGCACCAAAGTCACTATTTTCTTGTGGCATTGCCAAGACCTTCAACTTGTAGGTCAAACTAGGTCCAAAACTTAGGTTTGGGTCCCCAAGCCTTTTCCGAAACTGAAAAGCAAAGCAAAAACCCAACCAAAAATTGAAATTTTAAAAAATGGGATCCCGCTTCATTAAAAAAAAATTATGATTTTAAGAATCGAGATCCCGTTTTAAAACAGGATCCTATTTCTTAAAATCATTAAAAAATAAATTTATTATGTTTTTTAGAAACAAGATCCCGCTTTTTAAAAAATGGGATCCTGTTTTGTTTTGAAAACAGGATCCCATTCCTAAAAAACATAAAAAAATATTTTTTTTATGAAACGGGATCCCATTTTTTCAAAAGTGGGATCCTGTTTTAGAATGGTATCCCATTTTTGGCTCAAGGTCCCGAAATCTAAATGGGATCTCGTTTATTAAAAAATGGGATCTCATTTTATTGAAGCCGATTTTGGGTTTTTATCTAAGGAAAAAACCTCCACATTTCGTGGACTCATCTTCTTGCATTTACCCTGCAGTTTCGATCACAATAGGGGCATTTGAATTTTTAACTCAAAGCAGTTATAGATGTTGCAAATAATTTATTCATTGCAATCAATTTATTCATTAAAGAAAATTACAAACATTTACTAGCCCAAATGGAAGAAACAAGTTATAAAAAATGATTAAGCCTTATGAGACTTGAATGCCTTGAACATTTTGAATGTTTCAAAATTATTGGATGTAGATAGCATATATTGTTCTTGGATTGGGCTTAGGTGGGACCCCATATCTTCTCTGGGATGTCTTCAGTTTCTCATTTTTTTACATGGTCTCTGAAACCACTGTTATTAATTATAATGCTCTAATACAATTGTTGTGATACAAACTATAGAACAACTGTAAACATTGTGAAATTTATAAAAAAGTTAAACTAATATTTAGTTTTAAATATGAGAACGGTGTAAGATCTGAAAACCCTCCTCTTCTTTATATCTCCTTATGTCTCTGTAACTCTATCTAAATTCATCTATATCTCTCTCTATCTCTCCCTCTCCATCTATATTTCTTTCTCTCTCCATCTCCCTATCTATCTCTCCCTCTACCTTTATCTTTCTATCTATTTGATCCTCTCTCTCTCTATCATCCTCTCTAGATCCTCTCTCGTTCTCCATATCTAACTCCATTTCTATCTCTATCTCTCTCACTCTCTCCATATCGCAAACATGGCATGCACACACTTTCTCTCTCCATATTGCAAACATAGCATGCACACCTATTCGTAATGGTGCCTGATTATCTTTCTATTTCAAAAAAATAGTTGATTTGAATCTATCACTTCTATATTGAGACCTTTGTTGCACAAACAACATCATTTGATAAATGGCCTACCAATTGATCTCATTTACTACACAAACGTATGTAAAAAATAGATCAAAATTTTCCCTAATTGACCTTCCACACTTCGTCGACGTACCCATTGCAAACCAAGGTGCAATTGCTAGTAAATAGTGGATATGGACTACCACTACCTAATTTTTAAGTCACATTTTACTCAAGCACAATTCATGAATAATAATTAACAAGAATTCATTCATCATAAATGTAAATAATCAACTTAACATTCATTACATTTAAATAATACATCCATTAAACCTCTTCACAATACATATGTTATTTAAACTATTGAAAGAGGATATACTATTTTCTACTACGCTTTATCATTATCCACCTCCTAGAGAAGAATATAACAACTTTGTATGATAATAGATAACTCTGATTGACAATTTTAACATACTGTGATAAGTTTTTTATTGAATATAACATTTTTCTTATTTCCTTGAACAAAAATAATAATGTGACTGAAAAGAAAAACATTATATTCAATTTTTCACATTATTTTTGATAGATAAAACGGCAGAAACTAGGATGCTGACCCAATTTCTCACATTATTAATCATATGAAATAATTAGAAATCATTAAGAATGATACCATTCTTAATAATTTTCATTGTCACGTTGTCTAATACAATCTTATTAAATAACTCACATGGGCCACACCATTTCTTATAAGCCCATGCAATGAATCGGTACAGTCTGCAAAAAGAATTGTTAAATCAGGCAACTTATCATTCTTAATAATTTTCATTGTCTCTTATTAAATAACTCACATGGGCCACACCATTTCTTATAAGCCCATGCAATGAATCGGTACAGTCTGCAAAAAGAATTGTTAAATCAGGCAACTGTTTTACTCTTATCATATCTGCACGTGGAGAATGCATTCAGACGCCATGACCTCCTTATCGTTAGTTTTTTCACTTGGAACTTCCAATTTCCAAAAGCCAAAATCCCTCCGAAAGAAAGTTCGACGAACCACTTAGGGAGTCGGAAGTCATGACTCCGGGACAATGGAACTCCCAACTTGGGCGCCATTTCCCTTTCATGGTGCCACATGATTAAAGATGATACTGAGCTTTATCTGTCTTATCTACCTTTCCGCCCAGAGCCCACCGCAACGTGATCTTTATCACGTCACACTGTTCGAGACAAGTTGCCTTCCTTCACATACGACAACACCGGCTACTTCGTCGGAGCTGCCTTCGCTTCCTCCTCTTCAGGGATGAAGGACGCTACGCTGCCTCTCATCTTTATAATAGCTACATCCTAAAATCTGTCTCCGCAGCACCAAGTTCCAACGACCTTTCTCCATCTCTGATTAAAAAGAAAAATCGTTAGTAGAATGGCATCAAAGAAACGGTTAGGATTGAAGCTTCCGATCCCTGCACAAAAGCAAAGAGCGCCTCTTCCTCTTCCTCTGCCTCTGCCTCTTCCAGAGCCCAGACAGGTACCTTCAACACGGGGCGTAGAGAAGCTGTGTGATTTGGAAAGAGTGGGAAAGTTGGGACACGGTAGCGGAGGCATAGTGTACAAGGCCCTTAAAGTCATCCGACTGGACCATGATTCCTCCCTCTCTTCCCACATCAACAGGGAGATGGACATCCTTAGGAAAATCGATTCTTCCTATGTTGTCAAATGTCAGGGTATCTTCCACGAGGGAGGGAACATTAATTTTGTGCTGGAATACATGGATGGAGGCTCCCTGGCCGATTTGTTAAAGCACAAGACAAGGATGAGTGAGTCCTCCCTGGCAAAGGTTGCCCGCCAAGTACTCGAGGGATTGAAATACCTTCATAAAGAGCGGATTGTTCACAGAGACATTAAGCCCGCCAATCTGTTGATTATCAAGAATTCCCAGCGAATTAAAATTGCAGACTTTGGGGTGAGCAGGATTGTATCATACAACATAGATTCCTGCTGCAATTCCTATGTGGGTACATGTGCTTACATGAGCCCCGAGAGATTCGATCCACAGAGCTATGGTGGGAGATATAATGGTTATGCAGGAGATATCTGGAGCTTGGGATTGACGCTGTTGGAATGCTATGTGGGTCATTTCCCATTTCTAGCAGCCGGAGAGCAGGCAGATTGGCCAGCACTCATGTGTGCCATATGTTTTGGAGAGCCGCCCTCTGCGCCCGCCAGTGCATCTGCTGAGTTCCAGAGTTTCATCAGATGTTGTCTTCAAAAGGACGCAGGCAAGAGATGGACGACCTCGCAGCTTCTCAACCATCCATTCCTCAACAGAACTTCACAATTTCAGCAGCCCTACAATCTGACAGTGCCCTTCCAGTCACTCAACATCTCACAGAATGTGTGAATTCTGTATAGATTTCAAGGGAAGTTGATTGATTAAGCTTTAAAAGACCATTGCATTCTCCCCTCTAACAGGGTAAAGCTTGAAAAGGGTAAAATCAACGAGATGGGACAGGAATTTTGTCTGTTGCCTAGTTGAGAGAAAAGGCTGCACCGTGCAAGTGATCCGGCAGAAGCCATCCTGCACACCCTTCGGGGAGCCGTTCGGCCCCCATTGTTACTAGGGCCAGGTGTCGACCCCTTCCGTTCATCATGGAAATTTGGAGGGCCTAAGTTTTTAACAGTCGACGGTGCCTTTTATGCCAAATTTTTGCGACAGTTGTCTTTCAAATGTAAAAATATATTTTATTTTGGAAGAGTGTGTCATCATTCAGATATATAATCTTATATAAAAATTTTGAGTATATCAATCATTCATTTACATAATCTTATAAAAAAAAATTAATGGTCTGTTCACTTATGTGATAATTTAAAATATATAAAATTTAATGGTATATATATATATAATTTAATATTTAATATAACTATCAAAATTAAATTTTGATGTAATATTTCATCTATTTTTGTCTCAATAAAGTGTCAAATTGACTTTTTAAAATTGTAAGTTATGATAATTAAGTAATAGAAAGCATACCCATAAAGATTGTACATCAGGAGTTTCTCTTTTTTTCTTAAGTTTTATGAAGGGAGATCATATTTTGC
This sequence comes from Sequoia sempervirens, assembly GCA_007258455.2. Taxonomy (NCBI): domain Eukaryota; kingdom Viridiplantae; phylum Streptophyta; class Pinopsida; order Cupressales; family Cupressaceae; genus Sequoia; species Sequoia sempervirens. Next base: position 23,631,670 of record VDFB02000013.1, read on the forward strand.
TGAATTTATTTTGGAATGAACAATAATCTTATTATACACTCAAAATTGCACACTTTCATTTAATATTTTTTTAATTTATTTTAAGGATACAATTCTATCATATTAATATTAGCAAATGTAGTTGTAATGGTGAAAATTATATATTCACATTTTTTTCTTATATCTTGACTTCATTTTGATTAGAGTATCCTTTATCAATAACATGTTCATAAGTATTTTTTTTATTTTTTTTATCAATAAATTGTGGACAAGGGATCCACTCCCATTAAACAAATCAATACAAACAACAGAAATTTGCATCATCCATTGAACAAGAATGTTACAAGTTCACTCATTGTTCAACATTTCTCCCTTTGATTAACGATCTTAGTGTCAGTTGATGCTTAAACTTTGAAGGGGGAGACTTCTTCCTTTTAGCTTTTGTCTAATCTTGATCTTTGTGAGGAATGCACCCAGGGAGTAGTTTGGATTTTTCTTTTCGGTTGCTCTTATTCCCTTCAATAGCAACAATCCCTGCAACCTTTAGTATCATTAATGAGACCTCATATTTGTCTACAATCTTTGTGATTTCTTTCTCCATAGAGATTGAAGAGGCAAGTGATAAATCCCCAATATTAAAAAACTCTTCAGTGGCTCCAATAGATGGATCATGTCCATTAGGTGAAGTGGAAGAATTTGGCTTCAAAATGGCCTTTTAAAGAGCTTGGGTAGAAGCCAAATCATTTTGAACATTGGGTGCAGTGACATAATGATGGGACTCTTCCCCAAACCACCAAATGGGTCTTCCAAATTTGGTGCATGAAATTACCTTGCTCATGAGTTTGCAACTTTTGACATTGAAAGGTGGATTGATCAATTCAAAAATATTTTCTACATCTATAAGTTATTTTTTCATAATCAATGGGTAGTCTTCAACATCCGTTGCCCACTTTTAGAGAGGTCTCAACAGGAAGCCCTTTGGATAGATCCATCTCAACACATAAATGTGCACAAGTAAAACTTTCATAATCAATTGTTTCTTTTGAGATACATTAATACTTGTCTAAATAATTTCCAATGACCTTCGAGAACTCCAATTCCCAGAACTGCAAGGGAAGATAATGTAACTGCACCTAGAAAAAAGAAATTGAAAAAAACTTGGTTTGAAGATCAAAATATGAGAACCAATATTTCATTCATAAAAAATCTCTTGAAAAATCCAAGGGCCAGCTTTTAGCACCATCTCTTTATCTTTAATGGAGTCAAGTTCTAGAATAAAAAACACCTGACACAAGATTAAATGTAAATTTATTCTTGCATATATTCTTCCCAAATTTTTATGTTCCACAAATGAAAATCACATAATTTCCACCGTATTTTCATAAATCTACAAATGAGCACATGATTCTACAAATAGTCAACCTTATTGCAAGTGACGTTATCCAAAAAAACCAAGAACATGTGTTGAGTGCCGAAGGAGGAAGGGACAACCCTTAGAGCCAGTCACACCTAGAACAGAAACACTGTAAGGGAAGATTGCTAAAGGAGGTTTGGGCAGCCAAATTTTCTTGCCCTCACAAGCCAATGCCTCCCTGAAGCTGCACAGGAAATCCACAAGATAATCTATGTGCATGTCATTGTAGCAACACTATTTTAGATTCTAATTACATTATCAAAATATATATCAATATACATTGTCTTAGGTATATTATATGTGTTTTCTACTTGAAATAGTATTGTTGAATCGATTTGCCTATGGCCCTTAATAAGAACAACAACTCACTTAGCAAGTTCTTCAAAACTGTCTATAGACACCACCCCACTTCAAACACAAGTATAAGCTGAGAAAAATATGTTATAGTCGTACACTCCTTATTAGTTTACTTATGTGAGTCTAGGTCTAGTATTGTGTGTTAGATCAATTCAAAACACACATTGGTGATTCAATACTTGATCTTTGAAAAGATATTATATCATCAAGATTTCAACTTATGTATCTTCTATAATTTATTTAAATTTCATAAATTTAATTTTGTATTTATTATTCAAGTTCCAACTCTAAAGGATTAGGATTTGTTTTTATTTCATTATTTATCCTAGAAATAAATTAAAAGGACACCATTCTTTTTTCACTAGACATATATTTGTAAGCCCAACATTCTTACATGACATAGGGTTTTGGTTTTAAGTTTTATCTTTCTTTTATTAGTTTTTTAAAACTTGATTTCTTCAATGTCTATATTGAGCACTTCTAATTCATACTAGAACTTAGTATCTCATATTTCAAGTGAATGGTGTTCAAATTAATCAAATTAATTAGGTTTCTCTTTATTTTATTCAAATTAACTAATTGAAAATTGATCAACTCTAAAAAAGATTGCTCTAATTTTTTGTAAGTGTTTTTTTACAAATATCAAGTTAACAACATCAAGTTTCCACAGTCCATTATAATGTATTGCTAAAACTTCTAACTTGAAACTATGAGTTTTTTAAATCAACATTTTGGATCAAACTCCATGATCCATCATCAAGATAACAAGTTGTGAAAACAAGACAACACCATTATATCTAAAAAAATTGAGAACATACTAATCAACATAAAAATGATCAAATTTAAAATAGTTTCTAAAAAATATATTTTTAAATCATCAACCCACATGGTTACTTTGGGTACACATGATATAATTTTATAGGGAATTTTTTTTGGAGTTACAAGTACATGACGTTTGAAAAGATACCAAGTGTTAGGTTAAACAAAGTAAATTTATAAAAACCCCTGATAACACCTTCCATGAATGTCTTGACTCAAAAGCATTATATGTGTTTGTCCAGGCATGTGCTCAACCTACACCCAATGCATTTATGAAATAAAAATCATCAAAGAGTTTTCAAAAAATTCAACATAAATGTCCAACCTATCACACTAGTTTGCAAATTATGTGGGAAGGGTGATAGATTAACACTACTAATTAGTACTTGAGTAGGATATATTTCAAATTAAAAATTTGTGGAGCCTTGTAGGAGCCCCAAATTAATGGCATTTTCTATAAAGAGCATCACCCACTTCTGTAATTGTAGATGTGAATCAATCACTCCAAAAGAGGTTAAAGTGTATCAAAAGAAAGGAAAATGTGTGAAAATGCAGCTCTATGTGAGCAATCTTTAACTATAGCCTACCACAGCTTGCCAGCAAAGGCAGAGCAAATAGACTACCATCAAACTTGATAATGATAAAGTACCAACTCCACCTTAGGTATCCTTGCAACAACATCAAGAAAATTAAGCAATCATCTTCTAGGGAGGTTTTTGCATCTCTATTAGTCTATCCCTTTGAATATCACAAAAAACCATTTAGTTAATATTGCGAAGGCATAGTGACCCTCTTTATCTCTTATGCAACTAATCCCCATATACAAATCTACTCTATGAGTGAATTCAACAACATGCTGCCTCAGATCAAAACCCCCTCATCCCATTTTTAGCAACCATTCTAATGCTCCACTTTTCACTTTTTATCCTTCCAATAGTTTGACATCCAAATTTGACTTGAGACCATCTCTCATAGAGCTGCTCAAATGCCCTAAAAAATAAGTCCCTCTTGGGTTTAGTTCAAAAATTTCCTCAATTTTGATTTTATAGCCATTACAATTTCAGATACTTCACCAATCCTAGATTCTTATTTAGCATTAGTTTCATAATTTTGTAAGTTTCATAGTGATTATAGATCTTTTGCAGTTTGGATCACAATAGTGGCATCTGAATTTTTAACTCAAGAAAGCAGTTATAGATGTTGCAAAGAATTTATTTGTTGCAATCAATTTATTCATTAAAGAAAATTACAAACATTTACTACCCCAAATGGAAGAAACAAGTTATAAAAATGCTTTAAAAGCCTTATGAGACTTGAATTTCTTGAACATTTTGGATGTTTCAAAATGATTAGATGTAGATAGTTGTGACGTAGAAAATTGGGCCCTCTTAACAAAAGAGACAATTTCACGTCTAATTGGCCCCACTTTTGAGTCTCTTTGCATCATTTATCCTTCAAAACAACACTTATAGGCCTTTAAGACCCATTATTTTTTATCTAGAGGCTCATTTCACTTGAGAAATCACCTAAAACTTGACAAACAACACTTAATTCTTTCATATCCCAAAAACCCACCTTCAAAAGTCAATAGTGGGACCCATTTTCCACCTTGGGCGAATGAGTCCCATTTAGTGGGACCCATTTTCCAAGGGTGGCGAATGAGTCCTTTTTGAGAGAAAATTCAATTTTGAGCTAGAATTAACTAATTCAACTTGAATTTCTAGTGAATGTCGGCCTATTAGGTCTAAATAATGGTAAAATTAGGTGTTGTTGCTTATAAATACTCATTTTAAGTCATTTCACACATGATTTAGTCATTTCACAAAAATAATTCTTAAAGTAAAATCTTCTACAACAAGTCTCATGAGTAAAAATTGAAGTTTTAGGGCAACAAACTAGCTTTTTTTGTAGGTCTTGAAGCGAATTCTTTAGGTCAAGATTCAACATTGCAAAGGGTTGATGATGGATGCCTATGGTGAATCATGGAGAAATCTAGGTTGAGGAGATGCAACTAGCCATCAAATCACATCTAAAGACTTGGTTTCAAAGTGATTCCATCTTCCATCTTCACTCTATCTTTAGATTAAGGTTTGCATTTCATTTGCATGTTATTTCATCTCTATTTTTGATGTGTTGTAAGATTTCTAGGGTTGAGATCTTACATCATACAAATCTCATTTGCATTTCTTATTCTTGCACAATAGAATAGGGTTTTTGACATACTTCAGTTTTCCTAGTCTTTAACACAACTAAGGCTAGGGTTTTATGTGGATTTTTATTCATTCAAGGTTTAATTACCCAATTAGGGGTTTCACCAAGGAAAACCCTGCATTAGAAAAACAATCTTAAGCTATTTTGTAGGAATTTTCCAAGATCCCGATTTGGGTTTCCGTCAGAAATTGTTGTACAAGTGTCAAGTTGCAGAGTAGGAATTTAAAATCACAAAAAAATGAAAGTGGACTTATTCACCATGCATGGTGAATTATTCCCTCCTAAGGTGCATTTTTGAATTAGATCTAGATCCTAGTACCTAGTTGATAGAAAATAGTTTATGTGTAGAAAAACCCTGACCTGGGATTGATTCGCCCAAGGTGGCAAATGAGTCCCAGTCAACTCAAAATCAAATTTAATCAGTTCTCCATATTACTCTTCAGTCTTCTTCAGCTTCTTAGGTGCATACATTCTAAAAACAACTTTTTGTTTGATTTAATTTGCATTCTTGTTCATTCTTTTAAGCCTTTTACAAACAACATTGTGTTTTCAAACATTACATAAATCATAGGTTTTGCATACATAATCAGTCAATTAGTTCATTTAACTACACTTGGATCATTCTATTTAGTTCAAATAACATCATACATTGCATAATTTAAGTGAACCTAGCTAGACTTTTGGCCCTACATTCTCCTTTTAGGTGAAAAACACTAAAAGTGCTAGAAAGGATTAGGGTTCCAAAAATCTACGGCTCATTTTGGTGAACCTACATTTTGAACATCATATCATTCTGATTTTTACTTCTTCTTGTATCTTAGGACTTAAGTTCCTTGCTATTTTGCATTGTTTTGCATCTTAGGGATTCTTAAAATTACATTCGTGAAAGCATCATTTAGAGTTGATTATTACATTTCATTTCATCATTCTAAAAATTTGCATTTTCAATATGTATCTGCATTTTACAGACCTGAAAACCTTTAGAAAACTCAAAAAAAATAGAAAAAAAAAAATACCTCCCCTGGGACTCATTCGCCACCCTGGGCGAATCAGTCCCACTGCAGTTTCTAAATCATAATTTCCAAATTTCAATTTATTGCATTGCACATTTCTATTTTCTGCAGTTTCTTTTCTATATATTTCAGTTATTTTTTGTTTCTTAGCATAAACTTCATTCTCTTTCATGGCATTTGTGGATAGTTTTATATTTTTACAAATTTCCTTTTTAGTATTTGTTCCTAGTTCTTTTAGATCAACTTCATCACTACATAAAAACACAAAAACAAAAATATCAAACCAACCTTTCAAACAACTGATTTAGTTTAGAAACAACATCTCATCCAAGCCCCTTAGTAGTGATGATGTAGACAAGTTAGATGAAGTTCTTCGGGACTTTCTCTCACTCACTTCAACCTCTAAAGCTTGCCATGAGAAGCCTAAACAAGTTAATGATACCTTATCCCTCAAACCTTTTGGTTGCAATGAATTTTCTTTGTTAGATGAAGCCCTTTAGGACTTCATCTCACATAAGCCTTCCACTAAGGTTTGTTGTGACAAACTCACGATAATAAACATTAACATCTCTAATGTTTCTCTTGAACACCTTAAACCAATTGACGATAACTCACCCCTCAAACCTTTTAGTGGTAATGATTTGGACTTGTTAGACGAGTCCCTTCAGGGCTTCATCTCACTCAAATCACCCTCTAAGGTATGTTGTGAGAAAACTAAAACCAAAGATGTTAATGTCATTCAACCTCAAATTATTCTTTACCCACCCTCCCATAAACTTCATCCCTCTAACCAACCTTAGTACACTCTTTACCCACCTAAAACCAATGTATTTTCGTAATCTAGTAATGTTACTGTTGCTCATACATATAATACCCGTAACAATCCGCAACCACTGCAACCAACCCCACCCTCTTTACCTTTACCCAATCCGCCTAGTGCTCCTCATTACCTCCCACACACAAAGGAGTATGATATTGTTGAACAATTAAATAATACTCCTACAAATATTTCCCTTTGGGATTTACTTTAGAATTCACCAAATTACCACACTACCCTTCAAATAGCCTTACAACAAATTATAGTTCCTCTTGGTACTACTTTGAATGACGTGGTAGCTCTAATCCATGGAATGTCAAATCAAAATAATCTTGACATTGCTTTCCATCAACATGACATTCCTCCTTTAGAGTTACGTAAACAAAATGAAGCCTTTATGATAATTGCTCAATTCAATCGCATAGGTATCAAACAAGCCCTCATTGATAATGGTTCTGCTCTTAATGTGTGTAGTGTGAATCTCCTTGATCAATTGCACATTGAAAGGTCACAAATAATACCTTATTTTGTATTCATTCAAGGATTTGACAATACAACAAAGCAACCACTTGGAATAATCACTTTACCTATTACGGTTGGGGTCACTACTTTACAAACTCCTATTCGGGTATGTGCAGGATCATGATGGGCCAAAAAGTGGTGATATGATGGGTATGTGTAGGGTATGTGGCTAATGAATTTTTTTTACCCAAAATTGATGAAACGAAAAGGGTTTTTAAAGGATATTTTCAAATTTCCACCAATATAAATTATGCTTTACTTTGAATTTAATAAATAATTATTATTCATTTTCTATTTGAATTACTACTAAAGTCCTTATTGATAGGCTGATTGAAAAAAATCTATAGCTTTCAAACAGTATTAGATTTTTTGAATCCAAAACATGCGTCACATTCTATGCTTCGCATACTATAGGATTAAAAAAAATGAATTTCATGAAGTTTTGACCAAGTTAAGGTGGTCAGACATACGAGTTTTTATATTTTTTAAAGTTGTAAAAAAAAATTCATAATTAATTATTTACTTGGAAAAAAATTACAAAAAAATATGCATCACATCAGGACATGAGTCCTCTACTTATACCTAAAATGTTATAAAAATTTATTATCATTTTATTGTGGTTAGAGTGGTTAGATAGACACCTACTTATTTTTTTGTTGAAATTTAAGTGCTACTGCATTGAAATTTCAAATTTTTACTGAATAGATTTAAAAAATAAAAATAAACCTAGTAGTTTAGAAACTACATTCAATTTGCTACATATTCTATTCTTACATATTTTTGAAATAATATAGATAACTTATTCAAAGTTTTACGTCAAGTTGCCTAAATTTGATTTTTCTGGATTTTTTGCCACTTAAGGGCCTATTTTTTCCATGATGATCTTGCACATACCCATTCATGTTATGCTTTATGATCTTTCATATAATCTTCTTTTAGGAAGACCATGGATTCATGAGATGAATGCAGTACCTTCAACCCTTCATCATATCAAGAAATATGTCTATAACAATCACATTTATCAAGTTGAAATAGACCATGAGCCTGAAAGTTGCTTGCACCTTAAAAAAGGAGCTACAAAACCTCTGAAAACATTAATTCCAACATCCAACATAGACCCTCTTGAAAGAGAACAAAATGATGTGGAATTGGTATCTAAGTTCTTTGGTGATGATTGGGGATCCTTAGAATTCACACCTTCATTAATGGGTGAATACATAATCACACAAAAGATAGATGAAAAACATGAACAACGAACAATCATGTCAACTCAAAATTCCGAACAATCTTCTCAAACCTCTATCTCTTCTAATTTGGAAGAAAATGCAACATACACCACAAATTTTGATGAGATAGATTATCAATCCCCACCTAATTTGAAAGAAATGGAACAAATTTATGGAAAAGGCTATGAACTTATGAAACAACTAGGATATACTGGAAAAGGGTGTGGAAAACATGAATAAGGTATTCATGTTCCTATTGAACCAAATACACAAGAGACAAAAATTGGATTGGTTTATTCTTTTTCTAAAACAAAAAAAGCTACTCAATGCCCATCTTTGAACATCAACGCTATTACATGTCAACCAAAACATAAACTCACCCTCAAACATCCTGAATTGGTTGATATAAACTTACAATTATCATGGAGGTATGTTGACATTGATGAAACTCTGAAACAAAAGTTAGGAGTTTATGATGACACATCCTCTCCTGTTGCCATGAAATGAACTCTTCATGCTATGATTGTTACCAAGCAAGATGAAAATGATATCATTGAAGAACCCTATGAGCTTGATGTTCCTAAACCTAATTCACTCCCTTTAGGAGATACAATTGAAGTGCCAATGGACATTGATGATAAACACAAAGTTATTAAGATTGGGAAGTTCCTTGATGATGAAGAACAAGAAGATACTATAACTTTACTTCACAATTTTCCTAAAAACTTTGCTTGGAAATATTTTGATATGCCATGAATTGACTCAAAAATTGTGACACTCAACATTGTCCTTGCTAAAAATGCTAAACCCATTCGTCAAAAGATAAGAAAAATGCACCCTAACATAGCCTTGTGCATGTTAAAGTCAAGCTTGAAAAAAATATTTATGCAAGCTTCATTTTACCTATTGATTATTCTCCTTCGATCTCAAACATTATTGCAGTTGCAAAACCCAATAATCACATTAGAATATGTATGGATTTTTGCGACTTGAATAAATCTTCTTTAAAAGATGACTTCTTGCTTCCTAATATTGACATGATCGTGGATTCAACTACTGGACATGCTTTGTTGTCATTCATGGATGGATTTTTTTGTTATAATCAAATCCTTATTAACCCTCAAGATCAATACAAAACTTCCTTTACAACTATTTGGGGAACATTTTGTTGGGTTGTGATGCCCTTTGGATTAAAGAACGTCAACACGACTTATCAATGAGCACTGAAATTAATCTTTCATGATTACATCCACAAAATTTTGGAAGATTATGTTAATGATATCTTAGCTAAATCTTTAACATGACAAGACAATGTAAATTGTCTTCAGAAAATATTTGAACGAATACAACAATATAATATGTGCTTAAATCTAAAAAAGTGTGTCTTTGGTGTAGATAGTGGTAAACTTTTAGGGTTTGTCATATCTCACAAAGGCATTGAGGTAGATACAAAGAAAATTGATGAAATCATTAACATGCCACCTCCTAGGAACATTTATCAACTATGAATGTTACAAGGTCAAATTCAAGCTATACGTCATTTCATTGCATCTTTAGCTGATCACACATTACCTTTCATGCACCTTCTTAAAAAGGGTGTAACTTTTGATTGGGATGAGGATTCTAAACAGGCTTTTGAGAGTTTAAAGAAATGCCTTGCAAGCCCACCTTTTTTACAACCTGTTGTGCCTAACAAACCATTTTTTCTTGTACATAGCTGCTTCAAACCATGCTCTTGTAGTATTGTTGGATCAACAAGATGATAATGGAAAAGAACATCCTATTTATTACATTAGTCAAACTTTAATTGATTATGAAACTCGATATTCACCAATTGAGAAACAACCCTTAGCTCTTGTATTCACTACTAGTAAATTGTGACATTATGTACTAAATGTTGAAATACAAGTAATGACAAAATGTGATCCCCTTAAGCATCTTTTCAACAAAATAGACCTTTCTGGCCGCTTAGCTAAGTGGGTGATGTTGTTAACTAAGTTTGACCTTAAGTTTGTTTCACAAAAAGAAATCAAAGGACAAGCCTTAACCGATCACTTAGTTGATGCTCCTTATCCTCTTGCTTTACCTAATCACAAATCATTCCCTGATGAGAGTGTATTAATTGTTGATGTTAACACATGAAAATTGTATTTTGATGGATCTAAGTGTAGAATGGGTTCTAGTGTTGGAGTGGTCTTAATTCCACCCGACTAGCAATCTCTTACCTTGTCCTATTGATTGAATTTCTTATGCACAAATAACACAGCTGAGTATGAGGCATTAATCGTAGGTTTGCGTGTTGCTTTAACAATGAATGCTAAATATATCAAGATCTTTGGTGATTTGCAATTAGTTATCAAAAAAGTCAATGGTACATATCAAACTAAACATGATAAGTTATTAAAATACAAGGATCTTACAATGAAACTATTAGAGAATTTTGAATCATTCACCATTGATAACATCCCACGAAAAGACAATCGAGATGTGGATGCAATGGCAAGTGTAGCCTCTCTTATATCCCCTCTCAATCCTTCAACAACATTCACTTTCGTTATTCACCCCATCATGAAAGCTTCCATTGATAGTCAATTAGAAGACATTTTAACTACCACTCAACATAACTCATGTGAATGGTATGACACACTTTACCATTATTTGAAAGATGGTACCATTCCCGAGCCCACAACGAAAAACACTAGAAAATGTTTACGTAAACTAGCAGCTAAATATGTGATTCTTGCTAATGTCTTATATAGAAGATCCTTTAATGGTCTGTTACTAAGGTGTCTTAAAGATTCTCAAATCCCTATAGCCCTTGAGAAAGCTCACGCTGGTGCCTGTGGTGGTCTTTTTGGAGGACGGTCATTAGTGCAAAAACTTATCCATGTGGGTTATTATTGGCAACATATGGAGAAAGAGTGTTTCACTTACGTTAAACGATGTCACAGATGTCAAGAGCATAGAAATTTGATTCATGCTCCTACTCCTGAGCTTCATGCCCAAGTTCCCATTTGGTTGTTCTCAGTGTGGGGATTGGATCTTATTGGGAAATTTTCACCTCCCTCTTCCGCCGGACATATGTTCATCCTCACCGCAATAGACTATTTTACAAAGTGGGTGGAAGCTATTCCTCTCCATTCTATGACTGTTGAAGTAATTTGTTGTTTCATATTGGAACACATGTAATTTCTTGCTTTGGACTCCCTTCCGCAATCATTACAGACAATGGAACTCGAGCTTTAAAAATAATGAAGTTCAAAAATTTCTTGAAACATTCAACATTTAATATTGATTTTCCACACCATATTATCCACAATCCAATGGACAAGCTGAAAACACTAATAATATTCTAGAACAAATTATAAAGAAAACTATTAACAAACACCATAAGGATTGGCATACACAATTACATTATGTTCTTTGGGCTTATAGAATGAGTGTTAGATTAACAATAGGAACTACACCTTATAACCTTGTTTATGGCACCGATGTGATCATGCCCTTGGAGTTAGAAATTCCTACATTACAAATTTCTCTCCAGGACCTTATTGATGATACCACTTATAAAGAAAAACACTTGCACCAACTCAAGATGCTCGATGAAAAGCGCATTAATGCTCTTGAGCATCTCCAAGCTTACATAAAAAAATTACAATGAAAACATAGCTCGTATGTCATTCCTCAAACATTTCGTAAGGGCGATTTTGTCCTTTCTGAGAATCAACATAATACTAACGTTGATAATGAAGACAAAGATAAATTCATCCCTAATTGGTTAGGACCTTACATAGTTGATACCAGTTATGAGTCTAGTGCTTACGTCTTAATGGAGCTTGACGGAACACCCCTTAAGGAACCTATTAATGTCGCACATCTGCATCGGTATTACCTCTAACCTCTTTGAATAGTATGATTGATAAAGCAGTGTTGTTTAAATTTATTTGATATCATTCTAAATAACTTTCACATTGCTTCATTCTTGACAACTAATTTTTTGTTTTTCTTGAGCACTAAGGTAATTATTTAAAGCACATTTTATAGTTAATTTAGGATTCATACTATTCACCTTTGTGTTATGTTAAATTAGATCCTTATATGAATTATAGGTGTATTTAATTTAACATATTCTCTTCTAATCAACAATGTTGTATCTACCATAAAACTGAAATATATTTTAAACTAGATCACATTCATCATGTTAAATAATGTAAGCATTAATTAAATAATTTTATCATAAGTCATTTAATTAATCACATTGCATTGAACATTTCAACCACAAAAGACACGCATCATAATAACATCAAATGCACATGTCTATATATATATATAAGTTTTATGCACATCTCAATATCATATACAAAGTCATAAAGTTCTGTGAGAACTAGAACCCTCAAGACTTGGTACTCATGAGTTGATCCCTAGACATCGTGAAATGGTCGTGTGTGATCATAACCGTGAACTACCAAATTTGAGTGTGAACTCCAAACCTTGTACTCAACCAAAAACCACAAGCCAATCCTCTGCCATCTAATCCCTCTCTGCTCGTGTCTATGCCAGCTCTGCATGCAGTCTCTCAACCTCTGTTAAGGTCTGTAATGTCTGTCTTGCACCTCCGCTTGACAGAGTCATCTCCTCATGCTCTCACATGCTGCCCGTGATCTCACAAAAGGTTTGAGCAACTTGGCTCCTCCACGATCAATGGGGGAACATATTTAGGATCCATCTCCTCCTCGTCAATGGATGCAGGAACTATCTCCATGGAAGCCTAACGATAGAACTCTTGCCAGTCTCTTATCACTCTTGCAAGATAGAAAATGTACACAATCAATAAATATCATCATGATATATATACATATATAAACAAAGCATAAAACTCTAAGGTACATGCATAAAATCAAATGTTATCACCTATGTCTAGATAGTTGGATGAGGAATGTCCACCTCATCCTCTCTAAGGGGCATCGAGGACATGCTAGTCTCTCTCTAACTTTGGGTGCTAATGTCCACTGTAGATGCTACACGAGATCTGGTCCTATAAGTATGTGAGGAGTCTCTATGCTCCTACCGATCCTCAATAGCTACCTCATCACCCTCACTCAGGGGTGGCTCCTCGTCGTAATAATCATCCTTCTCATAATCCTCCTCCTCCTCATCCTCTCCTCCATCCTGGTCCTCATAGTCAGGATTTACATCAGACTGGTACTCATAATCAATAACATTAGTAAAAATATTTGTTGGCCTAGACCGTACCTCCTCTGCTCTATCCTCTGGCTCATCCCCCTCATCTAGTGCCGGTCCTACATCACCTATAGGGAAATCCATGGGGAACACAGGAGCTGGTCGTGTAAATGACCACCACTCCTCATGCTCATCTGTGTTGTTGACATCATCAGTGTCAAATTTTGGTGGTTGATTGTGATCTAAATCATCAAAATCACTCTCATGAACATGATCTATCGTAAGCTAAACAATATGACCTAGCCTCTAAGCACTCCGCACTAATCATCTAATGAAAGGGCACACCTATGGTGGTGTCTACACCTGTCCAAACTGTCACATGACTCGTCCATAGTAGAAAGTTCGTACAACATAGTCATGTCTCCCAGCTAGATACATATCCATCTGCATCCTCCTAAGCTGTCCTATGAGATTTGGCCACTGTAGAGTGAGTAGATAGCATCTCCATAAGCTTTCATCCTCCTCCAGCCGGTCAAACCTCACCCTCCAAAAGTGTAAATCCCCATACTGCCACAAGCGTCGCAAAGGAAAGTCGAATGCTAGTGGATATCTTGTAGCTATAGCACAAGGGAATCCGACATGCCTAGTGCATGTGATATGCTCATGACACCACACCTGCAGAAGCGTACAATGCACCATACTATCAATCTCTCAAAATACAAACCATCCAAGATCATATTATAAGTATGCTAAAATGTAGGGTCCCAAAACATACACTATCCTCTTCTCATACATCCCTTGAATGAAATGTACTAGTCCTCTATCTAAGTGTGTCACTCATCCATTTGGATTGAGAACCAGTGCCATTGTGTGCATCATAATCTATCTAACAATAGGAGCTTGTAAATATAGCAGCAGGGGGAGCTCGATCCGTGCTCTAACCCGCTCTCATGAACAAGTCCACCTAGGAAATATTGCATGTCCCTCTTCTTCTCGTGGAATGACTGATCCCCCCAAAAGTATACCCACTATCCTCGAATAGGAATTCAGAGAATGCAGTGTACATCCTTGAGAGTGACGGTCATCTCCCCGAAGGGATGATGAAATGTAAAAGTATCAACATCCCAACGCTCGCATAGGGCCATAAGCATGGCGTCATGGTATCTCATCAATGACATATGATATGCCTAATAGATATAGGTAATGACTGTAAATGCTCGGTCTCTACTATCAATAGCATTGGAGCATTATCTCTAAGAAATGTGAGTTGTCTTCCCCCTAGCCGCTGTCGCGGACGGGCAATGACCTATCAAAATCATCACAAAATGCTCTAAAATCCATCTAATTTCTTTAATTTTCACATATTTCATCATGCATGTGTGCTAAAGTAAATCTAGTGTGCTTTTCTAATGGCCCTAGACACTTGAGAAACCTTTTAGGACACTTCACAAAGAAATGACACTTTGCAAACAAAAAGGACACTCTGCTAACAAATGGGACACTTTGAGAAAAAAGGGGACACTTTGCAAAAAAAAATTCCAATCTACCCTAAATTAACCTATCCATGTATTAAAATCATTAACTTATTACAAAATCACAAGGAAAAAGTTGCAGAATCGACTCACCGAGCATAATACAACTCATCACATGCCACCCACTCATGAAGCTCATCCAACTGCAAAGGTGTGTAATCCTTTCAACTCGACATTTTCCCCTCATCTCACTCATCACTCTCAAGCTACAAGAAGGTAAAATGAATGGTAAGTTCCAAATTACTCCTCTTTACCTCTTTTAATCCATTTTTATCTCTTTTTACTCATGCATTAAAATAAGGTTACTATCTTTTAAGAATCAATAGAGTATCTCTTCTTCAAATCAACATAATGTGACCTAGGGTAATTCGTTTTCCATGTTGTTTGATGTGTTGGAATCATGATTTTGCACCTGCCACCATCCTTCATCTATCGTTATGAGGAATGGTACTTGGAAATTCCCTATGATATGATGTTTCTTATTCGACGTGGCTAGATTGCTACCTTGATTCCACCTCTATAAAGAAAGTGGAATCAAGGGGGCATACATCTACCCTTGAATTGGATTTCTAAGAGTTAAAGACAAAAGGATTTTTATATGATTAACGAATGTTTGTTACAAGATGTGGTTCCTAATGTTGTGGTTTTGCAGATAACTACACTGGAGGCTTCATTCTCTCATCTTTTGAATGAGTATCCTTTTATGTAGTAAAGTGCATCATTTAGAATCCTTTAGCTTACATGTGCATGTAGAGTCATATGGGTGCTAAAGTGGGGGCTAAATGTGATGTAGAAAATTGGACCCTCTTGACAAAAGAGACAATTGCATGTCTAATTGGATCCATTTTTGAGTCCCTTTGCATCATTTATCCTTCAAAACAACATTTATAGGCCCCTAAGGCCTATTATTTTTTATCTAGAGGCCTGTTTCGCCTGAGAAATCACCTAAAACCTGACAAACAACACTTAATTCTTTCATATCCCAAAAACCCATCTTCAAAAGTCAGTAGTGGGACCCATTCACCACCTTGAGTGAATGAGTCCCCTCTGGTGGGACCTCTTTGCCTAGGATGGCGAATGAGTCCCTTTTGAGGGAAAAAACAATTTTGAGTGGGAATTTAATTAATTCAACTTGATTTTCTGGTGAATGTCAATATCTTAAGTCTAAATAACCAGAAAATTAGGTGTTGTTTCTTATAAATACTCATTTTAAGTCATTTTACACATCTTTTAGTCATTTCACAAAAACAATTCTAAAAGTCAAATCTTCTGCAACAAGTCTCATGAGTAAAAGTTAAGGTTTTAGGGTAGCAAACTAGGGTTTTTACAGGTCTTGAAGCTCACTCTTTAGGTCAAGATTCAACATTGCAAAGGGTTGATGATGGATGCCTATGGTGAATCATGGAGAAATCTAGGTTGAGGAGATGCAACTAGCCATCAAATCACACCTAAAGACTTGATTTCAAAGCGATTCCATATTCCATCTTCACTCTATCTTTAGATTAAGGTTTTCATTTCATTTACATTTCATTTTCATGTTATTTCATCTCTATTTTTGATGTGTTGTAAGATTTCTATGGTTGAGATCTTGCTTCATACAAATCTCATTTGCATTTCTTATTCATGCACAATAGAATAGGGTTTTTGACATACTTCAGATTTTCCTAGTCTTTAACACAACTAAGGCTAGGGTTTTATGCATATTTTTATTCATTCAAGGTTTAATTACCCAATTAGGGACTTGACCAAGGAAAACCCCTCATTAGACAAACAATCTTAAGCTATTTTGCAAGAATTTTCTGAGATCCCGATTCGGGTTTTTGTTAGAAATTGTTGTATAGGTGTCAAGGTGCAGAACAAAGATTTGAAATCACAAAAAATTGAAAGTGGATTGATTCACCATGCATGGCGAATGAGTCCCTCCTGAGATGCAACTTTGAGTTAGATCCAGATCCTGGTACCCAGTTGACAGAAAACAACTTATGTGTAGAAAAACCCTGACCTGGGATTGATTTTCCCAAGGTGGTAAATGAGTCCCAGTCAGCTCAAAATCAGATTTTATTAGTTCTCCAAATTACTCTTCAGTATTCTTTAGCTTCTTAGGTGAAAAAATTCTAAAAAACAACTTTTTGTTTTATTTAATTTGCATTCTTGTTCATTCTTTTAAGCTTTTGCAAACAACACTATGTTTTCAAACATTGCATAAATCATAGGTTTTGCATACATAATCAGTCAATTATTTCATATAACTGCACTTAGATCATTCCATTTAGTTGAAATAACATCATACCTTGCATAATTTGAGTGAACCTAGCAAGACTTTTGGCCCTACTTTCTCCTTTTAGGTGAAAAACCCTAGAAGTGCTAGAAAGAATTAGGGTGCCAAAAATCTATAGTTCAATAGCATATTGTTCTTGGATTGGGCTTGAGTGGGACCCCATATCTTCTTTGGGATGTCTTTAGTTTCTCATTTTTTTACATGATCTCTGAAACCATTGTTATTAATTATAATGCTCTAATACAACTATTGTGATCAAAATTGTAGAACAACTATAAACATAGTGAAATTTACAAAAAAATAAAACTAATATTTAGTTTTAAACATGAGAATGGTGTAAGATCTAAAACCCCTCTCCCCCTCTTTATATATCCTTATGTCTCTATAACTCTATCTCATCATTTATATCTATCTCTATCTCTCGCTCTCCCTCTCCATCTATATTTCTCTCTCTATCTCCCTATATCTGTTTGTCTTTATCTCCCCCTCCACCTCTATCTTTCTATCTATTTGTCTACGTATTCCTCTCTTAATCTATCATAATCTTTACCTTATTTTCCTCTCCCCCCTCTCTATCTCTAGACATGTCTCCCTCTCTCTCTCTGTCCCTCTCCCTCTTGCTAGACCGCTATATCTAGGTGAAGCCACATAAGTGGTTTACCCTTTGATGGAGGAAGGAAAAGTGACTTTTGTGTGGTTGCAATATTTTAGGGGGTTCGCTCGAACTTGTAGGTTCAAGAAAATCCTTTAAATGGTTCAAGCGAACTACTAGTTTTCTCGAACCCCATTAAAGTCAATGATTTAATAATATTTTAATAGGTTTGAGCGAACAGGGGTTCACTCGAACCCCTTAAAATAGGGCATTTTTAAACATTGTCACTATCAAACCAACAGTCCATTTCGTCTACGGTGAACATGAATTTGGAGCATGTGAAGCATGGCGAACGACGAATTTGTGGGTGAATCTTCAACATACCACTTTCAAGTGAGCTATTTGAATCACCTTCTACCTCCACAGTGCTTGAGGTTGGTTTTATTTTGCTTCCCTATATCATACATGGCTGATTGAATTCCATTTATTTGAAAGTTTCTAAACCCAAAATGATTTATCAAATACATTTTGTACGTATCATTTATTCATAGCATTCCATTTGTTTGTGTGTATGATAGAATTCCATGAGACCAAAGCTCCCAAATATTTGATTTTTAATTTGATATACCCTGTTCCAAAGCTCCCATTTTGGCACAGAAAGGGTGAAGGTTGTGGTTTGGCTTTACAGATGCCAATTGCATTTGCTTGAAAGTTTCTAAAGCCTTTTCAACAAAACCATTAAATGTTGTGGAATTTGGCTTTACACCTACCAATTGCATTTTCTTGAAAGTTTCTAAAACCTTTTCAACAAACCTGGATTTGTTATGGAATTTGGCTTTATAGCTACCAATTGCATTTAGGTGAAAGTTTCTAAAGCCTTTTCAATAAACCCATTTGTTGCATATGTTAGAGTCATTGCATTCCATAAAGACCCTTTTCAATTTTGAAACCAATATTTGTGCATTGTGAATATCTCCTTCATGCATAGATGGACCTAGTTCTACATTGGCAATATTTTTATGCAATATCTTCTTCAATTTAATCCATTGTGGGCTCATTAATTTCTACAAACTAGTTACCAAAGGATTCAAACATCAACCAAGAATTTGTATGAGATTTATTCAGTTGAGGAGTAGCTCTTAGCAATTTAGATACTACATTAAAATTGGTTCATATACTTGAATTTTTTTCTTTTATTTGTTACAATTTATTTAAGCCATGGGGAAGGAGATGAAACTGTTTGGGATTTAAAAGTTAAAGGAGGAAACACAATTGTAGGAACATAATTAATATTGATGTTATCTGATAAGAATTCCAAGTTTTCATGGCTTCCAAGCTACCATGTGCCAAGCTAGTGAGACTATAGCCACCCCTTGAACAATCTTAATGATCTCCATAATCACCCCACCTTGCTAAGAGATTGTAACGATGGATCCACACACATACACACTCAAGATTAATTTATGGAAACATTGAAGAACTTTTTAGGTACACATATGGCTTCCTCAAACATACATAAAATATCTCTCTTGATCTAAATAAAGGTATTAGATAAGGAAAGAAAGCTTAAATCCAAAGGAAAGACCCTTTAAAGTCACAAAAACCATTTAAAGAACATAAAGAAGACTTGTCCATTATTTTAAATAAATATGCACAAAGAGGAAATTAGCCAAAAATATTAAGGCTCCATTCAATTGTGATAATCATATTATTTAACAAACATGAAAATAACATAAAAATAATAACACCATTATTTTCAAAGAAAGGTAGAGTTGGGAAATGAATATAATATCACAAGAGAACTATCTCAAGTAAAATTTAAAATCCAAGGAGATTTGATATGTTGATAGAACACCCTTTCTAATATTCTCACAAGCTTTACCAAATCCTTCTCAATCAAAACTCTCTTGATTTCTTTCACTTCCCTCTTCTCAAGATCCTCAAATTATATAATAATCAAATCCCAAAAGAGGCAACCCCTCTTCTTCACCTTTCATTTTGGCTAAATAAGTTGAATCTAATATATATTACTTGACCTAATGGATTTTTAACATGTTTTCATTTATTCAAAGAAAAGAAGAGAGTCCACAAAGGAATTTTGAGTAAATAAGGTAAGTTTTAACTTATAAAATGTGGTAACTTGTAGATATTTTCCTCACCAAAATATCTCTCCAAATTTAAATCTAAATGTGCATCCAAAAAATACAAATTCATAACTAAATTTAATTCAAAAAACGGGCCATCTATGACCTTCTATAAACTTCTCAAAGATCTCATTCCCATAAATGATAAATTAAAAGTTAAGTTATGACCTACACCAAAATGACATGAAATTATCTTTATAAGATGTCATATCTGCATAAATCCCTCAAAGAATTTTTTTAACTAATTTTAAACACAAACAAATACATATATATGAATATACTTCATTTATAAATTCTTGGAATATATCAATCCATCACAATTAAAATCTTAGACATCATGCATAATATTTTTTTATGTATTCATGAAGCCATCTAGGGTCTCATAAGACTTGAGTAAGTTAATACCAATATGCATATCTAATGGTGGGGTAAATGGAGGAGGATTAGGAGTAAGTTCTAGGAGATATGAAAAAAGGAGTAAGTTCATATATATCTATTACTTATTTTGCAATCCAATATATTGGTTGGAGAGGTTGCATTTGAATAGAAGAAGTGAAGATAAGGTCTATTAAAATGCGACTCACCATCTTCTCTATTCTTAGGATTTTGGAGTATATCAAAATATCCAACCTATATTTCATTGTCGATCTCAACCAATCTTTGCTTCAACTTCCAAATCATCCACACAATCCTCACTAAAATAATTAATATGTGAAACATAATTATGAGGAAGATACAAATAATCCTTGACATAGCTTTTTGTATCAAAGGATAATATGGTTCTATAATTTTAAACTATTTCCAATTTTGAAATCAAAATACAATCAATTATCTAGTTAATCTCAATAATCATAATTTTAAGGCAAACATAAATTACTTGAATATTTTTAACGTCTCTCATTAGATTATACTTACTCTAGCTTAAATTTAAAAAACAACATTAAAATCCACATAACAAATTTCAAAGACATAATATTATTTGTACAATTTTATTTAAAAATCTAATTGTAAGGAATGTTATAGTAATAAATATTCAAATAAACCTATGAAAATATATAACCAAATGATCCTTAGTTTTCATATATCATGTTTGTGATGAGAATGTTGAATATTAATTTTTTTTGGGTCAATCTTAGGCACTAATTCACCATTGTTAAAATGATCCTTAGTTTATTCATTGTTTTTGTTAGGATTATAAATTTTTAAAATTTTGATTAAACCAAACTCAAAATAATCCAATATAGATTAATATTCTTGTCTTTATCCTACATTT
>VDFB02000013.1:23661264-23726163 GCA_007258455.2 Sequoia sempervirens
TGCTCTTTATCATCACTAATATAAAAGTGATATTCTTTTTTAATGACTCATTCTTCATTTGTACTCTCAACACCATCCAATTCTGATTAGGCATGTCGATAACACACATGAACCATAATAGTGATCTACTTTGAAAAGTAATATTTTGATTGAATCTCCTTTTGATGTACAAAAGAGTAATTTTTGCAAAGTCAACTACTAATAGAACTGTTTCAAGTGGGAAAGTATCTCTCAATGTTTGGAATTGTTGTGCTTGCCACTTAGTAGAAAAGGAATGATGTATGTATGGTTTATCAATTTTCAAAAATCTTCCATAAATTTTCCAATAGGAATCTCCTCTTCTACATAGTTCAACCTTGTGGATTCTTTCCCAAAATTTGTTTGAAACTTTACATACTTGTACCTGTGTGAGTAAAATATGTGAATAAGTAATAAACCACACAATCAATGAAACATTACATTAGAGAATTCAAATAAAAATCTAATCAAATTGAAACAAATAAACTCTCTAAAAATAGTACCTCTTGCAATTTACTATCTTTGTTAGGTCAGTATCTTCATTTCTTGAAGGAAATTCAGCCAAATTTCCACATGTTTTGAACAAATTCCTTTTATGCAGTTTATTTGAGGTCCATTTTCATGATCACATAAAATAGTCTTTATGAACAAATTGACCTATTTAGGAGGTGCATTTTGAAAACCACAACTTTCTTCTCTCATCTTTCGAAACACCTGATAGTAGAGATCAAATTCAATATGATAACGACAACAACAAGTTTCAAAAAACTTGTTTATCTTCACATAATATGGCTTGAACCTTTCAAACATTGTTTGCCCAATATTTATATGAGGATATATATTACAAAAGTTCATATACATCTCAAGTTGTGTTATGTCTAGCCAATGTTTGATATGATTTTCATAAACACCAAGCTCAATCCTGTGTCTCATAACATCTCTAGTATTTGATGATGGACGAGTCTAATCATGCCAAAAAATTGAGATCAAGTTCCTAACAACATCTTCAATCCTGTCATAATAGGGAGCTCTACACATAATTTCCTAATTTCCTTCTAAACTCTCATCCAAATGCTTTCTCTTTTTCTCATATTTTATTAGTGTGCTTCTACTATAACCAATTTTAGCCGAAAGTGCAGACATTTTTCTTTTTCTCGCTATACCTTGATTTATAATAGATCATGTCAACATCACCCTTCTTGTAGTGGCATTATCCACTAATCAAGATCCTTTCCGAATGGAATAAAACCCTGTTTAACATTTTGAACAATATTAGGTTTTGTAATGCCATGTGTTTCTTCTTATTTGATGCTGAATGTACACCCAAAAATTGTAATGACTCTTTCAGCTCATTACGAAGAAGTAAACATGATAACAATTGGGTTTTTTCAAGTGTTTCAAGATGATTGAAATGATCATTGATTATTCCATTTACAAATTTAGTCATAGACCTCTTTCTCTTATTTGTAGGTTGTTTGGCATAACATTTCAGTTTCTCCATATCCATTTCAAGTAAATGATCTAAATTTCTATAAGAAATTTGTTTCCCCACCTTTTCAACTAGTTTTATATGCTCATCCATACCAGTAGAAGGAAGCGATCCTGAACCCTCTCCAACATGCATTGTTTGAACTTGGGCCTCTTCCCTATCTTCAAGGTCCTTGTGTTCTTTAGCGGATTCATTTGATCCAATATCTAGATTTGGCTCAACTTCAGCATGAGACCTTCCTGCTTGTTGAGCCCTTTCTACATGTCACAAAATATTTTTCAAAGAAAGTGAGAGATAATGCTATATAAGTGAAGTTTATGAATGCAAGCAAACAAAGTGATAAGACATGATTGATTAAGTGAGAGAAGTTCTAGCTAGTTTTATATGCTCATCCATACAAGTAGAAGGAAGTGATCTTGACCCCTCTCCAACAAGCATTGTTTGAACTTGGGTCTCCTCCCTATCTTCAAGGTCCATGTGTTCTTTAGCAGATTTGTTGATCCAATATCTAGATTTGGATCGACTTCAGCTTGAAAATTTCCTACATTTTTGAATTTGCATGCAAGCAAAAAAAGTGAGAGACTATGAGTTATTTAAGTGGAGTTGAAACAAATAAAATCAAAGATTCTTGAACTTAAGAATTCTATGGAACAAAATCAATTGGAAATAGATGATAAGGAATTTAGGTATTTGTCTATGCAAGGTGACTATTTTTTAGTATTAAAGTTTCCAAGTTAAATCTAACACATGGGTTTTCATAATTGGAAATATACTTAAAAGGAAAATAAATTGAGGTGTTAATAGAATTCCTAAACACACACTTGAGAGAGAGAGAGAGAGAAGAAATAAGCATGTACCCTATTTCTTCCTATGGTAATTTTCCAAGTTTTGTTCACGCCTCTTTTGTTCTTCTTTTGACATGTTTTGTTGAGACGTATTTTTTCTTTTTCTTTGTTGTCCCATTTTCTTCTTCAAGTTAAAGATTAGTAAAAAAATATATCCTCTACCAACTTAGTTAAATTCTCCTCCAAAATTTTCCTTGATTGATAAAAACGAAAATTTGTCTTCTCCAATATTTGCCTCCTTGATAAATGTGCAAAAATCTCTTCTCCAAAATTTGTGCTCCAAGTGATATAAATGCAAATTAATCTTGCAATTTGATATGGAATAATTAAAAAATAAGCTTGTATTTATATGCATATGAGAAAAAAAAAAAAATTAAAATGCATTCTAGTGTATGGAATAACTAGATCCTAGTTTAAATGAATCAAGTGGTAATCAAACAAGTTATTTCATTGTCTAGAGTTTGTTGAACTATTTAATGTATAGGTATGAAACATAGAGTAATTTTAGAATTTTGTTCCTTGTTAAAAAGATAATATTCCTCAAGCTTGATACCAAAGGTGCAAGATTATCTCAACCAATGAGATAACATAGTGCTTAATCAAGTGTCTCTTAGATAAGTTATACTCATTGTAGAGTAAGGAAACAACCCAATATATAGTAGAGGAAAAATTCCATGGTCATTCTAGCTAACCAAACACACCTTGATGGTTCTAAATCAATAGTTGATATATTTTCACTTGTAGAAGATTTAGAGAGGGTAGAACAATGATTTGAGCACATAGAGGTATAATTTGAATTGATTTTTCTTAATGTTTCAAAGAATAAAATTTTCCTATCCTAAGTTGAAACTAGCAAATTATGCATTGAATTTCTTGAAAAATCTATAATTTTATATCCATTTGTAGGAAAGCATGATCATGTTAAATAATGGTGTAGATGAAGAGATTATTTATGAAATAATTTAACATAAAATTTTATAAATTAGAGGGAAAGTGTTTGAAGGATGATATAATTATAAAAGAAATGTTCCTACCTCTTCTTTATAATTATATTTTGTTCTCAACTCCTCAATGGTTCATGTCAAGCTTAAGTCATTTTAAAAAAAATATTAGTTTTGTGTACCACAAAGTGATGCACTTGATTTGTTCTTATTTTGTATCAAGATTTTAATTTCATCATTTTTATCAAATTTTAAAACTAGAAGAACATGTGCATTAATAAATAGGCTAGTAAATGCACTCATTTATAAAGTATCATTAGTTTACTTGCTTGGGAGTCATTTATTTTATAATTTTTTACTGCTTACTATAAAAGTCAAGGGGTGTTTGTGCAAAATATTTATTGTGATCAACACGAATGAACTTAATTATAAAGTGGCATTCATTTCCTTATCTTTGGGAATATAGGATCAAATGGGATGTTGTGATCAAATGAACTAACATAAAGTTTCACAACTCTAGGGTATTCTATAATAATGTTTGGGACCATTTTGATGGTCTTTGTTTGTGGGTTCAACGTCAACAAAACTTATTTCAATGTGCATTATTGATTTTTGGCTAAAATGAAATAGTCTTCTCCTAAAATTCTACTAGAGATCAAATGTATATCATATAAGCAAATGTGAGTTAGAGATCATCAAATAAGAAAATGTATGTATGTCATATAAAAATGTAAACATAAGCAAACACATACATACATGTAAATAGATTCAATGTATAAACATAACATGTTATAAGCAAAGAGGTTGTCAAATAAGAAAATGTATGTTAGAGGTCCAATGTATATCATATAAGCAAATGTAAGTTAGAGATCATCAAATAAGCAAATGTAAGTATATTGAATATAAGCAAATGTATGTATGTCATATAAACATTTAAACATAAGAAAACACATACATACATGTAAATAGATTCAATGTATAAACATAAACATGTAATAAGCAAAGAGGTCATCAAATAAGAAAATGCATGTTAGAGATCAAATGTATATCATATAAGCAAATTCAAGTTAGAGATCATCCAATGTCTAATACTAGAGATCATCATATAAGCAAATACATGTATTAAATATCATAAATCTAGTGCAAGGCCTAATATGAATGTCGACTCCTAGTCGAATGACCATCTGAATGAGAACCCTGCTTTGATGGATGTGTTGAGCCCTATAGATAAAATTGTGTACAAAATGTGTTAAATATATATAATATGTTAAATAAATTTTATGAAAGTTATTTTTAAGAATGTACTTATATTTTTAAATATCTATCTAGATCTATGCATACACATGCATGTAGATATACACGTGTATATATAAAAATTTAAAACTCACATACATGTCCACTGGTAGCAAAATCATCCATAGAGTCATGTCGATGTACACGATTTGGACCAAGGCTAGGAGTGACATGAGGTATGTCCACCTACAATATATATATATATATATACATATATATCAATAGATGAATATCTAGTTAAAACTAAAATTTAAAATTAATTAAAAAAAGAATTGAAACATGCACATGCACACATACATGCACATCATCTAATATCGAATAGACTAAGTCCTCTGCAACGGTCATCTCCACCATATCAACCAAATGGTCAAGTGATGAGTCAACATCTACATCCATCTGATTTGTCCCATGTGATGTCGTAAATGATGAGTGAAGAGGACTATGCAAGTGAGATGGCATCGACAATGATGAACCGATACCAATCAACATCTCAGTAAAACCGATAGTCCATGTGGTAGCTGAATGATTTGTAGGTGGATCCCGACGTGCACTAGTGTTGGGTTGAGAGTGATGGGATCCTAGATGTGAATGAACTCCATGTGCCAAACAATCTCTAACCTTCTCTATACAAATCCCATAGTTTGATGTGATGAAGGCATATGCCTCCAAGAGGTCCTTAGCCAAAAAATGTAGAGTCTTGCGTGCCATATCTCCTGTAAGTCTGTTAAGCTGTGTGGGAGTAGGGATTCCCACCATTGTAAAAGGATCCATGGTGGTCCATTGTGTTGCAAATGACATGGATTAGGAATGTCTAGACATCAAATATTGACCTACATGATCAGTAGATATCCTAGTGGTGGCAACTGTAATGTCACCTAGAGTGTCAATTGCTTCCTTTTGGGAAGCAACAACAACCTCATCTGCTATGGGGGCCAAAGCTAGAGTGAGAGCAGGACACCTCTTGCCAACCAATATCCTAAACACTGGGGCTAGTCTATTTTCTCCACGATAGGTGGGCCTATCGACAATTCTGCCACGCCCCTGACCAACATATGATGGATGTCCAGGTAGTTGACTTTGAGGCCCAAATGGACCTTATCATACAACTGCTGAACAAAATATAATGGAATTTGGTCATTGTTTGGATATTGACCATGTGTTGCGAGAAATCATAGGTAGATCAATGGGGCCATAGCACAATCCACACATCTGGTGACTTGGTATCCCCTCACCTTACATTGATTTTGATAGAATGGAAAACAAGTGTTTTTAATCATTTCTTTGCTCACAGTATCATGTATTTTTTTAAAGGGAACCTCACCATGTACTTCTTCCCGCATGCAGGAAAGAATAAAAGCTACTCTATCAAGGGAATATGCCCTAGTCTATCCAATTTCATCTCTTAGTTTTTCTAAGCTTTGTAATTTAAACATGCAAACTTCTAAATATATCCCTATATTTGCACCGTCTGCTAATGAGTCTCTCAATTTCTTAATCTCACTAGTAGTATTTGCAAACAAAGATTCTAGAGGTAGAACATCTGCATTTTCCATGTTATATATGTATGTACACCTAAAGGAGCAATGAGACCTTGGTAAATAATATATCTAGATCTAGGGAATAGAAATCTAAAACAGTTCTAAACAAATTTACAAGTGTGCACATATTAAACCTATAGGTTGCAAACATATATAAAATATGTATCTTAAATTAGATTTGTATATGCAAGATAATATCCCTAGTAATTCGAATGCTACTTTGGATGACAAATAGAGCATTCACTAGTTCAAAAAATTCAAATTACTAGATTACACACAAAACATAATCTAAAACAGTTCTAAAATTTAAATTTACAAGTGTGCACTCTAGTACAAAATGTGCCATTAAAGACATAAAAAATTTATTGATAAAGGTTGCATCTAATATTTATTTCCTAGAACTAATAATAAAGGGAAAGCATCATTACTAAACATTGGTGGTCATGTAAAATCAATTTAGTCATTAAATTGAAGGGTATTCAATGGACACTATATTAAATAGCATCATGAAATGATAATTAATCAATTAGAAGAAAAACATCATATACGATATGAGGCATGGGAAATCCTTGATTCACCAAAATTATTCTCTAAGTATGTTGCTTCCATGAAGTCCAAACAAGACAACACGTTTCTTTTCAAATCAAGGGATTTATAGCATGAATGATTTAATAAGTGGAAATTATATGTTAAATAATGGTGTAGATTAAGAAATTATTTATGAAATAATTTAAAACATAAATTTTTATAAAGAGGGAAAGTGTTTGAAGGATGATATAATTATAAAAGGAAAGTGAATAGTGGATTGAAATAAATTCTCATCAAAAGAAGGTGAAAGTGTATTATTTATAGTTATATCAATGTAAGAATTTAATATCAAATGATTTTTAAGGCATAGGAAAAATTTGAAATTTAAGAAAACAATGAAATAAAAAAGTAGCTATTTTACTAAGAATAGCTCATAACACCTCATAGCCACTACCAAAATGAAACAAACATAAGTAGGGAAAAAAACACATGGGAAATAAAAAGGAAAGGAAAATTTGAGTACATTTCTTCAAGATGAAGCAAAGGTAAAGAAAAATGAAAAAAAATCTCCCAGTCACCCTTTGAATCTAACAAGAGAGTGAGAATGCATACTGTAAGAATCTTGGATCGGCTTTGGAGGACCAAAATAATGGAAAATAAGGATGGATGGTAAATAATATATCAATAATAATAAGGATGAAATATTCTAAGAAAACAAAGGATAACGTGAGGAAGAAATCCAAGAAAGCAAGAACTTTATAGCCCCATGTCAACACCACTATTTTGGCCACCAAGACTATGCATAAATGAACTAATGGTTATAAAAAAAGAGGCTTGAAGCTATAAAATCAAAGGGATAACACGAGGAATAAAATATGAATGAAATTAAAAAATCCAACTAGAAAATATTAAGAGATTAAAATAATTAATGAGAAAGTAAATAACTTACAAAATATTGTGGAAAATGGGCTCCATGAGTTGACCATGATAAAATAAGATCTTGACCACTTAAAATAGTAGAGGAAATTAAATTAAATATTCTAGAAGGAAGATATTCAATATAAATAAAAGAGATCAATCCTACAATCAAAACATGGAGGAAGAATACAATGAGATAGAAGATCAAATTGACAAGCCAAGTCTTAGGCACAAGTAGTAAAAGAATTATCAAATAAACAAAGATAGATCATAGAGAATAATTTAAGGTACAAATAAGAGAAAAAAATGAGAGAGATGATAAGCTTGTAAATATAATTTCTAAATTA
This sequence comes from Sequoia sempervirens, assembly GCA_007258455.2. Taxonomy (NCBI): domain Eukaryota; kingdom Viridiplantae; phylum Streptophyta; class Pinopsida; order Cupressales; family Cupressaceae; genus Sequoia; species Sequoia sempervirens. Next base: position 23,669,182 of record VDFB02000013.1, read on the forward strand.
TTGAAGCAATATTTTGATAAGGAGGAAACCAAAAAAATAGAAATAAAATTCCTCATATCCATAAAGAAAATTTGATAGGAGGAAGGGACATGCACATAATATTTATCATGAAAGTTATCATACAATGTACAAGAACATGATACTAAGGAATAAAGGTTTCTTATAAGTACACAACAAACCTAGATGAAGATTTAACCCTCGTACAAAAAGAAAGAAATAATGAAAGAATAGGAGAAAATGAAGATTTAATCTTTGTACATATTTTTTCTATTACCTCAAATCTTCCACCAATATAAATTGAATTAGTGATTAAACAAAATACTAAACTTTTAAAAATTGAAAATTGAATAAACATTAATGCCCTTCACTTTCACCTAATTGAATGATTAAATTGATCACATAATTTAAGTTTTAGTGAATATAATGAGGTCACATCTCAAATCAACTATCAATTACCTAAATTATAGTCTTTTTGAGAATTTTTGTGATTTTGTGAATTTGTGACTTACGACAAGAATTTAAAGATGTCAAATACTACTAAGGTGATATTCTTGTCATGTCATTATATTGAAAACCCATATTTCACTTGGAATAAGATCATTTTTATGGAATATTAGGTATTATAGATGAAGAAAATGTGATCTCTTTGTTTGGTCTAATCTACCATGGGTATCTTCAAATTTTTTGATCATTCCTCTTACTAACATTTTGTCTAATTTTATCTCAACTCTTGTTTTGACAAATTGAGGTTTTAAGTTAATATTTTTTTTTCCTTTATGGTTTGGATCCTTCTTTTAGTTCTTAATATTTATTTTTTCCATTAATTTAACACTTGAATTTAGTTGCAAATGGTCTACACAACTATTCCAAATATTCCATTTCATGAATTTTATGGGTTTACCTTATCTTACATGCCAAAGTCACAATGTCCTACTCTTGAAATTAAATTCCTAAAAAAATTTAAGGAAATTGGGATACCCACCTCCCAATGGTCTTGGAATAGATGCATTTAGACATGGAGAAGGATTTCAAAAGGCTCATGGTACTTTTGGACCCCTCAAAGGCATGATATATAACACATGAACTCTATTTATGAAATTAGGTCTTTAGTTGTTGGCTTCTAGTATGAATGTGATTTATAAGGTAGAATTCTTAGTTGAGACTCTCAATCTTCCATTGTTGGTTTCTAGTGTGATTATAAAATATGAGCCAAGTATTAATCTAATGTTAATTCTTGAAAGAAGGTATATATTATTCTCATCTTAATTCTCACATAGAGTTGTATTAGTCAATTTCTCATATGAGTTCCATATTTGTAAATTTTTCTTAATATAAAACATATTTTATTTCATTAATTAACCTATCTATTCTATGTTGTAAAAAGGATGCTTTTATTTTAAATTATACATATATAATTCAAAATTAATTAGTAATTCAAGATAGAGTACACACAATATTTAGTTAAAATAAAATAATATTTTTATTTCCATGAGAGTTATGTAGAATAGTAGCTTGATGTCTTGGAAATATTTCTTTGATTTACTAAATTTTTATCATTACATTATGAGTGAATCATCTCAATTATATAGTCAAGTACATAAAAAATTTATAGATTAGAAAGCAAAATAATCACACATTTATCATATTTTTATATGTATAAAGTTTCTACCATCAAACAATTTATACTTATAGATTGTATAAAACTATAAATTTAATCATTATTCCTAATTTATTAAGAATCAATCTAATAAAGTTTGACTTCATGTATTGTATAATTATTATAAACATCTCACTAATCCAACCATACATTTTTTATATGTTAAAAAATATATAATAACAAAATACAACTTCTAAACATGATAGTAAATCTAATCAAACACGGCCCAAACGTAGGATAATGACAAGAATATTAATCTATACTGGATTATTTTGAGTTTGGTTTAATAGAAATTTTAAAAAATTATAATCCTGACAAAAACAATGAATAAACTAAGGATCATTTTAACAATGGTGAAGTAGTGCCTAAGATTGGCCCAAAAAAATTTAATATTCAACATTCTCATCACAAACATGATATATGAAAACTAAGGATCATTTGGTTATATATTTTCATAGGTTTATTTGAATATTTATTACTATAACTATTACCCATTTTTCACCTATGGGCTCAATCAGGCAGGGTGACCCATGTTTGCAGGGGTTCTCAATGACCAAAATAAAGGAACACTTGCATCAGGATCACTTTTTCTAACTTGTTTACTTCTTGTGTAGATGCAGGGGAAAATGATGTTTTAATTCGGCACGTGGATTAAATGTGGCTCCTAAGAGGGTTGAGCCCAACATGCAGGTCTTCAGTTTGGGGAAGGGTTTCATTTTATGTTTTTCCTTGTCTTTTCCCTCTTTCTTTTTTCTTTCTTCTTGTCTTTTCCTTATTTTGTCAGGGGCGGAACTGGGTCTGAATCTGAAGTTTTGGATTTAGTTCTGATCCCGGTTCTGCTGAGCTTGTTCATTTTTTTCCCTTCTTTCTCTTTTTTGTGGTCGGGGTTGTTTCCTTCCCTTCTGTTTCTTCTTTTTTCCATCCCCTTTCCCTTCATCCTTGTGTATTGTCGGAGGCAGGTTCGGGTCAGAATCCGAACTTGAAACTCGATGAAGGTTTCAAGTCTGGATTTGGATTCGGTTCCAATTCCGCCTTTTATGTTTTTCCTTGTCTTTTCCCTTTTTCTTTTGCTTTCTTCTTGCCTTGTCCTTGTTCTGTTAGGGGCGGAACTAGGTCTGAATCCAAACTTGGAACTTTTTTGAAGTTCTAGATTTAGTTCCGATCTCGGTTCCACTAGGCTTGTTCATTTGTTTTCCCTTCTTTCTCTTTTCTATGGTCGAGGCTATTTCCTTCCCTTTTGTTTCTTCTTTTTTCCGTCCCCTTTCCCTTCGTCCTTGTGTATCATCGGAGGCAAGTTTGGGTCAGAATTCGAACTTGAAGCTTAATGAAGGTTTCAGGTCTGGATTTGGTCCCGGTCCTGCTTCCGCCAGTATTCATTTGTCTTCGCTTTCACCCCCTTTCTTCCCCTGGTCCCGGTTCCATTTTCATCTTGGCCCCACCCCCACTAGTTTTAAAAAAAAATCTCAGTGTAAGGGAGTGCCTTCACCAGAAGATGAGGACATCGACACAAGGTCTTGCCGACTGATGGGTGTCTTGCTGAGTGAAAGTGTCATCGCTATGACTTCTCCCTAATAGGCCAATGTCTCACCGACGTGCGATCCTTCTGAAGCAACCTTTGACCACCATGGAATCCACTTGGCACAAACTTGACCAATCAGAAGGCGCTAGGAAAATCACAGGTAGTTTGACTTTTTGGCTTCCCTCTGCAAGCAAGATTGACTTAGCATGATGAGATCGCTCTACTCTGAAAGCAAGGGTGATCAGTCAGTAATGGTGCTGAATCTAATGGATAGATCTGATACTGCTTCTCGAAGGGGAGGTAGCTGTGAGTCACTATAGCAGTTGGAGATGATGGCTAGAGGAGCGTGAGGCATTAATGACCCTATTGTAGAGCATTCAAGGTGACTCTAACAAAATTTTAATGGCGGACTCAAAGGCTGCAAGATAATAACGACAGTTGTAAAAGATCTGCCCATGGATGAGCTTTGACCGACATGAGCAGGGGGTGCGCATTAAGTGCTTCATTGACTTCATTCCAAAGCCGTCTAGGGCTGACGTGTCCAAGTGCTGACTCATTTTTGAAATCCTAATGCAGGGTGCCAACCTTTGGTTATATATATGGCATTTTTTCCTTTTTGAAAAGTAGTTCTTGGTTAGGAGATTGCTGAAAGAGTGCACTATTCAGACTTTGTAACTAATTTTTTTATGGATACTATAGACTTGTAACACAGGCACTCCTTATTTTCTCAATAGAAAGTTATTTCCTTCAAATTTTTTCTTTGTTGTTTAGTAACTGGTTGCAAGTTACATGATTAAATTCTGTGTGATCCCTTTATTTGATCAAATTCCTTCAGTGCTAAATGCAAAGGATATTATGTCACAAATTTAGTCCATGTTAGTGATCTCTTTCTTTTGCATATTATATCTGTGAAAACATCTTGTTTTCCTTGTTCTAAGCATTAGAACAGTCATAACCTTACATAGACTCATTTTTGTGAACATAAATCTCTGTATTTTGAGATTGTTTAGCTCTATTGAGATTTTTTGTGAGTTTTCTATAGTATTTTCATATGTTTATCTTTGGTGTATCACTTGTTAGTGATAGGTTTTGGATTCAAGTATAGCTTTCTTACTCTTTTCCTTTATCATTCTTTAGTTTTTCCCAAGATATCTTAAGGGGAACCAGCCCATAATCTGGAGGTTCACTTCATTCCCAGGTCACCCACAACCTTGAAGTGTCCCCATGTGTCAATAGGTTGCTATAGTTGATAGCTTAGCAAGGGTGCAAACTTTATTTGACAACAATAACATTCCTTACAATTAGATTTTTAAATAATATTGTACAAATAATATTGTCTTTGAAATTTGTTATGTGGATTTTAATGTTGTTTTTTAAATTTAAGTTAGAGTAAGTAGAATCTAATGAGAAATGTTAAAAATATTCAACTAATTTATGTTTTCCTTAAAATTATGATTATTGAGATTAACTAGATAATTGATTGTATTTTGATTTCAAAATTGGAAATAGTTTAAAATTATAGAACCATATTATCCTTTGATACAAAAAGCTATGTCAAGGATTATTTGTATCTTCCTCATAATTATGTTTCACATATTAATTATTTCAGTGAGGATTGTGTGGATGATTTGGAAGTTGAAGCAAAGATTGGTTGAGATTGACAATGAAATATAGGTTGGATATTTTGATATACTCCAAAATCCTAAGAATAGAGAAGATGGTGAGTCACATTTTAATAGACCTTATCTTCACTTCTTCTATTCAAATGCGACCTCTCCAACCAATATATTGGATTGAAAAATAAATAATAGATATATATGAACTTACTCCTTTCTGCATATCTCCTAGAACTTACTCCTAAACCTCCTCCATTTACCCCACCATTAGATATGCATATTGGTATTAACCTACTCAAGTCTTATGAGACCCTAGATGGCTTCATGAATACATAAAAAATATTATGCATGATGTCTAAGATTTTAATTGTGATGGATTGATATATTCCAAGAATTTATAAATGAAGTATATTCATATATATGTATGTGTTTGTGTTTAAAATTAGTTTAAAAAATTCTTTGAGGGATTTATGTAAATATGACATCTTATAAAGATAATTTCATGTCATTTTGGTGTAGGTCATAACTTAACTTTTAATTTATCATTTATGGGAATGAGATCTTCGAGAAATTTATAGAAGGTCATAGATTGCCCATTTTTTGAATAAAATTTAGTGATGAATTTGTATTTTTTTGGATGTGCATTTAGATTTAAATTTGGAGAGATATTTTGGTGAGGAAAATATCTATGAGTTACCACATTTTATAAGTTAAAACTTACCTTATTTACTCAAAATTCCTTTGTGGACTCTCTTCTTTTCTTTGAATAAATGAAAACATGTTAAAAATCCATTCGGTCAAGTAATGTATATTAGGTTCAACTTATTTAGCCAAAATGAAAGGTGAAGAAGAGGGGTTGCCTGTTTTGGGATTTGATTATTATATGATTTGAGGATCTTGAGAAGAGGGAAGTGAAAGAAATCAAGAGTGTTTTGATTGAGAAGGATTTGGTAAAGCTTGTGAGAATATTATAAAGGGTGTTCTATCAACATATCAAATCTCCTTGGATTTTAAATTTTACTTGAGATAGTTCTCTTGTGATATTTTATTCATTTCCCAACTCTACCTTTCTTTGAAAATAATGGTGTTATTATTTTTATGTTTGTTAAATAATATGATTATCACAATTGAATGGAGCCTTAAGATTTTTGGCTAATTTCCTCTTTGTGCATATTTATTTAAAATAATGGACAAGTCTTCTTTATGTTCTTTAAATGGTTTTTGTGACTTTAAAGGGTCTTTCCTTTGGATTTAAGCTTTCTTTCCTTATCTAATACCTTTATTTGGATCAAGAGAGATATTTTATGTATGTTTGAGGAAGCCATATGTGTACCTAAAAAGTTCTTCAATGTTTCCATAAATTAATCTTGAGTATGTATGTGTGTGGATCCATCGTTACAATCTCTTAGCAAGGTGGGGTGATTATGGAGATCATTTAGATTGTTCAAGGGGTGGCTATAGTCTCACTAGCTTGGCACATGGTAGCTTGGAAGCCATGAAAACTTGGAATTCTTATCAGATAACATCAATATTAATTATGTTCCTACAATTGTGTTTCCTCCTTTAACTTTTAAATCCCAAACAGTTTCATCTCCTTCCCCATGGCTTAAATAAATTGTAACAAATAAAAGAAAAAAATTCAAGCATATGAACCAATTTTAATGTAGTATCTAAATTGCTAAGAGCTACTCCTCAACTAAATAAATCTCATACAAATTCTTGGTTGATGTTTGAATCCTTTGGTAACTAGTTTGTAGAAATTAATAAGCCCACAATGGATTAAATTGAAGAAGATATTGCATAAAAATATTTCCAATGTAGAACTAAGTCCATCTATGCATGAAGGAGATATTCACAATGCACAAATATTGGTTTCAAAATTGAAAAGGGTCTTTATGGAATGCAATGATTCTAGCATATGCAACAAATGGGTTTGTTGAAAAGGCTTTAGAAACTTTCAAGTAAATGCAATTGGTAGCTATAAAGCCAAATTCCACAACAAATCCAGGTTTGTTGAAAAGGTTTTAGAAACTTTCAAGCAAATGCAATTGGTAGGTGTAAAGCCAAATTCCACAACATTTAATGGGTTTGTTGAAAATGCTTTAGAAACTTTCAAGCAAATGCAATTGGCAGCTGTAAAGCCAAACCACAACCTTCACCCTGTCTGTGCCAAAATGGGAGCTTTGGAACAGGGTATATCAAATTAAAAATCAAATATTTGGGAGCTTTGGTCTCATGGAATTCTATCATACACACAAACAAATGGAATGCTATGAATAAATGATATACACAAAATGTATTTGATAAATCATTTGGGGTTTAGAAACTTTCAAACAAATGGAATTCAATCAGCCATGTATGATATAGGGAAGCAAAATAAAACCAACCTCAAGCAATGTGGAGGTCGAAGGTGATTGAAATAGCTCGCTCGAAGGTGGTATGTTGAAGATTCGCCCACAAATTCGTCATTGGCCATGCTTCACATGCTCCAAATTCACGTTCGTCGTAGATGAAATGGACTGTTGGTTCAACAGTGACAATGTTTAAAAATGCTCTATTTCAAGGGGTTTGAGTTAACCCCTGTTCACTCAAACCTATTAAAATATTATTAAATCGTTGACTTTAATGGGGTTCGAGCAAACTAGTAGCTCACTCGAACCATTTAAAGGATTTTCTCGAACCTGCAAGTTCGAGTGAACCCCCTAAAATATTGCAACCACACAAAAGTCACTTTTCCTTCCTCCATCAAAGGGTAAACCACTTATGTGGCTTCACCTAGATATAGAGGTCTAGCAAGAGGGAGATGGGGAGAGAGAGAGAGAGAGAGAGAGAGGGAGACATGTCTAGAGATAGAGAGGGGAGAGAGTAAAATAGAGGTAAAGATTATGATAGATTCAAAGAGGAATATGTAGACAAATAGATAGAAAGATAGAGGTGGAGGGGGAGATAAAGACAAAGAGATATAGTGAGATAGAGAAAGAAATATAGATGGAGAGGGAGAGGGAGAGATAGAGATATATATAAATGATGAGATAGAGTTATAGAGACATAAAGAGCTATAAAGAGGGGGAGAGGGGTTTTATATCTTACACCATTCTCATGTTTAAAACTAAATATTAGTTTAATTTTTTTGTAAATTTCACTATGTTTATAGTTGTTCTACAATTTGGATCACAATAGTTGTATTAGAGCATTATAATTAATAACAATTTGGTTTCAGAGATCATGTACCAAAATGAGAAACTAAAGACATCCCAAAGAAGATATGGGGTCCCACTCAAGCCCAATCCAAGAACAATATGCTATTGAACTGTAGACTTTTGGCACCCTAATTCTTTCTAGCACTTCTAGGGTTTTTCACCTAAAAGGAGAAAGTAGGGCCAAAAGTCTAGCTAGGTTCACTCAAATTATGCAAGGTATGATGTTATTTGAACTAAATGGAATGATCTAAGTGCAGTTATATGAAATAATTGACTGATTATGTATGCAAAACCTATGATTTATGCAATGTTTGAAAACATAGTTTTGTTTGCAAAAGCTTACAAGAATGAACAAGAATGCAAATTAAATCAAACAAAAAGTTTCTTTTTAGAATGTTTTCACCTAAGAAGCTAAAGAATACTGAAGAGTAATTTAGAGGACTAATAAAATTTGATTTTGAGCTGACTGGGACTCATTTACCACCTTGGGCGAATCAATCCCAGGTCAAGGTTTTTCTACACATAAGTTATTTTCTGTTAACTGGGTACTAGGATCTGGATCTAACTCAAAGCTGCATCTCAGGAGGGACTCATTCGCCATGCATGGTGAATCAATCCACTTTCAAATTTCTATGATTTCAAATCTTTGTTCTGCACCTTGACACCTGTACAACAATTTATGACGGAAACCTGAATCAGAATCTTAGAAAATTCTTGCAAAACAACTTAAGATTGTTTGTCTAATGAGGGGTTTTCCTTGGTCAAGCCCATAATTGGGTAATTAAACCTTGAATGAAAAAAAATCTGCATAAAACCCTAGCCTTAGTTGTGTTAAAGACTAGGAAAATCTGAAGTATTTCAAAAACCCTATTCTATTGTGCAAGAATAAGAAATGCAGATGAGATTTGTACGAAGCAAGATCTCAACCATAGAAATCTTACAAAACATCAAAAATAGAGATGAAATAACATGAAAATGAAATGTAAATGAAATGCAAACCTTAATCTAAAGATAGAGTGAAGATGGAAGATGGAATTGCTTTGAAACCAAGTCTTTAGGTGTGATTTGATGGCTAGTGGCATCTCTTCAACCTAGATTTCTCCATGATTCACCATAGGCATCCATCATAAACCCTTTGCAATGTCGAATCTTGACCTAAAGAGTGAGCTTCAAGACCTGAAAAAACCCTAGTTTGCTACCCTAAAACCTCAACTTTTACTCATGAGACTTGTTATAGAAGATTTGACTTTTAGAATTGTTTTTGTGAAATGACTAAAAGATGTGTAAAATGACTTAAAATGAGTATTTATAAGAAACAACACCTAATTTTCCTGTTATTTAGACTTAAGAGGCTGACATTCACCAGAAAATCAAGTTGAATTAATTAAATTCCCACTCAAAATTGTTTTTTTCCCTCAAAAGGGACTCATTCACCATCCTAGGCAAAGGGGTCCCACCAGAGGGGACTCATTCACTCAAGGTGGTGAATGGGTCCCACTATTGACTTTTGAAGGTGGGTTTTTGGGATATGAAAGAATTAAGTGTTGTTTGTCAGGTTTTAGGTGATTTCTCAGGTGAAACAGGCCTCTAAATAAAAAATAATAGGTCTTAGGGGCCTATAAATGTTGTTTTGAAGGATAAATGATGCAAAGGGACTCAAAAATGGGTCCAATTAGACATGCATTGTCTCTTTTGTCAAGAAGGTACAATTTTCTACATCACATTTAGCCCCCACTTTAGCACCCATATGACTCTACATGCATATGTAAGCTAAAGGATTCTAAACGATGCAATTTACTACATAAAAGGATACTCATTCAAAAGATGAGAGAATGAAGCCTCCAGTGTAGTTATCTGCAAAACCACAACATTAGGAACCACATCTTGTAACAAACATTCGTTAATCATATAAAAATCCTTTTGTCTTTAACTCCTAGAAATCCAATTCGAGGGTAGATGTATGCCCCCTTGATTTCGCTTTCTTTACAGAGGTGGAATCAAGGTAGCAATCTAGCCACGTCGAATAAGAAACATCATATCATAGGGAATTTCCAAGTACCATTCCTCATAACAATAGATGAAGGATGGTGTCGGGTGCAAAATCATGATTCCAATGCATCAAAAAACATGGAAAATGAACTACCCTAGGTCCTGTTATGTTGATTTGAAGAAGAGATACTTTATTGATTCCTAAAAGATAGTAACCCTATTTTAATGCATAAGAGTAAAAAGAGATAAAAATGGATTAAAAGAGGTAAAGAGGAGTAATTTGGCACTTACTATTCATTTTACCTTCTTGTAGCTTGAGAGTGATGAGTGAGATGAGGGGAAAATGTTGAGTTGAAAGGATTACACACCTTTGCGATTGGATGAGCTTCATGAGTAGGTGGCATGTGACGAGTTGTATTATGCTTGGTGAGTCGATTCTACAACTTTTGCCTTGTGATTTTGTACTAAGTTAGTGATTTTAATACATGGATAGGTTAATTTATTGTAGATTGGAATTTTTTTTCGCAAAGTGTCCCATTTGTTCGCAGAGTGTCCCTTTTGTTTGCAAAGTGTCATTTCTTTTTGAAGTGTCCTAAAAGGGTTATCAAGTGTCTAGGGCCATGAGAAAAGCACACTAGATTTACTTTAGCACACTTCCATGATGAAATATGTGAAAATTAAAGAAATTAGATGAATTTTAGAGCATTTTGTGATGATTTTGATAGGTCATTGCCTGTTCGCGACAACAGCTAGGGGGAAGACAACTCACATTTCTTAGAGATCATGCTCCAATGCTATCAATAGTAGAGACCAAGCATTTACATTCAGTACCTATATCTATTAGGCATATCGTATGCCATTAATGAGATACCATGACGCCATGCTTATGGCCCTATGTGAGCGTTGGAATGCCGATACTTGTACATTTCATCATCCCTTCGGGGAGATGACCATCACTCTTGAGGATGTACACTGCATTCTTTGAATTCATATTCGAGGATAGCGGGTATACTTCTAGGGGGATCGGTCATTCCACGAGAAGAAGAGGGACATGCAATATTTCCTAGGTGGACCTGTTCATGAGAGTAGGTTAGAGCACAGATCGAGCTCCCCCTACTACTATATTTACAAGATACTATTGTTAGATGGATTATGATGCACACAGTGGCACTGGTTCTCAATCCAAATGGACGAGTGACACACTTAGACAGAGGACTAGTACATTTGATTCGAGGGATGTATGAGAAGAGGATAGTGTATGCTTTGGGCCCCAACATTTTAGCATACTTATAATATGATCTTGGATGGTTTGTATTTTGAGAGATTGATAGTATGGTGCATTGTATGCTTCTGCAGGTGTGGTGCCATGAGCATATCACATGCACTAGGCATGTCAGATTCCCTTGTGCTATAGCTACAAGATATCCACTAGCATTCGACTTTCCTTTGTGACGCTTGTGGCAGTATGGGGATTTACACTTTTGGAGGGCGAGGTTTGACTGGCTGGAGGAGGACAAAATCTTATGGAGACCCTATCTACTCACTCTATAGTGGCCATATCCCATAGGACAGCTTAGGAGGATGCAGATGGATTGGTATCTAGCTGGGAGACATGACTATGTTGTACGACCTTTCTACTATGGACAAGTCATGTGACAGTTTGGATAGGTGTAGACACCACCGTAGGTGTGCCCTTTCATTAGATGATCAGTGCAGAGTGCTTAGAGGCTAGGTGATATTGTTTAGCTTACGATAGATCATGTTCGTGAGAGTGATTTTGATGATTCAGATCACAATCAGCCACCAAAATTTGACACTGATGATGTCAACGACACAGATGAGCATGAGGAGTGGTGGTCATTTACATGACCATCTCCTGTGTTCCCCATGGATTTCCCTATAGGTGATGTAGGATTAGCACTAGATGAGGGGGATGAGCCAGAGGATAGAGCAGAGGAGGTACGGTCTAGGCCAACAGATATTTTTACTAATGTTATTGATTATGAGTACCATTCCGATGTCGATCCTGACTATGAGGACCAGGATGGAGGAGAGGATGATGAGGAGGAGGATTATGAGAAGGATGATTATTATGAGGAGGAGCCACCCCTGAGTGAGGGTGATGAGGTAGCTATTGAGGATCGGTAGGAGCATAGAGATTCCTCACATACTTATAGGACCAGATCTCATGTAGTATCTACAGTGGACATCGGCACCCAAAGTCAGAGAGAGACTAGCATGTCCTCGATGCCCCTTAGAGAGGATGAGGTGGACATTCCTCATCCAACTATGAAGACATAGGTGATAACATTTTATTTTATGCATGTACCTTAGTGTTTTATGCTTTGTTTATATATATATATATCATGATGATATTTACTAATTGAGTACATTTTCTATCTTGCAAGAGTGACAAGAGACTGGTGAGAGTTCTATCGTTAGGCTTCCATGGAGATAGTTCCTGCATCCATCGACGAGGAGGAGATGGATTCTAAATATGTTCCCCCATTGATCGTGGAGGAGGAGCCAAGTTGCTCAAACCTTTTGCGAGATCACGGGCAGCATATGAGAGCATGAGGAGATGACTCTGTCAAGCGGAGAGTGCAAGACATACATTATAGACCTTAACATAGGTTGAGAGACTGCATGCAGAGTTGGCATAGACATGAGTGGAGAGGGATCAGATGGCAGAGGAGTGGCTTGTGGTTGTTGGTTGAGTACAAGGTTTGGAGTTCGCACTCAGATTTGGTAGTTCGCAGTTATAGTCACACATGACCATTTCACGATGTCTAGGGATCAACTCATGAGTACCAGAGCTTGAGGGTTCTAGTTCTCACAAACCTTTATGACTTTGTATATGATATTGAGATGTGCATAAAACTTATATATATATAGACATGTGCATTTGATGTTATTATGATGCGTCTCTTTTGTGGTTGAAATGTTCAATGCAATGTGATTAATTAAATGACTTATGATAAAATTATTTAATTAATGCTTACATGATTTAACATGATGAATGTGATCTAGTTTAAAATATATTTCAGTTTTATGGTAGATAGAACATTGTTGATTAGAAAAGAATATGTTAAATTAAATACACCTATAATTCATATAAGGATCTAATTTAACATAACACAAAGGTGAATAGTATGAATCGTAAAGTAACTATAAAATGTGCTTTAAATAATTACCTTAGTGCTCATGACAAACAAAAAATTAGTTGTCAAGAATGAAGCAATGTGAAAGTTATTTAGAATGATATCAAATAAATTTAAACAACATTGCTTTATCAATCATACTATTCAAAGAGGTTAGAGGTAATACCGATGAATATGTGCGACATTAATAGGTTCCTTAAGGGGTGTTCCATCAAGCTCCATTAAGACATAAGCACCAGACTCATAACTGGTATCAACTATGTAAGGTCCTAACCAAATAGGGTTGGATTTATCTTTGTCTTCATTATCAACGTTAGTATTATGTTGATTCTCAGAAAGGACAAAATCACCCTTACAAAATGTTTGAGGAATGACATACGAGCTATGTTTTCATTGTAATTTTTTTATGTAAGCTTGGAGATGCTTAAGAGTGTTAATGCGCTTTTCGTCGAGCATCTTGAGTTGGTACAAGTGTTTTTCTTTATAAATGGTATCATCAATAAGGTCCTAGAGAGCAATTTGTAATGTAGGAAATTCTAACTCCAAGGGCATGATCACATCAGTGCCATAAACAAGGTTATAAGGTGTAGTTCCTGTTGTTAATCTAACACTCATTCTATAAGCCCAAAGAACATAATGTAATTGTGTATGCCAATCTTTATGATGTTTGTTAATAGTTTTCTTTATAATTTGTTCTAGAATATTATTAGTGTTTTCAGCTTGTCCATTAGATTATGGATAATATGGTGTGGAAAATCGATATTGAATGTTGAATGTTTCAAGAAATTTTTGAACTTTATTATTTTTAAAGCCTGAGTTCCATTGTCTGTAATGATTGCGGAAGGGAGTCCAAAGCAAGAAATTACATGTGTTCCAATATGAAACAACAAATTACTTCAACAGTCATAGAATGGAGAGGAATAGCTTCCACCCACTTCATGAAATAGTCTATTGCGGTGAGGATGAACATATGTCCAGCGGAAGAGGGAGGTGAAAATTTCCCAATAAGATCCAATCCCCACACTGAGAACAACCAAATGGGAACTTGGGCATGAAGCTTAGAAGTAGGAGCATAAATCAAATTTCTATGCTCTTGACATCTGTGACATCGTTTAACGTAAGTGAAACAATCTTTCTCCATATGTTGCCAATAATAACCCACATGGATAAGTTTTTGCACTAATGACCGTCCTCCAAAAAGACCACCACAGGCACCAGCGTGAGCTTGCTCAAGGGCTATAGGGATTTGAGAATCTTTAAGACACCTTAGTAAGAGACCATTAAAGGATCTTCTATATAAGACATTAGCAAGAATCACATATTTAGCTGCTAGTTTACGTAAACATTTTCTAGTGTTTGTCATTGTGGGCTCGGGAATGGTACCATCTTTCAAATAATGGTAAAGTGTGTCATACCATTCACATGAGTTATGTTGAGTGGTAGTTAAAATGTCTTCTAATTGACTATCAATGGAAGGTTTCATGATGGAGTGAATAACGAAAGTGAATGTTGGTGAAGGATCAAGAGTGGATATAAGAGAGGCTACACTCGCCATTGCATCCACATGTCAATTGTCTTTTCGTGGGATGTTATCAATGGTGAATGATTCAAACTTCTCTAATAGTTTCATTGTAAGATCCTTGTATTTTAATAACTTATCATGTTTAGTTTGATATGTACCATTGATTTTTTTGATAACTAATTGCAAATCACAAAAGATCTTGATATATTTAGCATTCATTGTTAAAGTAGCTCGCAAACCTACGATTAATGCCTCATACTCAGCTATGTTATTTGTGCACAAGAAATTCAATCAATAGGACAAGGTAAGAGATTGCTCATCAGGTGGAATTAAGACCACTCTAGCACTGGAACCCATTCTACACTTAAATCTATCAAAATACAATTGCCATGTGTTAACATCAGCGGTTAAGACACTATCATCAAGGAATGATTCATGATTAGGTAAAGCAAGAGGATAAGGAGTGTCAGCTAAGTGATCGGTTAAGGCTTGTCCTTTGATTTCTTTTTGTGAAACAAACTTAAGGTCAAACTTAGTTAACAACATCACCCACTTAGCTAAGCAGCCAGAAAGGTCTATTTTGTTTAAAAGATGCTTAAGGGCATCACATTTTTTCATCACTTGTATTTCAACATTTAGTAGATAATGTCGCAATTTACTAGTAGCGAATACAAGAGCTAAGGGTTCTTTCTCAATTGGTGAATATCGAGTTTCATAATCAATTAAAGTTTGACTAATGTAATAAATAGGATGTTCTTTTCCATTATCATCTTGTTGATCCAACAATACTGCAAGAGCATGGGTTGAAGTAGCTATGTACAAGATAAACGGTTTGTTAGGCACAATGGGTTGTAAAACAGGTGGGCTTGCAAGGTATTTCTTTAAACTCTCAAAAGCCTGTTTACAATCCTCGTCCCAATCAAAAGGTACACCCTTTTTAAGAAGGTGCATGAAAGGTAATGTGTGATCAGCTAAAGATGCAACGAAATGACGTATAGCTTGAATTTGACCTTGTAACATTCACAATTGAGAAATGTTCCTAGGAGCTGGCATGTTAATGATTTCATCAATTTTCTTTGTATCTACCTCAATGCCTTTGTGAGATATGACAAACCCTAAAATTTTACCACTATCTACGCCAAAGACACACTTTTTCAAATTTAAGCACATATTATATTGTCGTATTCATTTGAAGATTTTCTGAAGAAAATTTAGATTGTCTTGTCATGTTAAAGATTTAGCTAAGATATCATTAACATAATCTTCCAAAATTTTGTGGATGTAATCATGAAAGATTAATTTCAGTGCTTGTTGATAAGTCGTGTTGACATTCTTTAATCCAAAGGGCATCAGAACCCAACAAAATGTTCCCCAAATAGTTGTAAAGGAAGTTTTGTATTGATCTTGAGGGTTAATAAGGATTTGATTATAACCAGAAAATCCATCCATGAATGACAACAAAGCATGTCCAGCAGTTGAATCCACGATCATGTCAATATTAGGAAGCAAGAAGTCATCTTTTAAAGAAGCTTTATTCAAGTCGCAAAAATCCATACATATTTTAATGCGATTATTGGGACAATGTTTGAGATCCAAGGAGAATAATCAATAGGTAAAATGAAGCTTGCATAAAGAATTTTTTCAAGCTCGACTTTAACACATGCAAGGCTATGTTAGGGTGCATTTTTCTTATCTTTTGACAAACGGGTTTAACATTTTTAGCAAGGACAATGTTGAGTGTCACAATTTTTGGGTCAATTCATGGCATATCAGAATATTTCCAAGCAAAAATTTTAGGAAAATTGTGAAGTAAAGTTATAGTATCTTCTTGTTCTTCATCATCAAGGAACTTCCCAATCTTAATAACTTTGTGTTTATCATCAATGTTCATTGGCACTTCAATTGTATCTCCTAAAGGAAATGCATTAGGTTTAAGAACGTCAAGCTCATAGGGTTCTTCAATGATATCATTTTCATCTTGCTTGGTAACAATCATAGCATGAAGAGTTCATTTCATGGCAGTAGGAGAGGATGTGTCATCATAAACTCCTAACATTTGTTTCAGAGTTTCATCATTGTCAACATACCTCCATGACAATTGTAAGTTTATATCAACCAATTCAGGATGTTTGAGGGTGAGTATATGTTTTGGTTGACATACTAATAGCGTTGATGTTCAAAGATGGGCGTTGAGTAGCTTTTTTCGTTTTAGAAAAAGAATAAACCAATCCAATTTTTGTCTCTTGTTTCTTTGGTTCAATAGGAACACGAATACCTTGTTCATGTTTTCCACACCCTTTTCCAGTATATCCTAGTTGTTTCATAAGTTCATAGCCTTTTCCATAAAGTTGTTCCATTTCTTTCAAATTAGGTGGGGATTGATAATCTATCTCATCAAAATTTGTGGTGTATGTTACATTTTCTTCCAAATTAGAAGAGAAAGGTTTGAGAAGATTGTTCGGAATTTTGAGTTGAAATGATTGTTTGTTATTCATGTTTTTCATCTATCTTTGGTGTGATTATGTATTCTCCCATTAATGAAGGTGTGAATTCTAAGGATACCCAATCATCACCAAAGAACTTAGATACCAATGATTCCACATCATTTTGTTCTCTTTCAAGAGGGTCTATGTTGGATGTTGGAATTAATGTTTTTAGAGGTTTTGTAGCTCCTTTTTCAAGGTGCAAGCAACTTTCAGGCTCAGGGTCTATTTCAACTTGATAAATGTGATTGTTATAGACATATTTCATGATATGATGAAGGGTCGAAGGTACTACATTCATCTCATGAATCCATGGCCTTCCTAAAAGAAGATTATATGAAAGATCATAAGGCATAAGATGAATGGGTATGTGCAAGATCATCATGGAAAAAATAGGCCCTTCAGTGGCGAAAAATCCAGAAAAATCAGATTTAGGCAATTTGACATAAAACTTTGAATAAGCTATCTATATGATTTCAAAAATATGTAAGAATAGAATCTATAGCAAATTGAACATAGTTTCTAAACTACTAGGTTTCTTTTAAAAAAAAAAATCTATTCGGTGAAAATTTGAAATTTCAATGCAGTAGCACTTAAATTTCAGGGAAAAAATAAGTAGGTGTCTATCTAACCACCCTAACCACAATAAAATGATAATAAATTTTTAAAATATTTTAGGTATAAGTAGAGGACTCTGTCCCGATGTGATGCAAATTTTTTTGTAATTTTTTTCCAAGTAAATAATTAATTATGAATTTTTTATTACAACTTTAAAAATATAAAAACTCATATGTCTGACCACCTTAACTTGGTCAAAACTTCATGAAATTCATTTTTTTTAATCCTATAGTATGCGAAGCATAGAATGTGATGCATGTTTAGGATTCAAAAAATGTGATACCCTTTGAAAGCTATAGATTTTTTTCAATCAGCCTATCAATAAGGACTTTAGTAGTAATTCAAATAGAAAATGAATAATAATTATTTATTAAATTCAAAGTAAAGCATAATTTATGTTGGTGGAAATTTGAAAATATCCTTTGAAAACCCTTTTCGTTTCAACAATTTTGGGTAAAAAAAATTCATTAGCCACATACCCTACACATACCCATCATATCACCACTTTTTGGCCCATCATGATCCTGCACATACCCGAATAGGATTTTGCAAAGTAGCGACCTCAACCGTAATAGGTAAAGTGATTATACCAAGCGGTTGCTTTGTTGTATTGTCAAATCCTTGAATGAATAAAAAATTAGGTATTATTTGTGACCTTTCAAAGTGCAATTGATCAAGGAGATTCACACTACACACATTAAGAGCAGAACCATTATCAATGAGGGCTTGTTTGATACCTATGTGATTGAATTGAGCAATTATCATAAAGGCTTCATTTTGTTTATGTAACTCTAAAGGAGGAATCTTATGTTGATGGAAAGCAATGTCAAGATTATTTTGATTTGACATTCCATGGATTAGAGCTACCACGTCATTCAAAGTAGTACCAAGAGGAACTGTAATTTGTTGTAAGGATGTTTGAAGGGTAGTGTGGTAATTTGGTGAATTCTAAAGTAAATCCCAAAGGGAAATATTTGTAGGAGTATTCTTTAATTGTTCAACAATATCATACTCCTTTGTGTGTGGGAGGTAACAAGGAGCACTAGGCGGATTGGGTAAAGGTAAAGAGGGTGGGGTTGGTTGCAGTGGTTGTGGATTGTTACAGGTATTATATGTATGAGAAACATTAACATTACTAGATTACGAAAACATATTGGTTTTAGGTGGGTAAATAGTGTACTAAAGTTGGTTAGAGGGATGAAGTTTATGGGAGGGTGGGTAAAGAATAAGTTGAGGTTGAATGACATTAACATCTTTGGTTTTAGTTTTCTCACAACATACCTTAGGGGGTGATTTGAGTGAGATGAAGTCCTGAAGGGACTCGTCTAACAAGTCCAAGTCATTACCACTAAAAGGTTTGAGGGCTGAGTTATCGTCAATTGGTTTAAGGTGTTCAAGAGAAGCATTAGAGGTGTTAATATTCATTATCGTGAGTTTGTCACAACAAACCTTAATGGAAGGCTTATGTGAGATGACGTCCTAAAGGGCTTCATCTAACAAAGAAAATTCATTGCAATCAAAAGGTTTGAGGGATAAGGTATCATTAACTTGTTTAGGCTTCTCATGGCAAGCTTTAGAGGTTGAAGTGAGTGAGAGAAAGTCCTGGAGAACTTCATCTAACTTGTCTACATCATCACTACTAAGGGGCTTGGATGAGATGTTGTTTCTAAATTGAATCAGTTGTTTGATAGGTTGGTTTGATATTTTTGTTTTTGTGTTTTTATGTATTGATGAAGTTGATCTAAAAGAACTAGGAACAAATACTAAAAAGGAAATTTGCAGAAATCTAAAACTATCCATAAATGCCATGAAAGAGAATGAAGTTTATGCTAAGAAACAAAAAATAACTAAACTATGTAGAAAATAAACTACAGAAAATAGAAATGTGCAATGCAATAAATTGAAATTTGGAAATTTTGATTTAGAAACTGCAGTGGGACTGATTCGCCCAGGGTAGCGAATGAGTCCCAGGGGAGGTATTTTTATTTGTTTTTCTAATTTTTTTGAGCTTTCTAAAGGTTTTCAGGTCTATAAAATGCAAATACATATTGAAAATGCAAATTTTTAGAATGATGAAATGAAATGTAATAATCAACTTTAAATGATGCTTTCACGAATGCAATTTTAAGAAGCCCTAAGATGCAAAACAGTGCAAAATAGCAAGGAACTTAAGTCCTAAGATACAAGTAGAAGTAAAAATTAGAATGATAAGATGTTCAAAATGCAAGTTCACCAAAATGAGCTGTAGATTTTTGGAACCCTAATCCTTTCTAGCACTTTTAGTGTTTTTCACCTAAAAGGAGAATGTAGGGCCAAAAGCCTAGCTAGGTTCACTCAAATTATGCAATGTATGATGTTATTTGAACTAAATAGAATGATCCAAGTGTAGTTAAATGAACTAATTGACTGATTATGTATGCAAAACCTATGATTTATGTAATGTTTGAAAACATAATGTTGTTTGCAAAAGGCTTAAAAGAATGAACAAGAATGCAAATTAAATCAAACAAAAAGTTGTTTTTAGAATGTGTGCACTCGAGAAGCTGAAGAAGATTGAAGAGTAATATGGAGAACTGATTAAATTTTATTTTAAGTTGACTGGGACTCATTCGCCACCTTGGGCAAATCAGTCTCAGGTCAGGGTTTTTCTACACAAACTATTTTCTCCAACTGGGTACTAGGATCTAGATCTAGCTCAAAATACATCTCATTAGGGACTCATTCACCATGCATGGTGAATAAGTCCACTTTCACTTTTTTGTGATTTCAAATCCCCACTCTGCACCTTGACACTTGTACAACAATTTCTGACGGAAACCCAAATCGGGATCTTGGAAAATTCCTACAAAACAACTTTATATTGTTTTTCTAATGGGGGGTTTTCCTTGGTCAAACCCATAATTGGGTAATTAAACCTTGAATGAATAAAAATCTACATAAAACCCTAGCCTTAGTTGTGTTAAAGACTAGGAAAAATTGAAGTATGTGAAAAACCCTATTCTATTGTGCAAGAATAAGAAATGCAAATGAGACTTGTATGATGCAAGATCTCAACTCTAGAAATCTTACAACACATAAAAAATAGAGATGAAATAACATGCAAATGAAATGCAAACCTTAATCTAAAGATAGAGTGAAGATGGAAGATGGAATCACTTTGAAACTAAGTCTTTAGGTGTGATTTGATGGCTAGTTGCATCTCCTCAACCTAAATTTCTCCATGATTCACCATAGGCATCCATCATCAACCCTTTGCAATGTTGAATCTTGACCTAAAGAATTCACTTCAAGACCTGCAAAAAGCTAGTTTGTTGCCCTAAAACTTCAATTTTTACTCATGAGACTTGTTGTAGAAGATTTGACTTTAAGAATTGTTTTTGTGAAATGACTAAATCATGTGTAAAATGGCTTAAAATGAGTATTTATAAGCAACAACATCTAATTTTCCCATTATTTAGACCTAATAGGCCCACATTCACCAGAAATTCAAGTTGAATTAGTTAATTCTAGCTCAAAATTGAATTTTCTCTCAAAAAGGACTGATTCGCCACCCTTGGAAAATAGGTCCCACTAGATGGGACTCATTCGCCCAAGGTGGCGAATGGGTCCCACTACTGACTTTTGAAGGTAAGTTTTTGGGATATGAAAGAATTAAGTGTTGTTTGTCAAGTTTTACATGATTTCTCAGGTGAAACAAGCCTCTAGATAAAAAATAATGGGTCTTAGGGGCCTACAAGTGTTGTTTTGAAGGATAAATGATGCAAAGGGACTCAAAAGTGGGGCCAATTAGATGTGAAATTGTCTCTTTTCTCAAGAGGGTCCAATTTTCTATGTCACAACTATCTACATCTAATCATTTTGAAACATCCAAAATGTTCAAGAAATTCAAGTCTCATAAGCCTTTTAAAGTATTTTTATAACTTGTTTCTTCCATTTGGGGTAGTAAATGTTTGTAATTTTCTTTAATGAATAAGCTGATTGCAATGAATAAATTCTTTGCAACATCTATAGCTACTTTGAGGGTTATCCCACAATAGTGGTTTACAATTTTTGGCCAAATTGGACATTGAATTTTTTTTTTTTAAGTAAATCTTCACTTTTGGGCACCTATAGCGGCTAAACCATGAGGAATTTGAAGATGATGCAAACTAGAGTTTTGTGAAATTTTGTTTGTAGATTCTAAATATTTTTTTTTTTTTTTTGGAATTAGATTGTACTTCTTTTTCCATCTCCCTCGAAAACTAGTTTTTTTCATAAAACAACATTTTTACAAAGTGATGCTCACTGTATAAGCATAACATTTTTCCATGAAGGAGACAAGTCTAATTCTTTCAAATTTAGATTTATAACTCTGATATCTAGTGCTTCCACTTGGATAGATAACTTTTATTGAATATTTTTTCTTTAATCAAGTTTCAAATTCAAACCAATTACAATTCGGACATAGTGCGATTGTATAACGTGTAACTTTTTTTGTATGTATCAAATTTTTATTTTTTGGATCAAGGACTTCAATATGTGGTGCACTCATATTTTTCAAAAAAAATTGAGAATATTCTATTTTTCCACATGTGCAAAATAGAGAGTTTGATTTTCGTGAAAAACCTACATTCACAAGAAATTAAAAATAAATATAATAATAAAATTAAATTTATTTAAAATTATACTTTTGGGAAGCTTATAATAAGGACTACATTCTTACAAAAAATAAATTTTAAGTGAATTCATTTGATCCCCCAAAAGGTAAATCAAAAGTTGTTTTTTATCAGCATTTTGATAGGTGTAAAGGAGACTCCATTATAGGTATGGTTTAAAACTAGTGGGGTTATATCCAATGGGGTTTGATCTAAGGTAGTTTGATCAAACCATTTTCAATTGGAATGCTTTAAATGAAACTTTTAAGGCTTAAATCATTATATTTTCTAAAAATATGTAATCTCAACAAAAATCAAAATCTCCCAGAAATTGTAAACTAGCTTTGTGGGATCACCTAAGAGTTAAAAATTCAGATGCCACTATAGTGATCCAAACTGCAATAGATCTATAATCACTATGAAACTTACAAAATTATGAAACTAATGCTAAATAAGAATCTAGGATTGGTGAAGTATCTAAAATTGTAAAGGCTATAATATAAAAACTGAGGAAAAATTTCAACTGAACCCAAGAGGGACTTTTTTTTAGGGCATTTGAGCAACTCTATGAGAGATGGTCTCAAGTCAAATTTGGATGTCAAACTATTGGAAGGATAAAAAGTGAAAAGTGGAGCATTAGAATGGTTGCTAAAAATGGGATGAGGGGGTTTTGATCTGAGGCAGGATGTTGTTGAATTCACTCGTAGAGTAGATTTGTATATGGGGATTAGTTGCATAAGAGATAAAGAGGGTCACTATGCCTTGGCAATATTAACTAAATGGTTTTTTGTGATATTCAAAGGTATAGACTAATAGAGATGCAAAAAACTCCATAGAAGATGCTTGCTTAATTTTCTTGAACTTGTTGCAAGGATACCTAAGGTGGAGTTGGTACTTTGTCATTATCAAGTTTGATGGTAGTCTATTTGCTCTGCCTTTGCTGGCAAGCTATGGTAGGCTCTAGTTAAAGATTGCTCACATAGAGTTGCATTTTCACACATTTTCCTTTCTTTTGATACACTTTAACCTCTTTTGGAGTGATTGATTCACATCTACAATTATAGAAGTGGGTGATGATTTTTATAGAAAATGCCATTAATTTGGGGCTCCTACAAGGCTCCACAAATTTTTAATTTGAAATATATCCTACTCAAGTACTAATTAGTAGTGTTAATCTATCACCCTTCCCACATAATTTGCAAACTAGTGTGATAGGTTGGACATTTATGTTGAAAATTTTGAAAACTCTTTGATGATTTTTATTTCATAAATGCATTGGGTGTAGGTTGAGCACATGCTTGGACGAACACATATAATGCTTTTGAGTCAAGACATTCATGGAAAGTGTTATCAGGGGTTTTTATAAATTTACTTTGTTTAACTTGACACTTGGTATCTTTTCAAACGTCATGTACTTGTAACTCCAAAAAAAAATTCCCTATAAAATTATATCATGTGTACCCAGAGTAACCATGTGGGTTGCATGATTTAAAAATATATTTTTTATAAACTATTTTAAATTTGATCATTTTTATGTTGATTAGTATGTTCTCAATTTTTTTAGATATAATGGTGTTGTCTTGTTTTCACAACTTGTTATCTTGATGATGGATCATGGAGTTTGATCCAAAATGTTGATTTAAAAAACTCATAGTTTCAAGTTAGAAGTTTTAGCAATACATTATAATGGACTATGGAAACTTGAAGTTGTTAACTTGATATTTGTAAAAAAACACTTACAAAAAATTAGAGCAGTCTATTTTAGAGTTGATCAATTTTCAATTGGTTAATTTGAATAAAATAAAGAGAAACCTAATTAATTTGATTAATTTGAACACCATTCACTTGAAATATGAGATACTAAGTACTAGTATGAATTAGAAGTGCTCAATATAGACATTGAAGAAATCAAGTTTTAAAAAACTAATAAAAGAAAGATAAACCTTAAAACCAAAACCCTATGTCATGTAAGAATGTTGGGCTTACAAATATATGTCTATGAAAAAAGAATGGTTTCCTTTTAATTTATTTCTAGGATAAATAATGAAATAAAAACAAATCCTAAGCCTTTAGAGTTGGAACTAGAATAATAAGTACAAAATTAAATTTATGAAATTTAAATAAATTATAGAAGATACATAAGCTGAAATCTCGATGATATAATATCTTTTCAAAAATCAAGTATTGATTCACCAATGTGTGTGTTGAATTGATCTAACACATGCAATACTAGACCTAGACTCACATAAGTAAACTAATAAGGAGTGTACGACTATAACATATTTTTCTCAGCTTATACTTGTGTTTGAAGTGGGGTGGTGTCTATAGACAGTATTGAAGAACTTGCTAAGTGAGTTGTTCTTATTAAGGGCCATAGGCAAATCGATTCAACAATAATGTTTCAAGTAGAAAACACATATAATATACCTAAGACAATGTATATTGATATATATTTTGATAATGTAATTAGAATCTAAAATAGTGTTGCTACAATGACATGCACATAGATTATCTTGTGGATTTCCTATGTAGCTTCAGGGAGGCATTGGCTTGTGAGGGCAAGAAAATTTGGCTGCCCAAACCTCCTTTAGCAATCTTCCCTTACGGTGTTTCTATACTAGGTGTGATTGGCTCTGAGGGTTGTCCCTTCCTCATTCGGCACTCAACACATTTTCTTGGTTTTTTTGGATAACGTCACTTGCAATAAGGTTGACTATTTGTAGAATCATGTGCTCATTTGCAGATTTATGAAAATACGGTGGAAATTATGTGATTTTCATTTGTGGAACGTAAAAAATTGGGAAGAATATATGCAAGAATAAATTTACATTTAATCTTGTGTTAGGTGTTTTTTATTCTAGAACTTGACTCCATTAAAGATAAAGAGATGGTGCTAAAAGCTGGCCCTTGGATTTTTCAAGAGATTTTTTATGAATGAAATATTGGTTCTCATATTTTGATCTTCAAACCAAGTCTTTTTCAATTTCTTTTTCTAGGTGTAGTTACATTATCTTCCCTTGCAGTTCTGGGAATTGGAGTTCTCAAAGGTCATTGGAAATTATTTAGACAAGTATTAATGTATCTCAAAAGAAACAACTGATTATGAAATTTTTACTTGTGCACATTTATGTGTTGAGATGGATCTATCCAAAGGGCTTCCTGTTGAGACCTCTCTAAAAGTGGGCAATAGATGTTGAAGACTACCCATTGATTATGAAAAAATAACTTTTAGATGTAGAAAATATTTTTGAATTGATCAATCCACCTTTCAATGTCAAAAGTTGCAAACTCATGAGCAAGGTAATTTCATGCACCAAATTTGGAAGACCCATTTGGTGGTTTGGGGAAGAGTCCCTTCATTATGTCATTGCACCCAATGTTCAAAATCATTTGGCTTCTACCCAAGCTCTTTAAAAGGCCATTTTGAAGCCAAATTCTTCCACTTCACCTAATGGACATGATCCATCTATTGGAGCCATTGAAGAGTTTTTTAATATTGGGGATTTATCACTTGCCTCTTCAATCTCAATGGAGAGAGAGATCACAAAGATTGTAGACAAATATGAGGTCTCATTAATGATACTAAAGGTTGTAGGGATTGTTGCTATTGAAGGGAATAAGAGCAACTGAAAAGAAAAATCCAAACTACTCCCTGGGTGCATTCCTCACAAAGATCAAGATTAGACAAAAGTTAAAAGGAAGAAGTCTCCCCCTTCAAAGGTTAAGCATCAAATGACACTAAGATCATTAATGAAAGGGAGAAACGTTGAACAATGAGTGAACTTGTAACATTCTTGTTCAATGGATGATGCAAATTTTTGTTGTTTGTATTGATTTGTTTAATGGGAGTGGAACCCTTGTCCACAATTTATTGATAAAAAAAAAAAAAATTACTTATGAACATGTTATTGATAAAGGACACTCTAATCAAAATGAAGTCAAGATATAAGAAAAAAATGTGAATATATAATTTTCACCATTACAACTACATTTGCTAATGTTAATATGATAGAATTGTAGCCTTAAAATAAATTAAAAAAATATTATATGAAAGTGTGCAATTTTGAGTGTATAATTAGATTATTGTTCATTCCAAAATAAATTCAGCAAAATATGATCTCCCTTCATAAAACTTAAGAAAAAAAGAGAAACTCCTGATGTACAATCTTTATGGGTATGCTTTCTATTACTTAATTATCATAACTTACAATTTTAAAAAGTCAATTTGACACTTTATTGAGACAAAAATAGATGAAATATTACATCAAAATTTAATTTTGATAGATATATTAAATATTAAATTATATATATATACCATTAAATTTTATATATTTTAAATTATCACATAAGTGAACAGACCATTAATTTTTTTTTATAAGATTATGTATCTGAATGATTGATATACTCAAAAAATTTATATAAGATTATATATCTGAATGATGACATACTCTTCCAAAATAAAATATATTTTTACATTTGAAAGACAACTGTCGCAAAAATTTGGCTTAAAAGGCACCGTCGACTGTTAAAAACTTAGGCCCTCCAAATTTCCATGATGAACCGAACGGGTCGACACCTGGCCCGAGTAACAATGGGGGCCGAACGGCTCCCCGAAGGGTGTGCAGGATGGCTTCTGCCGGATCACTTGCACGGTGCAGCCTTTTTCTCTCAACTAGGCAGCAGACAAAATTCCTGTCCCATCTCGTTGATTTTACCCTTTTCAAGCTTTACCCTGTTAGAGGGGAGAATGCAATGGTGTTTTAAAGCTTGATCAATCAACTTCTCTTGAAATCTATACAGAATTCACACATTCTGTGAGATGATGAGTGACTGGAAGGGCACTGTCAGATTGCAGGGCTGCTGAAATTGTGAAGTTCTGTTGAGGAATGAATGGTTGAGAAGCTGCGAGGCCGTCCATCTCTTTCCTGCGTCCTTTTGAAGACAACATCTGATGAAACTCTGGAACTCAGCAGATGCACTGGCGGGCGCAGAGGGCGGCTCTCCAAAACATATGGCACACATGAGTGCTGGCCAATCTGCCTGCTCTCCGGCTGCTAGAAATGGGAAATGACCCACATAGCATTCCAACAGTGTCAATCCCAAGCTCCAGATATCTCCTGCATAGCCATTATATCTCCCACCATAGCTCTGTGGATCGAATCTCTCGGGGCTCATGTAAGCACATGTACCCACATAGGAATTGCAGCAGGAATCTATGTTGTGTGATACAATCCTGCTCACCCCAAAGTCTGCAATTTTAATTCGCTGGGTATTCTTGCTAATCAACAGATTGGCGGGTTTAATGTCTCTGTGAACAATCCGCTCTTTATGAAGGTATTTCAATCCCTCGAGTACTTGGCGGGCAACCTTTGCCAGGGAGGACTCACTCATCCTTGTCTTGTGCTTTAACAAATCGGCCAGGGAGCCTCCATCCATGTATTCCAGCACAAAATTAATGTTTCCTCCCTCGTGGAAGATACCCTGACATTTGACAACATAGTGAGAATCGATTTTCCTAAGGATGTCCATCTCCCTGTTGATGTGGGAAGAGAGGGAGGAATCATGGTCCAGGCGGATAACTTTAAGGGCATAGTAGGTGGAGGATTTGCGGTGGAGGGCCTTGTACACTATGCCTCCGCTACCGTGTCCCAGCTTTCCCACTCTTTCCAAATCACACAGCTTCTCTACGCCCCGTGTTGAAGGTACCTGTCTGGGCTCTGGAAGAGGCAGAGGCAGAGGAAGAGGAAGAGGCGCTCTTTGCTGTTGTGCAGGGATCGGAAGCTTCAATCCTAACCGTTTCTTTGATGCCATTCTACTAACGATTTTTCTTTTTTATCAGAGATGGAGAAAGGTCGTTGGAACTTGGTGCTGCGGAGACAGATTTTAGGATGTAGCTATTATAAAGATGAGAGGCAGGGGAGCGTCCTTCATCCCTGAAGAGGAGGAAGCGAAGGCAGCTCTGACGAAGTAGCCGGTGTTGTCGTATGTGAAGGAAGGCAACTTGTCTCGAACAGTGTGACGTGATAAAGATCACGTTGCGGTGGGCTCTGGGCGGAAAGGTAGATAAGACAGATAAAGCTCAGTATCATCTTTAATCATGGGGCACCATGAAAGGGAAATGGCGCCCAAGTTGGGAGTTCCATTGTCCCGGAGTCATGACTTCCGACTCCCTAAGTGGTTCGTCTAACTTTCTTTCGGAGGGATTTTGGCTTTTGGAAATTGGAAGTTCCAAGTGAAAAAACTAACGATAAGGAGGTCATGGCGTCTGAATGCATTCTCCACGTGCAGATATGATAAGAGTAAAACAGTTGCCTGATTTAACAATTCTTTTTGCAGACTGTACCGATTCATTGCATGGGCTTATAAGAAATGGTGTGGCCCATGTGAGTTATTTAATAAGATTGTATTAGACAACGTGACAATGAAAATTATTAAGAATGGTATCATTCTTAATGATTTCTAATAATTTCATATGATAAATAATGTGAGAAATTGGGCCAGC
The DNA here is from genome assembly GCA_007258455.2 of Sequoia sempervirens. Lineage (NCBI taxonomy): Eukaryota > Viridiplantae > Streptophyta > Pinopsida > Cupressales > Cupressaceae > Sequoia > Sequoia sempervirens. The sequence continues at coordinate 23,698,083 of VDFB02000013.1, forward strand.
ATCCTAGTTTCTGCCGTTTTATCTATCAAAAATAATGTGAAAAATTGAATATAATGATTTCCTTTTCAGTCACATTATTATTTTTGTTCAAGGAAATAAGAAAAATGTTATATTCAATAAAAAACTTATCACAGTATGTCAAAATTGTCAATCAGAGTTATCTATTATCATACAAAGTTGTTATATTCTTCTCTAGGAGGTGGATAATGATAAAGTGTAGTAGAAAATAGTATATCCTCTTTCAAGAGTTTAAATAGCATATGTATTGTGAAGAGGTGTAATGGATGTATTATTTAAATGTAATGAATGTTAAGTTGATTATTTACATTTATGATGAATGAATTCTTGTTAATTATTATTCATGAATTGTGCTTGAGTAAAATGTGACTTAAAAATTAGGTAGTGGTAGTCCATATTCACTATTTACTAGCAATTGCACCTTGGTTTGCAATGGGTACGTCGACGAGGTGTGGAAGGTCAATTAGGGAAATTTTTTGATCTATTTTTTACATACGTTTGTGCAGTAAATGAGGTCAATTGGTAGGCCATTTATCAAATGATGTTGTTTGTGCAACAAAGGTCTCAATGTAGAAGTGATAGCTTCAAATCAACTATTTTTTTGAAATAGAAAGATAATCAGGGATATAGAGAGGAGAGGGAGGGATAAAGAGAGGTGAGAGGGATAAATAGAAATGCAAGAAATAAATGTATAGAGAGGGAGAGAGAGGGATATATAGAGATTCAAGAGATTTAAATATAGAGAGAGTGAAAGAGGGAGAGAGAATGATAAAGATAGAGATAGGAAGTGATATAGAGAGAGAGGTAGAAAGAGGGAGAGATATAGGAGTAGAAAGAGATATCAAGATAGGGATAGAGTGAGAGATGAAAGAATAAATATGGAGAGATAGAGATAGAGAGACATGGATATATAGATATAGAGGTCTAGGAAGAGGGAGAGGGAGAGAGAGGGAGACATGTCTAGAGATAGAGAGGGGAGAGAGGAAAATAGAGGTAAAGATTATGATAGAGAGAGAGAGAGTAATATGGAGACAAATAGATAGAAAGATAAAGGTAGAGGGAGAGATAGATAGGGAGATGGAGAGAGAAAGAAATATAGATGGAGAGGGAGAGGGAGAGATAGAGAGAGATATAGATGAATTTAGATAGAGTTATAGAGACATAAGGAGATATAAAGAAGAGGAGGGTTTTCAGATCTTACACCGTTCTCATATTTAAAACTAAATATTAGTTTAACTTTTTTATAAATTTCACAATGTTTACAGTTGTTCTATAGTTTGTATCACAACAATTGTATTAGAGCATTATAATTAATAACAGTGGTTTCAGAGACCATGTAAAAAAATGAGAAACTGAAGACATCCCAGAGAAGATATGGGGTCCCACCTAAGCCCAATCCAAGAACAATATATGCTATCTACATCCAATAATTTTGAAACATTCAAAATGTTCAAGGCATTCAAGTCTCATAAGGCTTAATCATTTTTTATAACTTGTTTCTTCCATTTGGGCTAGTAAATGTTTGTAATTTTCTTTAATGAATAAATTGATTGCAATGAATAAATTATTTGCAACATCTATAACTGCTTTGAGTTAAGAATTCAAATGCCCCTATTGTGATCGAAACTGCAGGGTAAATGCAAGAAGATGAGTCCACGAAATGTGGAGGTTTTTTCCTTAGATAAAAACCCAAAATCGGCTTCAATAAAATGAGATCCCATTTTTTAATAAACGAGATCCCATTTAGATTCGGGACCTTGAGCCAAAAATGGGATACCATTCTAAAACAGGATCCCACTTTTGAAAAAATGGGATCCCGTTTCATAAAAAAAATATTTTTTTATGTTTTTTAGGAATGGGATCCTGTTTTCAAAACAAAACAGGATCCCATTTTTTAAAAAGCGGGATCTTGTTTCTAAAAAACATAATAAATTTATTTTTTAATGATTTTAAGAAATAGGATCCTGTTTTAAAACGGGATCTCGATTCTTAAAATCATAATTTTTTTTTAATGAAGCGGGATCCCATTTTTTAAAATTTCAATTTTTGGTTGGGTTTTTGCTTTGCTTTTCAGTTTCGGAAAAGGCTTGGGGACCCAAACCTAAGTTTTGGACCTAGTTTGACCTACAAGTTGAAGGTCTTGGCAATGCCACAAGAAAATAGTGACTTTGGTGCATATGTCTAAAGACATTTTTTGCAGAATTTTTTAACTAAATTAAAATCCATTATAGATGAGATAGTGTAGATTCTAAATATGTATTTTTTTTTACCATTGGATTATTGTTTCTTATTTTCAATTAATATCTGATGAAACAAGTCCATAAAGTTGAATTATTAGGGTTTTTTAGTATTTAATAACTTTTTATTAACATAATTTCTTGAAAAAAAATTGTACGAAAGTATACTTCAGACAATTCTTTTAAATTAAAAAAAAAAAAAAAAGTGATAAGTTTAGGTCATCTTATGTGTGACGTACACGACGATTATTTAAAACACCAAATATGGCGAGTAAAAAAATAACAAAATAAAAATTCAATAAAAAATTACAAAAAATATGGAAAGTGTGCTTCAGTGAGTTACAAATCTTTTCCCAAAAGGATTTAGAAAAATATGATTATTTAGGTCAAAATATGGATGACATACACGTGCATGGTATGGTCAAACAAAAGTGACTTTTAAATAGTTATTTTTAGAAATGCCTATCGAAAATTAATTTGTATCATCTGGGTATTGAAATAAATTACATATTTGGAAACTAGACTCTGAGTACTACATTTTATGATCAGTGAATTTCAAGATTCCATCTCTAAGTGTTTCAAATTTTAAGGTCAAATGTGTTGAATTTTGAAAATCAGCGAAAACACTTCCACTAAATGGCCAAAAAGTGGACTCAACTTCTTGCCAGCACCGTACAATAGAGTCAAAACTTACAAAATTATGAAACTAATGCTAAATAAAAATCTAGGATTGGTGAAGTATCTGAAATTGTAATGGTTGTAAAATTAAAATTGAGGAAAAAATTGAAGTAAACCCAAGAGGGACTTATTTTGAAGGGCATTTGAGCAGCTCTATGAGAGATGGTCTCAAAGTCAAATTTGGATGTAGAACTGCTAAAAGGATAAAAAGTGAAAAGTGGAGCATTAGAATGGTTGGGAACAATGGGATGAGGGAGTTGTGATCTAAGGCAACATGTTGTTGAATTCACTTGTAGAGTAGATTTGTATATGGGGATTAGTTGCATAGGAGATAAAGAGGGTCACTGCGCCCTAACAATATTAAATGAATGGGTTTTTTGTGATATTCAAATGGATAGAGAATAGAGATGCCAAAACCTCCCTAAAAGATGCTTGCTTAATTTTCTTGATGTCGTTGCAAGGATACCTGAGGTGGAGTTGGTACTTTGTCATTATCAGGTTTGATGGTAGTTTATTTGCTCTACCTTTGTTGGCAAGCTATGGTAGGATCTAGTTAAAGATTGCTCACATAGAGTTGCATTTTCACACATTTTCCTTTCCTTTGATATACTTTAACCTCTTTAGGATTGATTGATTCACATCTACAATTATAGAAGTGGGTGATGCTCTTTATAGCAAATGCCATTAATTTGGGGCTCCTACAAGGCTCCACAAATTTTTGATTTGAAATATATCCTACTCAAGTATTAATTAGTAGTGTTAATCTTTCACCCTGCCCACATAATTTGCAAATTGGTGCGATAGGTTGGACATTTATGTTGAAAATTTTGAAAACTCTTTGATGATTTGTATTTCATAAATGCATTGGGTGTAGGTTAAGCATGTGCAGAGGAACACATATAATGCTTTTGAGTCAAGAAATTCATGGAAGGTGTTATTAGGGGTTTTTAAAAAATTACTTTGCTTAAATACACCTACTATCTTTTCAAACGTCGTGTACTTGTACCTCCACAAAAAAATTCCCTACAAAATTATATCATGTGTACCCAAAGTAACCATGTGGGTTGCATGATTTAAAAATATATTTTTTAGAAACTATTTTAAATTCGATCATTTTTATGTTGATTAGTATGTTCTCGATCTTTTTAGACATAATGGTGTTATCTTGTTTTCACAGCTTGTTATCCAAATGATGGATCATGTAACTTGATTTGAAATGTTGATTTAAAAAAATCACAGTTTCAAGTCAGAAGTTTTAGCTTGATACATTATCATGGACTATGGAAACTTGATGTTGTTAACTTATAATTTGTTAAAAAACACTTACAAAAAATTAGAGCAATGTTTTTTAGAATTGGTCAATTTTAAATTGGTTAACTTGAATAAAATAAAGAGAAACCTAATTAATTTGTTTAATTTGAACACCATTCACTTGAAATATGAGATACTAAGTTCTAGTATGAATAAGAAGTGCTCAATATAGATATTGAAGAAATCAAGTTTAAAAAAACTAATAAAAGAAAGATAAACCTTAAGACCAAAACCTTGTCATGTAGGAAAGTTGAGCTTATCAATATATGTAATGAAAAGATAAAGGTGTCATTTTAATTTATATCTAGGATAAATAATTAAATAAATAAAGATCCTAAGCTTTTAAAGTTGGAACTAGAATAATATATACAATTTAATTAAATTTATGAAATTTGAATAAATTATAGATGATACTTAAGCTCAAATCAAGTGATGATATAATATATTTTCAAAGATCAAGTATTGATTCACCAATGTGTGTATTGAATTGATCTAACGCAAGACTAGACCTAGACTCAAATAAGTAAACTAATAAGGAGTGTATGACTATCACATATTTTGCTCAGCTTATACTTTTGTTTGAAATGGGGTGGTTTCTATAGGTCCACTATTTAAGAACTTGCTAAGTGAGTTGTTGTTCTTATTAAGGGCCATAGAGAAATTGATTCAACAATAAAGTTTCAAGTAGAAAATACATGTAATATACCTAAGACAATGTATATTGATATATATTTCGATAATGTAATTAGAATCCAAAATAGTGTTGCTACAATGACATGCACATAGATTATCTTGTACTATACATATGATTTGATATGATTAATGATGCTCTTAAATATAAGAACATAACACACAATCACAATTTAATTAATGAAAAGGATATCAAAAATTTGAAATTTGAATTTTAAAAATTTAGTTTCAAATATATAACAATGAAAATCACCTTCATCAATTTAACAACTATAGATGTGATTTAAAAATGTGATCTAAAATGACAGGTGGAATTAAATAATATAGTTAAATGAATATACTGCATATAAACACTATCATAAAAGTTAAAATAAAATACTCTAAATATGCTTGCTAAGCACAACGGCTTGTGGATTTCTTACGTAGCTTCAAGGAGGCATTGGCTTGTGAGGGCAAGAAAATTTGGCTGCCCAAACCTCTTTTAGCAATCTTCCCTTACGGTGGTTCTGTTCTAGGTGTGACTAGCTCCCAGGGTTGTCCCTTCCTCCTTTGGCACTCAACACATGTTCTTGATTTTTTTGGATAACGTAACTTGCAATAGGGAGGACTATTTGTAGAATCATGTGCTCATCTGTGGATTTATGAAAATACAGTCGAAATTATGTGATTTTCATTCGTGGAACATAAAAAATTGGGAAGAATATATGGAAGAATAAATTTGCATTTAATCTTGTGTCAGGTATTTTTTATTCTAGAACTTGACTCCATTGCAGATAAAGAGATGGTGCTAAAAACCGACCCTTGGATTTTTCAAGACATTTTTATGAATGAAACATTGGTTCTCATATTTTGATCTTCAAACCAAGTCTTTTTCAATTTCTTTTTTCTAGGTGCAGTTACATTATCTTCCCTTGCAGTTCTGGGAATTTGAGTTCTTGAAGGTCATTGGAAATGATTTAGATAAGTAGTAATGTATCTCAAAAGAAACAATTAATTATGAAAGTTTCACTTGTGCACATTTATGTGTTGAGATGGATCTATCAAAAGGGTTCCTTGTTGAGACCTTTCTAATAGTGGGCAATAGATGTTGAAGACTACTCGTTGATTATGAAAATATTATTTTTAGATGAAAATATTTTTGAACTTATCAATTCACCTTTCAATGTCAAAAGTTGCAAACTCATGAGCAAGGTAATTTCATGCACCAAATTTGGAAGACCCACTTGGTGGTTTGGGGAAGAGTCCCATCATTATGTCATTGCATGATCCAATGTTCAAAATGATTTGGCTTCTAACCAAGCTCTTTAAAAGGTCATTTTGAAGCCAAATTCTTCCTCTTCACCTAATGGACATGATCCATCTATTGGAACCAATGAAGACGTTTCTAATATTGGGGATTTATCACTTGCCTCTTCAATCTCTATGGAGAAAGAAATCACAAAGATTGTAGACAAATATGAGGTCCCATTAATGATACTAAAGACTATAGAGACTATTGCTATTGAAGACAATGTGAGCAACCAAAAAGAAAAATCCAAACTACTCCCTGAGTGCATTCCTCACACATATCAAGATTGGACAAAAGTTAAATGGAAGAAGTCTCCCCCTTCAAATTTTAAGCATCAAATGACACTAAGATCGTTAATGAAAGGGAGAAATGTTGAACAAATGAGTGAACTCGTAACACTAAGATCGTTAAGATCGTTAATGAGTGAAGTCCCCCGCTCGCAAGAAGTCCCACCTCTCAAACTCGGGAGCACAGTCGAACCCGAAACCAATGGGAAGCAAACCCACTAACCAAGCCAATTGTACTACCCGTTCGGATTGGGTATGCTTTTTATTACTTAATTATCATAACTTTATTGAGACAAAAATAGATGAAATATTCCATCAAAATTTAATTTTGATAGTTGTATGATGATCTCATATATATATATATATATATATATATATATATAAAATTGAACATACCATTAAATTTTATATATTTTAAATTATCACATAATTGAACAGACCATTAAATTTTTTTATAAGATTATGTATCTGAATGATTGATATACTCAAAAAAATTATATAAGATCATATATTGAATGATGACGTACTCTTCCAAAATAAAATATATTTTTACATTTGAAAGACAACTGTCGCAAAAATTTGGCTTAAAAGGCACCGTCGACTGTTAAAAACTTAGGCCCTCCAGATTTCCATGATGAACGGAAGGGATCGACACCTGGCCCGAGTAACAAGGGGGGACGACCGGCTCCATGAAGGGTGTGCAGGATGGCTTCTGCCGGATCACTTGCACGGTGCAGCCTTTTTCTCTCAACTGGGCAACAGACAAAATTCCTGTCCCATCTCGTTGATTTTAGCCTTTTCAAGCTTTACCCTGTTAGAGGGGAGAATGCAATGGTGTTTTAAAGCTTAATCAATCAACTTTCCTTGAAATCTATACAGAATTCACACATTCTGTGAGATGTTGAGTGACTGGAAGGGCACTGTCAGATTGCAGGGCTGCTGAAATTGTGAAGTTCTGTTTAGGAATGAATGGTTGAGAAGCTGCGAGGTCGTCCATCTCTTGCCTGCGTCCTTCTGAAGACAACATCTGATCAAACTCTGGAACTCAGCAGATGCACTGGCGGGCGCAGAGGGCGGCTCTCCAAAACATATGGCACACATGAGTGCTGGCCAATCCGCCTGCTCTCCGGCTGCTAGAAACGGGAAATGACCCACATAGCATTCCAACAGTGTCAATCCCAAGCTCCAGATATCTCCTGCATAACCATTATTTCTCCCACCATAGCTCTGTGGATCGAATCTCTCGGGGCTCATGTAAGCACATGTACCCATATAGGACTTGCAGCAGGAATCTATGTTGTGTGATACAATCCTGCTCACTTCAAAGTCTGCAATTTTAATTCGCTGGGAATTCTTGCTAATCAAGAGATTGGCGGGCTTGATGTCTCTGTGAACAATCCGCTCTCTATGAAGGTATTTCAATCCCTCGAGTACTTGACGGGCAACCTTCGCCAGGGAGGACTCACTCATCCTTGTCTTATGCTTTAGCAAATCGGCAAGGGAGCCTCCGTCCATGTATTCCAGCACAAATTAATGTTCCCTCCCTGGTGAAAGACGCCCCCACATTTGACAACGTAAGGAGAATCGATTTTCCTAAGGATGTCCATCTCCCTGTTGATGTGCGAAGTGAGGGAGGAATCATGGTCCAGGCGGATGACTTTGAGGGCGTAGTAGGTGGAGGGCCTTGTACACTATGCCTCCGCTACCATGTCCCAGCTTTCCCACTCTTTCCAAATCACACAGCTTCTCTACGCCCTGTGTTGAAGGTACCTGCGGCGGCTCTGGAAGAGGCAGAGGGAGAGGAAGAGGCAGAGGCATTCTCTGCTGTTGTGCAGGGATTGGAAGCTTCAGTCCTAACCGTTTCTTTGATGCCATTCTGATTTTTCTTCTTCATCAGAGATGGAGAAAGGTCGTTGGAACTTGGTGCTGCGGAGACAGATTTTAGGAGGTAACTATTATAAAGATGAGAGGCAGGAGAGCGTTCGTCATCCCTAAAGAGGAGGAAGCGAAGGCAGCGACGAGGAACTAGCCGGTGTTGTCGGATGTGAAGGAAGGCAACTTGTCTCGAACAGTGGGACGTGATGAAGATGACGTTGCGGTGGGCCCTGGGCGGAAAGGTAGAGGAGACGGATAAAGCTCAGTATTATCTTTAATCATGGGCACCCTGAAAGGGAAATGGCGTCCAAGTTGGCAGTTACATTATCCAGGAGTCATATGACTTCCGACTCCCAAGTTCCCGGAGGCATTTTGGCTATTGGAAATTGGAAGTTCCAAGCGAAAAAATGAGGATAAGGAGGTCATGGCATCTGAATGCATTCTCCACGTGCAGATATGATAAGAGTAAAACAGTTGCCTGATTTAACATTTCCTTTTGCAGACTGTACTTCATTGCATGGGTTTATAAGAAATGGTGTGGCCCATGTGTGAGTAATTTAATAAGATTGTATTAGACAGCGTGACAATGAAAATTATTAAGAATGGTATCAGTCTTAATTATTTCTAATAATTTCATATCATTAATAATGTGAAAAATTGGGCCAGCACCCTAGTTTCTGCGGTTTTATCTATCAAAAATAATCTGAGAAATTGAATTTAATATTTTTCTTTTCAGTCATGTTACTTTTTTCAAGAAAATAAGAAAAATGTTATATTCAATAAAAAGGTTATCATAGCATGTCAAAATTGTCAATCAAAGTTATCTGTTATCATAGAAAGTTGTTATTCTTCTCTAGCAGATGGACAATAATATGCGTAGATGAAAATAGTATATCTTCTTTCAAGAATTTAAATTATATTTGTATTGTGTAGAGGTGTGTCAGATGTATTATTTAGATGTAATGAATGTTAAGTTGATTATTTACATTTGTGATGAATGAATTATTGTTAATTATTATTCATGAATTGTGCTCGAGTAAAAATTGACTTAAAAATTAGGTAGTCATAGTCCATATCCACTATTTTACTAGCAATTGCACCTTGGTGTGCAATGGGTACACCGAAGAGGTGTGGAAGGTCAATTAGGGAAAATTTTGGTCTAATTTTTGCATACATTTGTGCAATAAATGAGGTCAATTGGTAGGCCATTTATCAAATGATGTTTGTGCAACAAAGGTCTCAATATAGAAGTGATAAGGAGAGGGATATGGAGAGAAGAGGGAGGGATAAAAAGAGGTGAGAGGGATAAATGGAGATCGCAAGAGATAAATGTATAGAGAGAGAGATTCAAGAGATAAATATATCTATAGAGAGAGTGAAAGAGGGAGAGAGAAAGATAAAGATAGATATAGGAAGTGATATATAGAGAGGTAGAAAGAGGGAGAGATATAGGGGTAGAGAGAGATATCAAGATAGGGATAGAGTGAGAGATGAAAGAATAAATATGGAGAGATAGAGATAGAGAGACAAAGATATATAGATATAGAGGTCTAGGAAGAGGGAGAGGGAGAGAGAGAGACATGTGTCTAGAGATAGAGAGGGGAGAGAGGAAAATAGAGGTAAAGATTATGATAGAGAAAGAGAGGAATATGGAGACAAATAGATAGAGAGATAGAGGTAGAGGGAGAGATAAAGACAAAGAGAGATACAGAGATAGAGAGAGAAATAAATATAGATGGATAGGGAGAGGGAGAGATAGAGCTCGAGATATAGATATAGATGATGAGATAAGAGTTATAGAGACATACCTTGGAGATATAAAGAAGGGGAGAGGGTTTTCAAATCTTACACTGTTCTCATGTATTTAAAACTAAATATTAATTTAATTTTTTTGTAAATTTCACAATGTTTACAGTTGTTCTGCATTTTGGATCACAATAGTTGTATTAGAGCATTATAATTAATAATAGTGGTTTTAGAGACCATGTAAGAAAAAATGAGAAACTGAAGAAATCCTAGAGAAGATATGGGGTCCCACTCAAGCCCAATCCAAGAACAATATGCTATCTACATCCAATCATTTTGAAACATCCAAAATGTTTAAGGAATTCAAGTCTCATAGGCTTAAACATTTTTATAACTTGTTTCTTCCATTTGGGGTAGTAAATGTTTGTAATTTTCTTTAATGAATAAATTGATTACAACGAATAAATTATTTGCAACATCTATAACTATTGAGTTAAAAATTTAGATGCCCCTATTGTGATCTAAACTGCAATAGAGCTATAATCACCATGAAACTTACAGAATTATGAAACTAATGCTAAATAAAAATCTAGGATTGGTGAAGTATCTGAAATTGTAATGGCTATAAAATCAAAATTGAGGAAAATTTTGAACTAAACCCAAGAGGGACTTATTTTGTAGGGCATTTAAGCAGCTCTATGAGAGATGGCCTCAAAGAAAAATTTTGATGTAGAATTGTTGGAAGGATAAAAAGTGAAAAGAGGAGCATTAGAATAGTTGGGAACAATGGGATGATGGGGTTGTGATATGAGGAAACATACATTGTTGAATTCACTCGTAGAGTAGATTTGTATATGGGGATGAGCTGCATAGGAGATAAAGTGGGTCACTGTGCCCTAGCAATATTAACTGAATGGGTTTTTGTGATATTAAAAGGGATAGAGAATAGAGATGCCAAAACCTCCCTAGAAGATGCTTAATTAATTTTCTTGATGTTGTTGCAAGGATACCTAAGGTGGAGTTTGTACTTTGTCACTATCAAGTTTGATAGTAATCTATTTGCTCTGCCTTTGCTAGCAAGCCGTGGTAGGCTCTAGTTAAAGATTGCTCACATAGAGTTGCATTTTCACACATTTTCCTTTCCTTTGATAAACTTTAACCTCTCTTGGAGTGATTGATTCACATCTACAATTACAAAAGTGGGTGATGCTCTTTATAGCAAATGCCATTAATTTGGGGCTCCTACAAGGCTCCACAAATTTTTGAATTAAAATATATCCTACTCAAGTACTAATTAGTAGTGTTAATCTATCACCTTGCCCACATAATTTGCAAATTGGTGTAATAGATTGGACATTTATGTTTGAAATTTTGAAAAATATTTGATTGTTTGCATTTATTTCATAAATGCATTGTGTGTAGGTTGAGCACGTGCAGAGGAACACATATAATGCTTTTGAGTCAAGACATTCATGTAAGGTGTTACGAGAGGTTTTTAAAAATTTACTTTGTTTAAAGACACCTGCTATCTTTTCAAATGTCGTGTACATGTACCTCCACAAAAAAAATTGCTACAAAATTATATCATGTGTACCCAAAATAACCATGCGGGTTGCATGATTTAAAAATATATTTTTTAGAAACCATTTTGAATTTGATCATTTTTATGTTGATTAGTATGTTCTCTATTTTTTAAACATAATGGTATTATCTTGTTTTTACAACTTGTTATCTTGGCGATGTATAATGTAGTTTGATCCAAAATGTTGATTTAAAAAACTCATAGTTTCAAGTTAGAAGTTTTAGCAATACATTATCATGAATTGTGGAAACTTGATGTTGTTAACTTGTTATTTGTAAAAAAACACTTACAAAAAATTAGAGTAATTTTTTTTAGAGTTGATCAATTTTAAATTGGTTAATTTGAATAAAACAAAGAGAAACCTAATTAATTTGATTAATTTGTTCTAGTATGAATTAGAAGTGCTCAATATAGACATTGAAGAAATCAAGTTTTAAAACACTAATAAAAGAAAGATAAACCTTAAGACCAAAACCCTATGTCATGTAGGAATGTTGGGTTATCAATGTATGTAATGAAAAAAGAATGGTGTCCTTTTAATTTATTTCTAGGATAATTAATTAAATAAAAAAAAATCCTAAGCTTTTAGATATGGAACTAGAATAATAAATACAAAATTAAATTTATGAAATTTAAATAAATTATAAATGATACTTAAGCTCAAATCTCGATGATATAATATCTTTTTAAAGATCAAGTATTGATTCACCACTGTGTGTGTTGAATTGATCTAACACACAAGACTAGACCTAGGCTCACATAAGTAAACTAATAAGGAGTGTACATCTACAACATATTTTGCTCAGTTTATACTTGTGTTTGAAGTGGGGTGTTGTCTATTAGACACTATTTAAGAATTTGCTAAGTGAGTTGTTGTTCTTATTAAGGGCCATAGGAAAATTGATTCAACAATAAAGTTTCAAGTAGAAAACACATGTAATATACCTAAGGCAATGTATATTGATATATATTTTGATAATGTAATTAGAATCCAAAATAGTGTTGCTACAATGACAAGCACATAGATTATCTTGTACTATATATATGATTTAATATGATTAATGATGCTCTTAAATATAAGAACATAACACACTTGATCACAATTTAACTAATGAAAAGGATATCAAAATTTTGAAATTTGAATTTTAAAAAATTAGTTTCAAATGTATAACAATGAAAATCACCTTCATCAATTTGACAATTATAGATGTGATTTAAAAATGTAATCTAAAATGACATATGGAATTAAATTTAATATAGTTAAAAGAATATATTGCGTATAAACACTATCATAAAAGTAAAATACTCTGAATATGCCTACTAAGCACAATGACTTGTGGATTTCCTGCGTGGGTTGAGGGAGGCATTGGCTTGTGAGGGTAAGAAAATTTGGCTACCCAAACCTCCTTTGGCGATCTTCCCTTACTGTGTTCTTGTTCTTGAATTTTTTTGGATGACATCACTTGCAATATGGAAGACTATTTGTAGAATTATGTGCTCATCTACAAATTTATGAAAATATGATTGAAATTATGTGATTTTCATTCGTGGAACATAAAAAAATTGGGAAAAATATATGGAAGAATAAATTTGCATTTAATCTTGTGTGAGGTGTTTTTTATTCTAGAACTTTACTCCATTAAATATAAAGAGATGGTGCTACAAATCGACCCTTGGATTTTTCAAGAGATTTTTTTATGAATGTAACATTGGTTCTCATATTTTGATCTTCAAACCAAGTCTTTTTCAATTTCTTTTTTGTAAGTGCAATTACATTATCTTCCCTTGCAATTCTAGGAATTGGAGTTCTTAAAGGTCATTAGAAATGATTTAGATAAGTAGTAATGTATCTCAAAAGAAACAATTAATTGTGAAAGCTCCACTTATAGATGTTTATGTGTTGAGATTCTATCCAAAGGGCTTCCTGTTGAGACCTCTCTAAAAGTTGGCAACAAATGTTGAAGACTACCTGTTGATTATGAAAAAATAACTTTTAGATGTAGATTTTTTTTTTTGAACTAATCAATATGCCTTTCAATATCAAACATTGCAAACTCATGAGCAAGGTAATCATGCACCAAATGGAAGAACCAATTGGTGGTTTGGGGAAGAGTCCCATCACTATGTCATTGCACCCAATGTTTAAAATGATTTGGCTTCTACCCAAGCCCTTTAAAAAGTCATTTTGAAGCCAAATTCTTCCTCTTCACTTGATGGACATGATCCATCTATTGGAGCCACTCAAGAGGTTTCTAATATAGAAGATTTATCACCTGCCTCTTCAATCTCTATGGAGAAAGAAACCATAAATATTGTAGAAAAATATGAGGTCCCATTAATGATACTAAAGACTTCAGGGACTGTTGCTACTAAAGGCAAGTGAACAACTGAAAAGAAAAATCCAAACTACTCCTTGAGTGCATTCCTCACATATATCAAGATTAGAAAAAAATTAAAAGGAAGAGCTCCCCCCCTTCAAAGTTTAAGAATCAAATGACATGAAGATTGCCAATGAAAGGGAGAAATCTTGAACAAATGAGTGAACTCGTAGCACTCATATTCAATAGATGATGCAATTTTTTGTTGTTTGTATTGATTTGTTTAATGGGAGTCAACCCCTTGTCCATAATTTATTGATAAAATATATATATTACTTATGAACATGTTATTGATAAAGGATACTCTAATCAAAATGAAGCAAAAATATAAGAAAAAAATGTGAATATATAATTTTCACCATTACAACTACATTTTCTAAAATTATTAAGATAGAACTATAGACTTAAAATAAATTAAAAAATATTAAAAGAAAGTGAATGCAATTTTGAGTGTATAATAAGATTATTGTTCATTCAAAAAAATTCAACAAAATATAGGGTTTCAGAAAAAAAATTTGATCTACAATGTTTATGGGTATACTTTTCGTTGGTTAATCGCCATAAAATACAATTTTGAAAAGTCACAAAAATAGATAAAATGTTCCATCAAAAAATTAATTTTGATGATTATATGATCATATTAAATTTTAAAAAAAAATTATCACATAATTGACCAGACCATTAAAAAAAAAAAAAGATTATGTATCTGATGATTGATATACTCTAAAAAAATATATATAAGATAATATATCTAAAAGATATACTCTTCCAAAATAGAATATATTATTAAATTTGAAAGACAACTGTCACAAAATTTTGGCTTAAGAGGCACCATTGACTGTCAAATATTTAGGCCCCCCAAAATTCCATGATGAACATCGGGGGTCAACACCTTTCCCAAGTAACAATGGGGGCCGACCGGCTCCACGAAGGGTGTGTAGGATAGCTTCTACCAGATCACTTGCACTGTGCAACCTTTTCTCTCAACTGCACAACAGATAAGATTCCTATTGCATCTTGTTGATTTTTCCCATTTCAAGCTTTACCCTGTTACAAGGGAGCAATGCAATTGTGGTTTAAAGCTTAATCAATCCACTTTCCTTGGAATCTATACAGAATTCACACATTATGTGAGATGTTGAGGGACTAGAAGGGCACTGTTAGATTGCAGGGCTGCTGAAATTGTGAAGATTTGTTGAGGAATGGATGGTTGAGAAGTTGTGAGGCCGTCCATCTCTTGCCTGCATCCTTCTGAAGACAACATCTGATGAAACTTTGGAACTCAGTAGATGCACTGGCAGGTGTTGATTTTTGTAGCTCGAAAGGTGGGATGTGGATTTTTTTTAAAGCAACTCGAGTTGGATATGCTTTAAATCACTTTAAAACAACTCGAGTTAGATATGCTTTAAAGCAATTCAAGTTGGATTTTCAACAACAATAATTTTTATTCTTTAATAGAATGTTTCCAAGTTTGTGAGGATAAGATAAATCCAAGAGTGATTTTATGTGTAATTAAAGCCAAAGAAAGTAAGGAAAGATTCTTTTCTTGCACACAAAGTAAAGCAGCTAGGCTCTATAAATGTAAGATTGTTGTAGCAAACTCATATTGTATTTTCGAAAGAAAAGTTTGCTGTTAGGCTAAATAGAAGATTCAACATTTATAGTTTTTTCCCCTCATTGGGGTTTCCTGGGTAAATTTGTGTTATTGTCTTTTTGTGATTGGCTTATTGTTATTTTTGTTTCCGCTGTTATTAGTTGTTAATTAACCCAGTTGTGTTAATTGTTATAAATTAGATTTTTTTCTATGAATTTATTGAGCAATTAATCTGTTGTTGGGTTATAGAAATTAAAATGGTATCAGAGCTCTAAACTCTTAATACAAAGCCAAGATTTGTGACGCAAATTTTAAGAAACAAAAAAAAATCATCAGATTTTCATCTCCAGTTCTTTTTGTGGCTATGGCAACCAACGTTTGATACGAGGACAGGCTTGAGGGTGTGTCTAACTTCTTGCAGTAGAAGGTTCAGATTACATCTGTTCTCAAGGAGAACAGGTTGTGGATCTATGATAGTACAGAAGTGACACCACCAACCAATGATCCTATTGCCTTAGATTCACATGAAGTCAAAGAGGCCAAGGCTCAGAGAATTATCCTAGATGGAGTAAGAGATCATTTAATTCCTCATTTATTGAGAAAAGACACCGCTAAGGAGATGTGGGATATGCTCACAAAACTTTATCAGAGCGACTATCAGAGTCGTAAGATGATGCTCAAGGACAAATTGCATAATACCAAGACGTCCAAAGTGCGACAGTGTGACCTCTTACTTGTCCAAGCTGACACAGGTCAGGGATGAGCTTGCTGTTGTTGGAGAGATGATTAATGAAGATGAGTTGGTGCGTATAGCCTTGAATGGTTTTTCAAAGCATTGGGAAGTGTTTGTCAAGTGTGTTGTTGACAGAGATCGGCTACCTGATTGTGCAAGACTTTGTGATGATTTTGTTCAGGAGGAGATCCGTGAAGGTGCTCATCGAGGAGATCAGATGAAGAAGGGTCAAGATGAAGAAAATCTTGCTCTTGCAAGCAAGGGTAAGAAGAAGTCCAATAAAGAGCAATCAGAAGGTTCTTCTTTCAAGAGTGGGAAGAAGAAATATCTAAGCAAGATAAAATGTTTTTGTTGCCATTAGATGGTCACTATGCCAGTCAATGTCTAAATAAGAAAAATAAGGACAAGAAGCAAGTTGCTGCTACAATAGAGGTGGACAAGTTTGCATCATGATTTGAGAATGAGTTTTCACTCATTACCTGTCTCTCAAGTTCAATTGCCAATAGGGTATGGTATATTGATAGTGGGGCTTCTCGCCACATGACGGGAGTTAGAGAATGTTTCACCAAGTTGGAGGAGAAGAAGCTAAATTTCTATATTGAGCTCGGAGACAATGCCAAGTACCATGCAACTAGTATTGGCACCGTAAAGTTTCAGAGGGAGTTTGGAAAACCTTTGTTGGTGGAGGATGTGTTGTATGTCCTTGGCATGACAAAGAATTTAATCTCAGTTTTTTCTTTGGAAGACAAGGGTTACATCGTGACCTTTGAGAGGGGAAAAGTCTATATTTGTCCCAAAGATTCCAAGGTTGCAAAAGTGATTGGAGTCAGGCATGACAACTTGTTTCGGTTATAGTTTGAGCCAACACATGCATTGGTTAGTAGCTTTAAAGGGATAGAAAAATTGTGGCACAAGAGGATGGCTCACCTTCACCATGGAGCACTTAATATTCTTAAGGAAATAGTGACGGGGCTGCCTGAGATAAAAACAAAAAAACATGAGGTGTGCAAAGGCTATGCACTTGGAAAATATGCCAAGACCAATTTACCAAATAGTGACACTAGATCTAAAGGAATTTTGGATCTCATACACTCAAATGTGTGTGGACCTATGTCAACAACATCCTTGAATGGATATGAGTATTATGTTACCTTCATTGATGATTTCTTTAGGAAGACGTGGATATATTTCATGAAGAATAAAGATGAGGTCTTCAGTAGGTTCAAAGAGTTTAAGGCTCTCATGGAGAACCAAACTAGGAAGAAGATCAAGATACTAAGGTCTGATAATGGAGGTGAGTATACCTCGAATGCCTTCAAATATTTTTGTGCTCAGGAAGGTATCAACAAAGAGTTGACAGTTCTGTACAACCCTCAACAGAATGGGGTTGCTGAACAGAAGAACATGGCTATAGTTAGAGCAACCAAGGCCATGCTTCATGATTAAGATCTGCCTTGGTTCTTATGGGCAGAAGCTTGCAACACAACTGTGTATTTGCAAAATAGGAGCCCTTACAAATTGTTGGGAAAGTTGACTCCAGAAGAGGCGTTCTCTAGTAAGAAACTAGACTTGGGGCACATTCACATCTTTGGATGCCTTGTGTATTGTCACATTCCTATTGAGAAGAGAACCAAGTTGGAACCTACTGTAGAGAAGGGTATCCTTGTTGGGTACAATGAAAATTATAAGGCTTATCGGGTTTACATTCCTGCTCTCAAGAAAATAGTTGTTCATAGAGATGTAAAGTTCGAGGAAGAGAGGGCTCTTCAAAAATCTAGCAACTTGATGAATGAGGGGGAGCAATCAACCACTGTTGAGGTAGCACAATTTCCTCAAACTTCAGTCATGCAAGCTGGAGAGTAGAGCGAGCAGGCTGAGCAGGGTGATCAAAAGGAGGAATCAATAATTCCTCAACCTCAGATTCCTATTACAGAAAAGAGGAGAAACAGGGCAGCTGAGCAGACACTGAGAGAGGCTCAAGAATATGTAGGTGATCCTCAAGATTCAATTAGAAAGAGAAGGGATCCCAGACGTTATTCTGAGTATGTGGCACTTATGAGTGAATTGATTGAAGTAGAGCCTTCTAGCTTTCAGGAGGCATCCAAGCACCAAGTGTGGAGAGATGCAATGGTGGAAGAGTATTCTTCCATCATGAAGAATAGTGTGTGGGAGGTAGTTCCTCGACCAGAAGATAAGTTTTTGGTGGACTCGAGATGGCTATATAAGATTAAGCATGCTACAAATGGTAGTGTGGAGAAGTTCAAAGCTCAATTTGTGGCTAAGGGGTTTTCTTATAAGGAAGGAGTCAACTATGATGAGACTTTCGCTCTAGTAGCCAAGTACTCATCAATAAGAGCTATCATTTCTATAGTAGCACAAATGGGTTGGAGGATTCACCAGATAGATGTATAGATGGCCTTCCTCAATGGCGTGATTGAGGAAGAGATTTACATAGAGCAATAAGAAGGATTTTAAGCACGTGAGAGGGATTCTCATGTATGCAAGTTGAAAAGAGCACTGTATGGACTCAAGCAGGCTCCTAGGGCATGGTATTCACATATTGACAGTTACTTGCAGAGTTTGGGCTTCATCAAGAGTGAGGCGGATCCAAACCTGTACTATGTTCAAGTGAATGGAAAACTTCTCATATTGTTTTTATATGTTGATGACCTATTTCTCACAAGGTCAAAGGAGCTCATAGCACATTGCAAGTGGGATCTTGTAGGAGAGTTTGAGATGAAGGACTTGGGGTTGATGCACTACTTTATAGGATTGGAGTTGTGGCAAAAAGAGGGAGAGATCTTCCTTGGACAAGGGAAATAATTAATTGATATCTTGAAGCGGTTTAGAATGGAGAATTGTAAGCCTATGTCAATGCCACTTGTGACCAATTAGAAGAAGATTGATGCTTCTAGATCAGAGGCAGTGGACCTAACTTTATACAGATAGTTGATAGGCTCTCTCATGTATCTGGTCAACACTAGGCTAGACATTTGTTTTGCAGTAAACTCACTCAGTCAGTTTATGGTGGAACCTAAATGTGTGCATTGGATAGCAGCGAAGCATGTTTTGAGATATCTATGAGGCACAATTGATTATGGGCTGAAGTATGTTCAGCAGGATGGAGTGAAGCTCAAGGGGTTTACTGATGCAGATTGGGCAGGTACTATAGCTGATCAAAAGAGCACTTCAGGGTACAGTTTCAGTTTGGGATCAGGAGCAATCTTGGTACAGCAGGAAACAAAAGTTAGTTGCACTGAGTTCTACAGAGGCCGAGTATATGGTAGCCAGTATGACTACATGTGAGGCTATCTGGCTTTAGAAACTTCTAGCTGAGCTCTTTGATCAGGAGCTGGATCCTACAGTCATTTACTGTGATAATTAGAGTTGTATCAAACTCTCTGAGAATCCAGTGTTTCATGACAAGTCAAAGGACATTGAGATCAAGTACCACTTCATCAGAGATTGTGTGGAGAAGGGGATAGTGAAGCTCAATTACAGGTGAAGCCACATAAGTGGTTTACACTTTCTAAGAGGAAGGAAATTTTGACTTTTTCCCATTCATCATACCAAATGGGTTCGGCTGAACCCTATGGTTTGACTGAACCAATTAAATGGTTTGATCGAACCATAGGGTTCGGCCAAACCCATGGTTCAATCGAACCATAGGGTTCGGCCAAACCCATGGTTCAATCGAACCATAGGGTTCGGCCAAACCCATGGTTCGGCCGAACCCATTGAATATGACTAAAACAAAAAAAACGCTTTCATTTTCACATTTTTACTGTGAACTTTACCAGTCACTGTCTCCCTGCGTGCGGCGAACATAATCCATAACGGCGACCCAACAAAGTTTCTCTCACCGGCGAAAGCAAATTTCGGTTCCTCTCTTCAAACTTCATCATTCCAATTCGCATATCGACCACTATTGAGCACGAGGTATTTAAAATTCCATTTTTTTAGAGTTCAAAATGCATGTATTTGTTTAATTTTGAAACCCTATATGCAAATTTTTTTAAATTTGTTGAATTCAAATTGCACTTGTTTGAAAGTTTTTAAAGCATTTTCAATATAGTATTTTGCTTCCCTGTTTTGCATAATCCAAGGGTTTGAGTAAGGAAAAATGAGTTTCCTCCGAAAGTTAGTGCAAAAAAACATTATAATGGCTCTCAACATAGTCTAAAAAATGAAGATAAATAAATTCCTAAAGACTAGAAGTGTAGGGGTCAAGGTCACAAAATAATTTTAAAACTACAAATTTAGGGTCAAACTTGTAGATGAAAATGCAAATTTCATACATGTAGGAGTGAACCATGAAAGTCATAGCTTGATTTGTTAAGGTGTTATAATATTAAATCTTATAAAAAATCAAGAATCATATCATTGATTACGTACATTACAATAAAATATCTCCATATAACAAATGAAGCTAAAAACCCTAACCTTCTTTGTGAATTCTATAGTGTGTTTGCTACATGAGTAATTTTTTTATTGAAAACCATGTTTAGGAATGAAAATATCCAATCCCTTATGCTTCTAAACTAAAGTTTGCAATGCTTATGGTTCTTTTGGCCTTATAGATTCTTGAATCATTTTATAATATAAAACCTACATATAACCTACTTTGGCTCTAATAATTGTAAACCCTTTAGGAATTCTTAATTGTTGCATCTTGTCTTGATTTTCCCACCATTGTTATTCCTTTTGAAATTTTTACAAATTAGGCAAAGAATCCTTGCACTTATATAGAGGATCCTTATGTATGTTCTTAAAATTATTTAAGGTTAAATGACTTAATCTAAAATAAAGGCATATACGGATCTCTTGCAATTGTAACCTCTTTACTAGTGTTCAAACATATTTGATACCTTGATGGCATGACATAGATGATGTTGCTTGATATTGCTTTATCCATGGATGCCCAAGTAAAATATGAGATACATCTAAAGAAGAAAGAATATGACATAGAATAAGAACTTCCCTCATCTTTTAGACCAAAAAATTAAGGTAAAATAATGTATATAGTTTCAATCAACATATCATTAGTCAATTTTAAATAAACCCTCAAATATGCATATGCTTGTTGATAAAATGATGATAAAACAAAAATTATTCAATGCATACATTTTATTGGTGAGTAAGATCAATAAACACACCCTTACATGGTTCATGATCCACACAAAACCAAATGACCATTATAATTATTTGGTAATATCTCACAATGTGAAAAAGGTGTCAAAAAAATTAGCATACCTAAATTGTAAATTGACTTGTCATAAAGTGGGTGGGTAGCTTAGTGGTGGAGATTTGCATCCTAACTAGTTCATGGAAATTTCAACATGAGGAGAATTAATAGTAAAATAATAATATCTTTTGACAACATAGGCATCCAAGTACTCATTCCAAGATTGTTGAAGATACAACATTAATACATTAGGATTTCAATTAAATATCACACTTTCCTATAAAAAAATCCCAATTGATCTATCTTTTGGTAGTGCATTTAGTTTGATATATTTTTCTTCCCCATACTTACAAGATTCCTTTATTATCGAAGCTTATTTACTCTAGTATGTTATCCTTGGTTCTCATATGAACTATATATATATAATTCAATCAAGATCCTCTTATCATTACAAATTTAAACTTAGCTTATTTTTTCTCCCAATTTCTTCTTAATGAACATATGGTCTTTCTTCCTCTATTAGCCTACTCATGCACCATCACCAACCATGAATGAATCTCCATGAAGCTAAATACCCATTTGTACTTGGTTGGTGTAAGTTGGGATTAGTGTTCCATTCACTTAAAATCTTATCTTTAATGTTGCTTTTTTCTAAATTCTTTCTAAAGGGCATAAATTACAGTCTAGAGCTTTGATTTTAATATTTTCTTAAAATTAAAAATATTAATGAGCTTGATGCATTAAGCTAAAAAATATCAATTTGGACACCATTAAAACCCTCGAGAGACTCTCGCAAAGTGAAAATGAGCTCCAAAATTTTATAGTGTGATATGTGAGAAAAAATGAAAAGGTAAGCAATGGGCTCAAGATATTATTATAATAAAATTAAATAAGGAGATCGTGATGATTATTGTACTAGGAGTTACATTGGGAAGAGTGGAACATCTTTTCATAATAGATGAGACTTATTGTAGTTGACATCTTCATCATAAAGCACTAGTATTGGGAGTGGTTACTATCAAGGTTATGGGATTTAAGGTCCTATATCATTAGTTCGTTTATATTTTGTGTACATGTTCCAATGCATAGTGGGGCATGGGTTCTTTTCTTGTGGACCATGATTTTTTTCCACTCACTACATAAATTAATTGATCATTTCTTGTTTCCCTTGCTCTATATATAATTTAATGTATGACATAAGGTTTAAATAGTGTTATGTAGAAATAGCCAAAACATTAGACTAAAGAAGATTGAGTGGATTGGATTGTTATAATCTTGTTATGAATATTAATAAAAGTTTCATATCTCTTTAGTAGTGGGATTTTTTGAAAGGGTTTCTCCATATTATAATTCTAGTGTTCATGAGGTTTGAATATTTATTTATTTTCTCCACTATTTCATTAATATTATTTGGTATATTGTATGTTTGATTAGACTTAAAGTGCCTCACCATTAGTTGATACTCCTACTATATATATTTACCTTGTTTGCAATAGTTTAGTCCATGTCAATAGTTGATTTGCACCCTTAATAACTTGGTGGGAATATCAAGTATTTTTTATTAAATATAATCAATAATCATTGTAAAAGAAATTTTAAATCAAATATTAGTCTAGAATGATTATTTGAGTGCTAGATAAACCATTTAAATTTAACCTTCATAATATTACTCTAAATATGTAGTTTTACCAACAAAAGGAATGATATTTATGTCTATTACATGACAATTACAAAATCATGACTATAATTCTTTAAATTATACTCATAATCTAATTTAATACTCATAAGATATTAAATCATTGTTTTTCTCAAGAGACGTGTAATTAAATATCAAGAATATTCTTTAGTTTATTAGTCCACAAAATAATTTTAATATAGTCCATAACATTCAATTTTAAAATTCATAGAGTTGTTGGGATATTATCATATCACTAGCTATGGAAAAATTTAGGAAAGGGTGGGATATTACACTGCCCCCTATATTTGTGTGTTTTAGAGAAAATTAGCATGGAAGGTTTGCATTTCTCACAAATAAGAAAAAATCCTGAGAATAATGTACAATATTCTACTATATGTTTTCATATTGTTGAGTTATGCCTTGCAAATTAAATGTGTATCTTTTCCTCTACAACAGTCCATTTATACATAGAACTATGGATTAATGGTTTTATTATATTATGATTGAATTATGCCTCATGTTGGAAATTCCTCTATCTCTTCTTTGCTAAAATACTTTGGAACTAATAGGATTCAATTGTGTTTTATGACATAGGTCTATATTACCACAATGATGTATGTATAGGTGTACATTTTAACTTGGTTAGCTTTCCTAGCAAGTTCTTCATTACAACAATCACTCCACCTTGTCACTCAATCAAGCCCACTAGAACATATATTGGAATTTAACCTCTTTCATACTAAAAGAAAAAGTAATCATTAATTATATTTAATTTACCATATAATTTGATCTAAGTAATGCATTTTATAAGATCTAATTGGTGTATTTACAAAAACTATTTTGTGTTTTGGGCATAGGTGGTCCTAGAAAATATGCATAAATAATAAGATAGACTATGGATTATCTTTTAAATATTGTTCACGGTTTTTCATGTCATATTTTTATAGGAGGTCCTCATAATTGGTATTCTTGTATGGTATTAGAGCCAAGCTAGGTGCATTTGACACCTATGTTGTGGCTCAAGGGAGTGTGTTGGAGAAATGATACACACCTAAGCCATAAAAAGACTCATCACAATGTGAGCCATTAGCTCAATAGTAGAGCATCCTAACACCAAATGGGAGGTCCTAAGTTTGAATACTAGTTAGTCCATAGAAATTTCTATAAAATTCAATCACTAGTACATAAGAAGAAGAATAAGTACCCTTATAATTTTTATTTATACCAACAAATTATCATTCCTCACATACATAGGTGAATCAATGATTTCAAGCTCGTCAACATGTATATGTACCTCAATCTCATGACCCTCATATAAAACCATTTTATTAGATTTATTTAGTGTAAAATATTTAAATTTTCATTAGGAGGAACAATTGAAGGATTGACCCCAATATTAACCCCTCAACCTAATTTTTTTTTTTATGAATCAAATCCTTAATCAATTATTCCTTAATCCCATAAAATGTTGAGTATAATTACAATTAACTCTACAATTTAATAACAAAATTCTTTCTCATTATATCTTTTGGGAATAACTTTATATTTATCTAATGGCCTAATAGGAGGAAGTGTAATCATGCAAGCACTAAGTAAATTTTGAAGCACATTTTACAAAGGAAAAAGTTGGAGGCTTTAGAGTCATAATTATATTAGAAAGATTTATATAGTATAGTTTGTACAATGGTCATTTCCATTATTTTTTACTATCCTTTTGGAAATGATTTTTCTTTTCAAATTTACAAGGGTAGGATGATGTAGATGAAGCATTAGAAGATCCATAATTAAGTGTGGTAGCCTCTAACAACTTTAGTTCTTAACATTCATCTCACTTGCACATGCAAATGTTAAGAATGTATATACTTTGTCGATCCTTGTTTACAGTCAAAAAATCTAAAATAATAAACTTCAATCTAACATTCCCAATATTTGCATTGGCCAATTTCAATATTAAAAAATAGACCCAAATGGAAGATAATACTATTAAATTTCATGGGAAGAACTTAGCCAATAACTTATCATCATACAAAAAATCCAAATATGTAGCACTAAAGAACCTTGAATGTGTCATGGGATCTCCTTTAACATTATGCATCTCAAATCTAGGATCCAAAAATCCAACAAAAATGGATATGTAAAATTTTTAATAGAAATTGAATTGTGTTTGATTTTTATATGTATGTCTTTTTGTTTCCATTAGGTAAGGAATCAACATTACTTTTCATCTCAACAAGCCTTTAAACATTAATGTCAAGGGTAGATAGAGGCACACTAGGATTAAGGACATGAATGAAAGTGGCAAGATGAGAAATGGAAGGTGGTGTATAAATTTTGTCGTGACATAATAAATGAGTGTGGAGTGACAAAGACTTGCATAGGAATATCACAGTGAGGGGAACATGGGAAGTGTAAACAAAACTAATGAGAACTAATGTGGAGACAAGAGAACTATGTGCATCATAATAAGTAAGCATGAGATGAGATCTAGGAAAAAGGAGAGGATAAATTTGGGGAGATTTGGTGGAAGGAGAAATAAACTGCATAAGATAGATAGGAGTAAAACAATAAGGAGGAATACATGAAGAAGAATCTTGGGATGGAGGGAAAATGGCACATCACTCAAAGGGATTGTTGAGCTTATCCTTTTACCTATTTAACTTTAAGTACTTTCTTTCCACATGGCTTATTAATCAACATAGTATATGAAGGAGATCAATCATTGTACTAGGATTAATATTACTAGCCAAATTTGCAAGATCCAAAGAAAGGTTGTGTGCATCAAAGCTATATCTTGATTACCATTTTCTCAACAAGGGCCTCATGGTCAAATGATTCTTCTCCATTATGATAAATTTAGTATCATGCATATTCCCAATCATACCAATTTTAGCTTGATTCACAACCATGGTGGGATTGAACTATGACTTCTTATAGTTAGGAAATGAGGATGATTTTGGTATTAGAAGGAAATAAGGATCGAACAATGTTTAGATTTGATTAAGAAATTAGACAATGAGAAAGCACTTAAATCTAAAAACTATATAAGATGAACAAGAAAACCTTTAGACTACTTGGGTATCAAAGAATGATTTCATAATAAAAAGTTGAAAATCTACAAATAGAAATACCAAGTTACAAAAACAAGAATAATCGTTATGGTAATAGAAAGAGAAAATGCTTCCTCTTAAAAAACATAACATTAAGTACCAAAATATGATTCAAGTACCAACACATTCAAGTACCAAAACATTAAGTATGATGATTGGGATGAGAGGATCAACTTGGGGAGGATTATTATAACATCATTAGTTGGAACTTTTTAATTTCATCTCTTTGTGTTTCGTGTTGTTTTTAATGTTTTTAATTAGAGTGCAGAGAATGTTAATATACATTTAATGATACATTTTAAAATTTATTTAGTAAAGGTCTCATTTTGTACATCTTTAGTAATTGTATTCTTATTCTTTCTTTCATCGTTTCATTTAAAATTTGAACCATTTAAGGATGTTATGTTATAGATTATAGTTGTCTTCCAATTCTTTTAAATCAAGTTAATAGTATGAAAATATTATTGATGAGTAGATGAATTAAATTACAAGTTCTATTTTAGATTTGTATTATTTTTATCTAGATATATTATTTACCAAAGTCCATTATTTTTTTAGGTGTACTGTATATATATAACATGGAAAATGAGATCATGTTTCACCTGCGCTAGAATCTTTGTTTGCAAATACTAGTAATGAGATAAAAAATTAAGAGATTCATTAGCACAGGGTGCAAACCCAGGGATATATAGTGAACCATGCATGTTAATATTGCATAGTCTAGAAAAACTAAAAAATGAACTTGAGAGGACTAGCATATTCCCGTACAAAAGTGACCGCTATTCTTTCCTCAAGATGCGAGAAGAAGTACATGGTGATGTTCCCCTTAAACAAATACAAGATAGTGTCACCAAAGAAATGATAAAAGCCACTTGTTTTCCATTTTATCAAAATGTGCGTAAGGTTAGGGGATACCAGGCCACTAGATGTGTTGATCATGCTATGGCCTCATTGATCTACCCATGATTTCTAGCAGCACATGGTATATACCCAAACAATGACCGGATTCCATTGTATTTTGTTTAGCAGTTGTATGTTGAGGTCCATTTGGGCCTCAAAGTTAACTACCTGGACATTCCACCATATGTTGGTCAGGGGCGTGGTAGGATTGCTGATAGGCCCACCTATCGTCGAGCATATAGACCACCCCCAATGTTTAGGGTATTGGTTGGTAACAGGTCTCTTGCTCTCACCCCAGCTCTAGCCCCCATAGCAAATGAGGTTGTTGCTTCCCAAAAGGAAGCAATTGACACTGTAGGTGACATTGCGGCTGCCACCACTAGGATATTTGATGATTGTGTAGGTCAATATTTGATATCTAGACATTCCCGATCCACACCATTTTCAGCACAGTGGACCACCATGGATCCTTTTACAATGACCGGCATCCCTACTCCTACACAGCTTGATGCACTTACAAGAGATATGTCATGCATGACTCTACATTGTTTGGCTGAGGACCTGTTGGAGGCATATGCCCACATTGCATCAGACAATGGGATTGGTATAGAGCATGTTAGAGATCATTTGAGACATAGAGGTTGTTCAATTCCAGGATCCCATCACTCTCAGCTGAGCACTAGTGCGCATCATAATCCACCTACAGTTCATACGGTAGCTGCACAGACCATGGGTTTTACTGATATGTTGATTGGTTTTGGTTCATCATCACCGGTGCCATCTCACCTTCATAG
>VDFB02000013.1:23726263-23742429 GCA_007258455.2 Sequoia sempervirens
CTTATTTAAATTTATTATAATAATATCTTGAGCCCATTGCTTACCTCTTCATTTTTTCTCACATATCACACTATAAAATTTTGGAGCTCATTTTCACTTTGCTAGAGTCTCTCGAGGGTTTTAATGGTGTCCAAACTGATATTTTTTAGCTTAATGCATCAAGCTCATTAATATTTTTAATTTTAAGAAAATATTAAAATCAAATCTCTAGACTGTAATTTATGCCCTTTAGAAAGAATTTAGAAAAAAGCAACATTAAAGATAAGATTTTAAGTGAATGGAACACTAATCCCAACTTACACCAACCAAGTACAAATGGGTATTTAGCTTCATGGAGATTCATTCATGGTTGGTGATGGTGCAGGAGTAGGCTAATAGAGGAAGAAAGACCATATGTTCATTAAGAAGAAATTGGGAGAAAAAATAAGCTAAGTTTAAATTTGTAATGATAAGAGGATCTTGATTGAATTATATATATATAGTTCATATGAGAACCAAGGATAACATACTAGAGTAAATAAGCTTCAATAATAAAGGAATCTTGTAAGTATGGGGAAGAAAAATATATCAAACTAAATGCACTTCCAAAAGATAGATCAATTGGGATTTTTTTATAGGAAAGTGTGATATTTAATTGAAATCCTAATGTATTAATGTTGTATCTTCAACAATCTTGGAATGAGTACTTGGATGCCTATGTTGTCAAAATATATTATTATTTTACTATTAATTCTCCTCATGTTGAAATTTCCATGAAATAGTTAGGATGCAAATCTCCACCACTAAGCTACCCACCCACTTTATGACAAGTCAATTTACGATTTATGTATGCTAATTTTTTTGGCACCTTCTTCACATTGTGAGATATTGCCAAATAATTATAATGGTCATTTGGTTTTGTGTGGATCATGAACCATGTAAGGGTGTGTTTATTGATCTTACTCACCAATAAAATGTATGCATTGAATAATTTTTGTTTTATCATCATTTTATCAACAAGCATATGCATATTTGAGGGTTTATTTAAAATTTACTAATGATATGTTGATTGAAACTATAGGATACATTATTTTACCTTAATTTTTTGGTCTAAAAGATGAGGGAAGTTCTTATTCTATGTCATATTATTTCTTCTTTAGATGTATCTCATATTTTACTTGGGTATCCATGGATAAAGCAATATCAAGCAACATCATCTATGTCATGCCATCAAAGTATCAAATATGTTCACACTAGTAAAGAGGTTACAATTGCAAGAGATCCGTATATGCCTTTATTTTAGATTAAGTCATTTAACCTTAAATAATTTTAAGAACATAGATAAGGACCCTCTATATAAGTGCAAGGATTATTTGCCTAATTTGTAAAATTTTCAAAAGGAATAACAATGATGGGAAAATCAAGACAAGATGCAACAATTTAGAATTCCTAAAGGGTTTACAATTATTAGAGCCAAAGTAGGTTATATTTTGGTTTTATATTATAAAATGATTCAGGAATCTATAAGGCCAAAAGAACCATAAGCATTGCAAACTTTAGTTTAGAAGCATAAGGGATTGGATATTTTCATTCCTAAACATAGTTTTCATTAAAAAAATTACTCATGTAGCAAACACACTATATAATTCACAAAGAAGATTAGGGTTTTTAGCTTCCTTTGTTATATGGAGATATTTTATTGTAATGTACGTAATCAATGATATGATTCTTGATTTTTTATAAGATTTAATATTATAACACCTTAACAAATCAAGCTATGACTTTCATGGTTCACTCCTACATGTATGAAATTTGCATTTTCATCTACAAGTTTAACCCTAAATTTGTAGTTTTAAAATTATTTTGTGACCTTGACCCCTACACTTCTAGTCTTTAGGAATTTATTTATCTCCATTTTTTAGACTATATTGAGAGCCATTATAATGTTTTTTTGCACTAACTTTCGGAGGAAACTCGTTTTTCCTTACTCAAACCCTTGGATTATGCAAAACGGGGAAGCAAAATACTATATTGAAAATGCTTTAAAAACTTTCAAACAAGTGCAATTTGAATTCAACAAATTTAAAAAAAATTGCATATAGGGTTTCGAAATTAAACAAATACATGCATTTTGAACTCTAAAAAAATGGAATTTTAAATACCTCGTGCTCAATAGTGGTCGATATGTGAATTGGAATGATGAAGTTTGAAGAGAGGAACCGAAATTTGCTTTCGTCGGTAGAGAAACTTTCTTGGGTCACCGTTACGGATTATGTTCGCCGCGCGCAGGGAGACAGTGACTGGTAAAGTTCACAGTAAAAATGTGAAAATGAAAGCATTTTTTTTGTTTTAGTCATATTCAATGGGTTCGGCCGAACCCTATGGTTCGATCGAACCATGGGTTTGGCCGAACCCTATGGCTCGATCAAACCATTTAATTGGTTCAGTCAAACCATAGGGTTCAGCCGAACCCATTTGGTATGATGAATGGGAAAAAGTCAAAATTTCCTTCCGCTTAAAAAGTGTAAGAAAAGCCACTTATGTGGCTTCACCATAATGTAGCATCAAAATAATATAACCTACTCCTTGTTGTTGCTCCTATGAGAATCACAAAATTCAACATGCATGCATAAACAATTTACATTCAACCCTTAAGACTCTAATAAAAGAAATGCAACCATGAAAGTATCATTCAATTTGCTATAAGCACATATGCATTACCAAAATTTTGTACATTTTACAATCAATATTGTATATATTTTAAACTAGACTAGACAATACCATACTTACTTATTAACATCCACTTTCAATTTTTCTACAATTTGTACCCTTTTATATAAAATTAACAATTCATTTATTATGTAACTTTGCTAACTTCTTCATTGATTATGTAGGAAAAAATTACATGAACAACCAAAAAAGCTTCTACAGGGACATTTCAATTACAAACATATAAATCATCAACGACAAAATCTTCACAATTGAATTTGTTACAAACAAAACATTCAATTAGACTCACATGTAACTATATTAACTTCTTTGACTATGAAGGAAAAATATACATGAACATGAAAAAACTTTGTGCAAGAGCAATTCAATTACAAGTACATGAAATTATCAACAAAAAAAATAACAAATTTGAAATTGTTATGAAAGATTCATTCAATTTTCTACAAACAAAATACATCAACAAACAAAAAGAAATTAAGTGCCAACTCCATTCAATTAGAACCACATGATTTACATGTGACTACTTTATATTCGTGTATTTTTGCAATGAACAAATTAAACAAGCTACCAATTCCTCTCCTTAACAAGTACTTTTTTTCCTACATTTTTGTACCATTGATATGTAACCAAGAATGCAAGTATTATGTAAATGTACTAGAACAATTTAATACATGAACAACAAATGAATTTGTGTTGACTCGTTCCAATTAAAACCAAATAGAATCATCAACAACAAATTCATCATTGAAGTGTGAAAATATAATGATAATTTCACATCCATGAAAGATATTCATGCACATTTACATATAATATAAGTCAAAGAAGTAAATATTAAATGTGCATCAACCTTTTCTCACCTCAAATATGATCAAGGAGGCAAGGATAATCAACAGGGAACATATGAGTTATAGCTCCAAATGTATGTGTTGATGTTATGTAATGATCTAAATGGGGTGATATTCTAGATGGAGAAGAATATGGAGTATGATATGGCCATACAAATACTCATTTTGATTACAACCAAATGGATTCATGGACAACAAAATTGCCACAATTGTAATTGTTATGAGAGTATCATTCAATTTGCTATAAGCACATATGTATTACCAAAATTTTGTAGATTTTACAATCATTATTGTATATATTTCAAACTAGACTACAATACCATGCTTACTTATTTATAGTTCTCTATCAGCGTAACCATTGCATCCCCTGGTGCAAGTGCTAGTTGTATCTTTTTTCTAATTTTTAACTGCACAAATTATTATTAATACTATAAATACAAATTTAAGATGTTTGCTTATTTAAATATTCATGGGGCCACCAACTTCATAAATAATTCCTAAATAAGTTGAGTAATGACTGCTAGCCAAATTAAGCTAAGCAACATCATGAGGACTTGCCCTAAGGAGTACATTTGGGATGGGGCTAGAAATTTTCTCCACCAACTTAGGACATTTTATTGCTAAATTGATATATTCACAATAGATTTAAAAATAATTGAAAGAAAATTCTTTTTTCATCTATTACCTTCCAATTTTTAAATTAATTTATATAGAATTAAATACTATTAATACAACTAATAAGACCACCAACTCGCATGAAACTTAAAA
Source organism: Sequoia sempervirens (assembly GCA_007258455.2). Taxonomy (NCBI): domain Eukaryota; kingdom Viridiplantae; phylum Streptophyta; class Pinopsida; order Cupressales; family Cupressaceae; genus Sequoia; species Sequoia sempervirens. The sequence continues at coordinate 23,730,586 of VDFB02000013.1, forward strand.
TTTTAAACTAACCCCAATTCCTCCTTTAAAATGCTTCAAAAAAAAATAAAAATTCAATAGCACCACTCAAAAACCATAGTTTAAGGTATGCACTTTTCTCCTATACATATATAGGAAAAAAAAAAAAAATTTTGAAAAATAAAAGAACTAACTTTTTAAAACCCTAAAAAGACCAACGGTCAGCTGATATATAAAGCATCCCGCGGTTTGAAAGCATATAGGCTACTTTTTGGTGGAAAATACAAAAAGATCACTGCGCAGGTTTTCTTCTGAGTCTCTGACGACGTTAGGGTTGCAGCAACAGTCAAAATGCTGGTATTTATGCATGTTTGTTCTGCTTCAAGCAAAATTTCCTGAAAAGTTGTTGATCTTTGCTCTGTCGTCCTGTATCGCTATTATCTCTGAATTTTCCCAATTCTTGTTATGTATCCTGGTTGCCTGGAATATATTGCGGCTTTGGTAAATTAGGATTATACGAGGGTTTTGGTGGTTACTTGCAAAATTAAAAAAAAATTAAAAATTGACATGAGGTTTCTATGTTTACTATATGTTTTAGCTTTGATTGGGTTTTCCTATTTTTAATAATATGTTTAATGGTGAATTCCGATCAAGGTTGAATGCTAATTTTTGGGTGGAGTTGTGGGTTGGCTTGAAGTGCTTTAGTGCCGGATTGGGTTGTCAGATCTTTCTTTGATTTGTTTCATCGTAAATTTTGGGCGATGTAGCTTGTGATTGTTACACCGTGGCCTTACTCTTATTCGAGTTTTTCGCAGGGTATTTCAACCTGAGTCACATTTTTATGTACGTGATTTCCTCATCACCAATTCACTATAAGCGTTGGGTTTTCCAGTAGCTTGCCTTATAAATAAAAATAATTAACTGATTTGTTATTATGATTTCCGATCAGTTAGCGTACGTTCATATGTTTTGGGATGCCGCCGGGGTTAAAGAGTATCCTTACGTGGATTTTTTTTAGATCACTAATTGCTGGCGTTTCATTGTGCATAATGATCATAGAAGATTGAAAGTGTTGTTAGAATTTTTCAGGTCGTATTTTTCCTCAATTCTGAATGGTTTCGATGGGGTCACTGGAATATGGTCTACTAATGAATGGCGGGTTTTCCAGTAGCCTCCCCTATAAATAAAAATAATTAAGTGATCTGCTGTTATGTTTTCCGATCAGTTAGGGCAGGTCCACATGTGGCTGCTTATTTTGACAACTTATTTGGGAATTATTTGTGGAGCTGGTGGCCCCATGAATATTAGATTTTTCTGCTTATATTTAAGCAGTCATCTTAAATTTGTTTTTATAATATTAATAATGATTTGTGCAGTAAATAAATGGAAAAAAAATTGAAAGCAAATATTAAAAAAGAGGAAAAGAAACTTGTGGAGCCATGTGGATTTTTAGCAAGATGGAGTTGCTGCTTATTTCCAGCCCCCTTTTTTCTTCACATCTTATTTTCAATTCCTAAGCAGTAGCTGCTCCACAAAAATAGGAAGAGATTCCAAACTATCCTATTCTGGTAAATAAAAGTTTTCATGGGGACACTCTAACTGTTTTTTTAAGCAGAAAATAGATTTAAGCAGCTGCATGGGGACAGGGGGTTAGTGTTCTTTCATATGTTTTTGGGATGGCGACGGGGTTAAAGAGTATCCTTATGTGGAAATCTTTTAGCTCCCAAATTGTTGACCTTTCATTGCGCATAATGATCATTGAAGATTGGAAGTGTTAGAAATTTCAGGTCTTATCTTTCCTCTATTCTGAATGGTTTCAATGGAGTCACTGGGATATGTCTACTAATGAATGGTTGCTTATTTTTCTTTTTAACTTGCATTAAATAAGGATAATTTGTTTATGTTCATTATTGAGTATGCTATATTTCATTCGATTGGCAATAGCATTTTTTGACAATGACGACAGTTGTATTTCTGGCTCATAGTTTGGGTTTTTCTATACAATTTACATTAAGCTCGTATCCATTTGAATCTTTTAGGTATTTGTGGATAACACGAGGCTTTAATCATGTTTTGATGAAGGTTTCATGTTTCGAAACATGAGGCTTTGATCATGTTTTGATGAAGCTTTCATGGGCTGAAATACAAATCTATCTAGCATTGTGGATGTACATTGAAGTGCATTTGGACACCTTACAAAAATGTGCATCCAAAATGATATAGTATCTCACAGCTTGCACCCATTTTATCTCTAACCTAGCTATTGAAAGCATGTTGCTAGAAGCTTGCATTGTAACTGTACTAGATGTTAGGTAATTTGTTGATAGGATTATGATACTATCAGATGAAGCCCACAATACCAGTGCAATTCTTCCTTTTGTTGAATAATGCTTAATAGTCTTCATCCAAAATGATATAGTAAGTGTCTCATAGCTTACACCTGTTTTCTCTCTCTAATGTAGCTATTGAGAGCATGTTGCAATAAGCTTCCATTGTAATTGTACTGGTTGTTAGGTAATTTGTTGAAAGAATAAAGATACCATCAGTTGAAGCCCACAATGCCAATGTAATTCCTCCTGTCGTTGAATAATGCTTGATAGTCTTCATCCGAAATGATATGGTATCTCACAGCTTACACACGCTTTTTCTCTCTAGCCTAGCTATTGAAAGCATGTTGCTAGAAGCTTGCATTGTAACTGTTCTAGATTTTAGGTAATTTGTTGAAAGGATTAAGATATTATCAATTGAAGCTCTCACAATGCCAGTGCAATTCATCCTTCCATTGAATGATGCTCATTAGTTTTCTGGCTCGTGATACACACTATTTTATTATTGTCCTTTCCAATTTCAAAGCTAATGAAAAAAATAAGAGAAATAAACATTTATTGTGGATCTTAGTAGTTAACATGAAATAAATTTCCACTAAATTGATGTGTTTCCTTTGCAGATTTTGGATCTAGATATTAGTTTCATAGTGCCAACACAATGTTTGATAATATGTTTTGGTTATCATAGCCATTATACAAGTTACACTAGGGTACATATGACTTCTAAAGTAGGAAGCATTGGGATGTCTTAGATAGATTTGCAAGGATTATTAGTCTAATAGCGGTGTAATGTTTTGTTAGTTTGTAATACTTTTGTTTTTTCAAAGTTCATGCAAATTCTTGCCTAGAGTTGGTAGAGCTTCCAAGAAACACCTGTAGATTTTCAAAGAATTCAGGGTGTTTCCAAGGTGAGTCTTGAAAAATTTGCAAATCTTTGTCATGCCGCTTATTAAAAAGCATTTTTTTTGAACATATGAAATTGGTTTTATAGTCATTTGGGATGATGTTTGGGTGTCCTTGGGATGGCTGATTATCTCATAGGTGTTTTCTAATGTACTGTATCATTTTGGGGATGTACCGAGTTTTTGGAAAAATTGGGGATGACTTGAAGACACTTTGTGCCATATGGAAAAAGCCATTGGGGAGGGGGATGTATTAGAAATATGGGAAGAGACAAATGAAGTTGCAAATAATACAACACAAAATAGTACGTGCTTCTTTATTTTCCATTCAATACATATTACATATATATAGGAATGCTCATATCCTGCTTTGTAGGAAACTCCATAAACAACTTTCCTAAATATCTTGACTCAACATATTCGTACCTCTAATACAATAACTTATATAACAAAATAGTTGCAACACTCGCCAAAAACTCGGCGAGTTTACAAAAACTCGCGAGTTTTTTTGGCTGGCGAGTTTTCCAGGCAATTGTATGCCGAAAAAACTCGCAGTACTTACTGGAAAAACTTGCCGTACTTTCTAGAAAAACTCATCGTACTTTTGGCGAGTTTTTCCAAAAAGTACAGAGAGTTTCGTGCGATCTGGAAAATGCCCAGGTAGCCAGCTAAAAAGGCATTTCAAGTTATTTTTTTCATTCATTTGCGTGCTTTGCTTTAGAAAAAACACTAAAATGATGTGTTCCATGAAGGTTTGTGTGGCTTTGATGGTCTTAATTTGGGTTTTATTGTTAATGCAAAATGATGTACACCATGAAGGTTTGTGTGGTTTTGGAGGTCTTAATTAGGGAGCGCGCCTAGGGTGTTGCCCCGAGATTCCGCAGGCAGCCTCGCCTCTGTGACCTCAAGAAGGGCACCGCCTCTTGATCTCTACGGGGCCACCCCCTGCATTCCTCAAGGGCGCCAGTCTCCCCAACCCCCACAATGGGCCGCCCCTGATCTCGGGCCGGGGTAAGCCGCCCCTGCATTCCCCACAAGGGGCTGCCCCCTGACCCCACCGGTGCCTTCTCTCTAGACTTAATCGGGACGCTAAGCCTCTAGAGTTCCCCTGTAGTGGGCACCTTTCCCTGACCCCACTCAAGGGGTGTCAGCCCCTCAAACCCACCAGTAATACCCACAAACTCCCATTGAATTCATTTGATTTTCTAGGTACTCTCCACTAGTTACCTTCAATTTTACAAAAACAATTTGCTATTTTCATTTTGTTTCAGACTATCAGTATCAATGTATTGAGCATTCCACATGAGGATGCGATTTTGTATCTAATTTTCTTCAACCAATCAAATATAACTAGACTCAACTTGTTTCTTCTATGTGCTCATTTTATTGACTCATTGGATGCATCTTATCATTGAATTTTGCAAAAAAAAAAGCGTTTATAATGAAGTTTAAGCAATTTTTTAAGTTGCCGAGTTTTTTGCCGAGTTTTTTCCGAGTTTTTGCCGAGTTTTTTCCGTACTGTATTTTCCGGGCTTGGCGAGTTTTTGCAATTGGCGAGTTTTTCAACTATGTAACAAACTATAACAACCCTACTAAATTATTATTTTATGCATCCTATGATGCAATACTTCCAACACCCCCCCATATTGCATCATTCTCCAAATGGGGATAGTGGACCAACAATACATTTTAGTAGTTCGTCATAAAGTATGAGTAGGGACATACACATCTACTCATGACAAGCAATGATAGAACTAGCGTCACCACGCTTATTGTACTTCCATCCAAAGATAGGGACAAACATATCTACCCATGGAACTGAGGATAGGGACTAACACATCTACTCAAGGTATTACATCATGTTTGGATAGGGACAAACACATCTATCCAACATCAAGGTTATGAACAAAGACACACACATCTGCTCACAACAATTGTGATTGGGGACACACATCCAATCATAATCACCAACTCATCTGACTGGGGACAAACACTTCCAATCACTTTTACCATCTTGTGAATGGGAACAAACACATCCATTCGAAAACAACCAAAAATAGTGATTGGGGACATACACATCCAACCACATCTTACAAAGCTTGAGAACCAGGTCTTTGTTGTCGTGTATGCAACCACCATTATAGATCATTGCCACTCTGATCACAAATGATGTGAGATGGTTGTTGTTGCCACTAGGAAATCGATCTTGGCTTTAGTCATTTTGGCACAAGTTGATTTGTCACAAAAACAATTTTGCAACCTTGTCGCTAGTGACTGACATGACTGAGGAGAAGTTGTTGAATTTCCTCTAGCCTCCTGTGTCTCTATCCTCTAGTAGACTTGCTACTTAATTAGCAAATTTGGTTTTAAGGCTCATTTCATCAATTGTGAGGAAAGAATATATCCTCCCCCTTTGATGTGAACTTCTTACAAGGAGTGTTGGGTACTATCGATCATGCACTCCAGTTACAAATGAAACAATTTTATTTTTGTATATATTTTTTCACAATTTTATGTGAACAATTGATTTTAGGATGATGCTTTCTAAATTTTCTTGTTTGCTAGAATTATTCTAAAGATAGAGAGGGATAGAGATTTTCAAATTTGCTTAATGCTTCCGTTTGCATCATTTCCTCTTGTAGAACAAAATTATAATGTGCAACCTTTTTCAACACTTACCTTGCATGCATTACGGCCTCACATCCAAAATGAGCTGAAATTCTACCTGTGCATATCTCAGGTTAACTTGCTCACTTGGATTGCTAGATTAATGGCATAAACTCCACAACCTGCAGTCTTTCTACGTACTTTGTAATAGCATGGATCATTTTATACTTCTCTTGGAATGCAAATTTTTTTCTCAAGTATCTCGTAGTGAATGTTGCAGTGGTCAATTTGAGAAGGAAATGGATCCTTGGTGGAGCCCAATTGCCTAGTTTGCCCCAACAAACAATGCAAAGGATATTGATGCCTAAATAAGATTGACTCACATTATCTTTTCATTCTATTGTGGCTCTTTTAAGCCTAGTGGGTGTTTCTTCTTTTAAATGAATCAAAGAATTATAATGCAAAATACAATGTGAATGAATGTAGCACAATACTGTGGTGTAGAAAGCACAACATTGAGGAGCATCCCACTCTAGCATTCCTATCAGCTCATGCAGCCACTCCTCCAATAACGAATATCCTTTGATTTCCACATAGAGGAACAATGAAGATGACTTTAATGATGCTCTTCAAGATTTTTAATAGGTTGTAATCTTTGCTCTCAACTCCTTCAACAACATTGCTACGCAGCTCCATAGAAGATCACCTCAATTGTGGCCTCTAAGAATGAACATAACACAATTCCAAATGGATAGGCCCGCGCGCTAGACAAATTGTGTGTTGATGATGAATTGTGGCCTATTGGATTATATTGGAGCCTCAATAGAGACACACTATAAATGCATGGAGTTCTATGCTATTTGGCTTGCATGCAGAGAGGCTTTGATGGAATCATAGAACCAATAATAAACTTCAACAAATTCATCACTTTGATAATTACACCAATATTTTAATGATGAAAGACTCATAAATGACAAGTCGTATCAATTGTGAATAGAACATGGACTAGCTAAAATTGCTCTACCAAATACTCTCCAATGCATTCTTTTCTTCCACCTCCTTATCATTGGGCTCTGATACCATATTAGAAATATGGGAAGAGACAAATGAAGCTGCAAATAATACAACACAAAATAATAAGTGCTTCTTTATTTTCCATTCAATACATATTACATATATATAGGATGCTCATGTCCTATTTTGTTGGAAACTCCATAAACAACTTTCCTAAATATATTGAGTTGTTTTAACAACTCAACATATTCGTACCTCTAATACAATAACTTATATAACAAACTATAACAACCCTACTAAATTATTATTTTATGCATCCTATGATGCAATATTTCCAATAGGATGGTGGTTTTAGGGCCATTTTGTGGTTAATTTTTAATCTTATGGGCATAAGAATAAAGAGATGCGCAAATTGACCTTTTTCAGGTTAGCGTTAGAGTTAAAGAATTTATTATTTTTGGAGTTTTATATTGAATGGGACTTTTCAGAATCAAAGTTTAAGCCTGGATGAGGTTTTTTCTAAGTTATTGGTTTGTGTGGATTTGGGGGTATGCTGGCATGCCAAAAAGTTTTTCAGGGTTGGGCATCTTTGTAAATAATCACGAGTGTTTAACTATATTAACCCTTAAAAGTTAGTATTATGGAAGACACCAATATAAAAAGTGACTAAGCTGAAGTTAAAAAGGAAAATATACTATTAACAAGAAATGGCTAGGAAAAGATACTATTAACAAGAAATAGCTATACAGTATATTAATACATATCTTTGGTCAAAACCATAAGATTAAGTGTTGTAGACTAAAGAAATAGGAAATAAACAAAAGGTGTATCCTTGTGATTTTGATAGCATGCATAAAGCTTTATGGCAAAATGGCGGGACAACAAGAAAAGTCTCCCTTTTTGATGTTTTACTGATTCACAACTGCTGTTCAGGGATTTAGTAATAACCTATCTTTTAAAAGGGTTGAATGCCCAAACAAATATAGAAACACTTGTTTGTTTGCTTATTTTCAGGTTCTGAATGCTATTATGTTTAGCAATTTGCTTTGGGAATTCTTTTGCAATTGTGGTTTGCACCCTGTATTTGCCCTACTGGGAAAAACATAGACTGCAAATCACACGTCCTGTCCATATCCACTGCAAACTAAACTGCATGCCCGTATCCAGAGTGAACTGGATCATGATCCAAGACTTTTGGCGAGCAAACAGGTAACATAGGTTTTTAATAAGGATTATAGACATAGGTAGAAAAACATGGGTTCACCCCTGAAATAATGGGAAATGCTCCATGACAGCATATTAACCCACTTAGGTAAAAGTAAAATAATTCTTTAACACCCTACACTCTTTTTTAATTGATTAGATTTTCTTAAGCTTTATATATGTACATGTCTATACACTATATTTGACATGAATAATTATTATTCTTTATTTTTAATGTATAATGTTTATTTATTTATTTAGTTATTTTGCCTTTTTCTATTTGATATATGCATAAGTGAATTCCAATTACACTTTTGTCATATCGTGACAATGTTATGTAAATGAACTGCAACAATTCACAGAGTAGAACACGGTCTTATAAGGTTAACTAATAATGTAGCTTTTAGCAAAGAGAGATTCCTTGCGACAAATTTGCAGCTTTTTTAATATTCTTTGGTGTTTTCATTTAACACCATCCTCACTATACAGGTTGAAGGACTTGTCATAAAAGTGATGGGATAAGAAGTGTCTAGTTGCATCTTGTAGCATATGTAGTTGTTATTACCATCTATTGTTAATGATGCCCTCAAAGGATTTTATTTACTTTTCCTTTCTTGATACAACACTAATGCCTTGCTTGGCAATGCCTATGGCCTCTTAAGCATGGCTAATGGGTTACTTACCCATCCACCAGATGAAGGGCCTTGAATAAAGGCTCCTTTACTTATGAAATTTGCAAGTTAGGGGTTGAAAAGAGAGGAAAATGGAAAGCGAGCATAAAAGAGGGTGGAAGGAAAAATATTCATTTCATTGACCATTGTCAAGCATAAAAGGTGGAAGAGAAAAGATTCATCTCATTGACCATTCTCTTCCTTACAATGAACGAATTTGGAATGTGTTCCCCTTGCTACTAAACATCCCTTATAAAATAATGAGCGTTGAGTTGAGTCTTGTGATTCCTATTCAGATAAACTTCTTTTTATTTGTGTGAGTCATCATCCATTTGATTACTTTGTGAATGCATATAGCTTATGTCTTCTTCACAACATATTAATTCGTGCTGAATTTCCTGCATGTTTTCAACAGAAGATATACACAACAATATGTGAAAGGAGTCCAAATCTATCAAGACATTCACATAGGATGTCCTCTTGTAGCCACCTTATTAGCAGTGTAGCCCTTGACAGTTGGAAAAAAATGTTGGCACTTCCATCCAATACAATTTCCTTTAATAGGTCACAACATAATTGTATTTCTATATCTTCCATCAGTCCATAATTTAACTTTTGTTGTGAAATTTATTTAACCATATTGATTACAGATCATTGATTAACTTGCCCATAATGAGTGTTGTTCATAGGTTAGTTGACCCTAGTTATTTTTCAAAGATATATAAAATGTTGTTCATCAATTAGTTACCTGTGTTTACAATGGATTGATGCAAAGTTGGTCCTCAAAATATTCAACGTTGGAGGCTTTTAATTGTTTATAACAAATAGCAATGGCAATAACCATCAACAGTATGGACGTTTTGACAAATCATTAGAAATAACAATTGTGTCAACCATTGGTGGCAAAAATGGAAACCTTGTCACAGTAACTTACTAGGTCAAAACTAACCAAAAATTAGAAATTGATTGCTTTGATTTTTTATAATGGTTTTGATAGTAATATTTGATTGTTTTCAATTTTGTACAAGAAACAGCAATGCTGTGATCTACCGACAGCATGGGCTCTTAACTCAGCACTTGAAATAGCAATTTTGTCACACTGGGAAACCAAACAGAGACCTTGCCTTCATTAAGTTAACTAGCTCAAAATGAACAAAAACTTGAGATTTTTTTTTGGGTTGTATTTGTTTGATTCAACAGGTCTTGTAAATGATGGAAGAGTGTGCAGAGTAGAATAATGACGCATTACCTGCTTACTCTGGCAAAGAGACTATTAGAGAATCTTATAGATTATAAACATAAATAGCCAACAAATAATCGTAACTTTAGAAGAGATTTCTGCAATCTTTTCCTCTGTGCTTATGTCTTGCTCTTTATTTCTTTAAAGGTTTCTAAATGTTTCTAATTTCATTGTTTTCTTTTAGATGTTAATTAAATATAATTAGCCAACCAATCTAGTACAACAAATATTTTATCATTGCCTTGACACCTTGGCAGGCCCAAACAAACATGGGGATTAAACACTATCAACTTTGCTATATAGTGCTGCAAATTATAGAATGTCCTTTTTCTTATGTTCCATGGTGTTTTGGGACGGGGATGGCTGGATAGTAGGGGAGGCGTTTTGGGGATGGCAGTATGTATATGTAATTCTTATATAAACAATTTAAATTCTTTTATATATATATATAGTGATACTCAAATTTCTACAAGTTTAACCAATAATAAAGTATTGGGTAAAATGGCATTGAAATTAAAACAGTGACAGCTGAATGGCCCCAATAAATATATTATGACAGCAGTATATATCATTAAGACAGTGATGCCAAAAAATAAAAAATAAAAATTATATATACATATATATATATATAGATATAATCAAATTTCTACAAGTTTAACTAATAATAAATATTGAGTAACATGACATCAAAATTAAGATAATGACAGCAGTATAGCAGCAATAAGTATGTCATGACAGCAGTATATATCATTAAAACAGTGACAGCAATAAAGCAGTATATAGCATTGCGAGTTTATAACAGCAATATATATATATATGTGTGTGTGTGTGTGTGTGTACATATATACATATATATGTATATGTATGTGTGTGTGTGTATATATAATTAATGATCTAGATGCATAACTAATGACATAACAACAACAAATTCTGATTTCATTGTTCAAACATCAAATTCCTTTTGATAAACAACTGCATAAAAATATATAGTATTACTACTAAGTACAACTAAGCCTCATTTGGGCTTTCAATATCAAATGAGTTATAAGAATCTTTGTCACTTTTTGGTAGAAGTTGTGACTTGTACAATAGAAGCCCAACCAATCCTAGCTACATCTCCTTGTTAGTTTGCCTAACACCTTTGGGATCAACATCTCAATGTACAGTTGGACACAATTCTTGAAGGTACAAGGCACTGAATTACAACTAGCATCTTTGCTTGTTTGGAGTTAAGTTTTTTCCTCTTAATGAAGTGGATGAAACCATAGGCAGATTGTCATGCCCCCAAAATTGCAACACTAAAATATAATACAAATAAATAAATAAAATAAATAACAAAACAAATATTAAAAATATAAATATTAACAATTTAAATATATATATTTATATAATTATATATATAAAAATAAATATATAATGTAAGCAACAGCAATCATGAAAGCTAAAGTAGCCAACTCTATGAAATATGAGATCATAATATGCAGGTCGACCATGTTGTGTTTAAGGTAAAGCAAATGAAGACAAAATTAAATAAATATCTTACTTATTTGTGGCCGACCACCCCTGGCAAAGTCAGGTATATCTAAATAAATAATTGCCCTTATAGTAGGCATCAGGAACAAAGTCATAAAGGGCAGCGATTATTAGAAGAGTGTACAGAAAGGCTTCGATTGATAAGAACATGCAGCAAGTGGAGTGATCTAGTTTATGAATGTAAAACTTTAATTTGCAAAGGCTGCAGATTAAAAAGGATTACAATTAAAATAATAATAATAAATATAAAACAAAGGCTCCAAAAGCAGCGCTTAAATCAGGAAAGGGGTGTGACTCTTGCAAGGCAATGTTTGTATGAAAAGTCACCTCCATTCCTAATGCATACGATGGGGATATATGAGGGAAGTCACATCAATTGCAAGAGGAGA
>VDFB02000013.1:23742529-23841076 GCA_007258455.2 Sequoia sempervirens
AAAAAGTTATGCGTTATACAGTGTGCGTCAATTTTTAAAAATGTTGTTTTTTGAAAAAAACCAATTTTCGTGGGAGATGGAAAAAGAAGTGCAATCTGATTCCAAAAAAATTGAAAAAAATATTTTTAGAATCTATAGACAAAATATGACAAGACTCTAGTTTGCATCATCTTCAAATTCTTTACGGTTTAATTGCTATAGGTGCCCGAATGTGGAGATTGTGTTTAAAAAAAAAATATCAGTGTCTAGTTTGGCCAAAAATTGTAAACCACTATTGTGGAATCACCCTTACATTCCTACAGACGAACAAATAGCATATATCTTGACGAAAGCCTTGATGAAGAGCAAGTTTGAATTCTTTGGGTGTAGTGCAGAACACCTTCCTCGCTAAGAGGAAGTGTTGATTTTTGTAGCTCGAAAGGTGGGATGTAGATTTGTTTTAAAGCAACTCGAGTTGGATATGCTTTAAATCACTTTAAAGCAACTCGACTTAGATATGCTTTAAAACAATTCAAATTGGATTTTCAACAACAGTAGTTTTTATTCTTTAATAGAATGTTTCCAAGTTTGTGAGGATAAGATAAATCCAAGAGTGATTTTATGTGTAATTAAAGCCAAAGAAAGCAATAAAAGATTCTTTTCTTGCATGCTAAGTAAAACAACTAGGCTCTATAAATGTAAGATTGTTGTAGAAAACTCATATTATATTTTCAAAAGAAAACTTTGTTGTTAAGCTGAATAGAAGATCCAACATTTGTAGGTTGTTCCCCTCATTGGGGTTTCCTAGGTAAATTTGTGTTCTTGTCTTTTTGTGATTGGCTTATTGTTATTTTTTGCTTCCGTTGTTATTAGTTGTTAATTAACCTAGTTGTGTTAATTGTTATAAATCAGATTTCTTTCTGTGAATTTATTGAGCAATTAATCTGTTGCTGGGTTATAGAAATTAATAGCAGGCGTAGAGGGCAGTTCTCCAAAACATATGGCACACATGAGTGTAGGGCCAGTCCACCTGCTCTCCGGCTCCTAGAAACGAGAAATGATCCACATAGCATTCCAACAATGTCAATCCCAAGCTCCATATATCCCCTGCATAGCCATTATATCTTCCACCATAGCTCTATGGATCGAATCTCTCGGGGCTCATGTAAGCACATGTACCCACATAGGAATTGCAGCAGGAATCTATGGTGTGTGATACAATCCTCAAGAGATTGGCGGGCTTAATGTCTCTGTGAACCATCCGCTCTCTATGAAGGTATTTGAATCCCTCGAGTACTTGGCAGTTGGCGGGCAACCTTTGCCAGGGAGGACTCACTCATCCTTGTCTTGTGCTTTAACAAATCTGCAAGGGAGCCTCCATCCATGTATTCGAATTTCGAGCACAAAATTAATGTTCCCTCCCTCGTGGAAGATACCCTCACATTTGACCACATATGAAGAATAGATTTTCCTAAGGATGTCCATCTCCCTGTTGATGTGGGAAGTGAGGGAGGAGTCATGGTCCAGGCGGATGACTTTGAGGGCATAGTAGGTGGAGGATTTGCGGTGGAGGGCCTTGTACACAATGCCTCCGCTACCATGTCCCAGCTTTCCCACTCTTTCCAAATCACACAGCTTCTCTACGCCCTGTGTTGAAGGTACCTGCCTCGGCTCTGGAAGAGGAAGAGGGAGAGGAAGAGGCACTCTCTGCTGTTGTGCAGGGATTGGAAGCTTCAATCCTAACCGTTTCTTTGATGCCATTGTACTATGATGTTTCTCTTCTATCAGAGATTGAGAAAGGTCGTTGGAACTTGGTGCTGCGGAGACAGATTGTAGGAGGTACCTATTATAAAGATGAGAGGCAGAGGAGCGTCCCTCATCCCTAAAGAGTAGGAAGCGAAAGCAGCGCCTACGAAGTAGCCGATGTTGTCGTATATGAAGGAAGGCAACTTGTCTCGAACACTGTTACGTGATGAAGATGACGTTGCGGTGGGCTCTGGGTGGAAAGGCAGATAAGACTGATAAAGCTCAGTATCATCTTTAATCATGGGGCACCATGAAAGGGAAACGGGCGTCCAAGTTGGGTGTTCCATTGTCCAGGAGTCATATGACTTCCGACTTCCAAGTGGTTCGTCCAACGTCTTTTGGAGGGATTTTGGCTATTGGAAATTGGAAGTTCCAAGTAAAAAAACTGAGGATAAGGAGGTCATGGCGTCTGAATGCATTCTCCACGTGCAGTTATGATAAGAGTAAAACAGTTGCCTGATTTAACATTTCTTTTTGCAGACTGTACCGATTCATTGCATGGGTTTATAAGAAATGGTGTGGCCGATGTGTAAGTAATTTAATAAAATTGTATTAGAGAACGTGACAATGAAAATTATTAAGAATGGTATCATTCTTAATAATTTCATATCATTAATAATGTGAGAAATAGAGCCAGCACCCTAGTTTCTGCTGTTTTATTTATCAAAAAAAATGTGAGAAATTGAATATAATTTTTTTTTAGAAAAATGTTATATTCAATAAAAAGGTTATGCCACCATGTCAAAAGCTATTTATTATCATAGAAATTTGTTATTCTTCTCTAGCAGGTGGACAATGATAAAGTGTGGTTGAAAATAGTATATTCTCTATCAAGAGTTTAAATAACATATGTATTGTGAAGAGGTGTAATGGATGTATTAGTTAAATGTAATGAATGTTATCTTGATTATTTACATTTGTGATGAATGAATTATTGTGAATTATTATCCATGAATTGTGCTTGAGTAAAAATTGACATAAAAATTAGGTAGTCATGGTCCATGTCCACTATTTACTAGCAATTGCACCTTGGTGTGCAATGGGTACGTCAAAGAGGTGTGGAAGGTCAATTAGAGAAAATTTTGGTCTACTTTTTGCATACATTTGTGCAGTAAATGAGGTCAATTGGTTGGCTATTTATCAAATGATGTTGTTTGTGCAATAAAGGTCTCAATGTAGAAGTGAGCTTCAAATCAACTATTTTTTTGAATTGGAAAGATAATCAGGCGCCATTACCAATAGGTGTGCATGCTATGTTTGCAATATGGAGAGAGAGAGAGAGAGAGAGAGAGAGAGAGAGAGAGAGATATCAAGATAGGGATAGAGTGGGAGATGAAAGAATGAATATAGAGAGATAGAGATATATAGATATAGAGGTCTAGGAAGAGGGAGAGGGAGAGAGAGGGAGACATGTCTAGAGATAGAGAGGGGAGAGAGGAAAATAGAGGTAAAGATTATGATAGCTCGAAAGAGAGGAATATGGAGACAAATAGATAAAGAGATAGGGAGAGGGAGGGATAAAGACAAAGAGAGATAGGGAGATAAAGAGAGAAAGAAATATCAAGATAGGGATAGAGAGAGAGAGAGATATCAAGATAGGGATAGAGTGAGAGATGAAAGAATGAATATAGAGAGATAGAGATAGAGACAAAGATATATAGAAATAGAGGTCTAGGAAGAGGGAGAGGGAGAGAGAGGGAGACATATCTAGAGATAGAGAGGGGAGAGAGCAAAATAGAGTTAAAGATTATGATAGCTCGAAAGAGAGGAATATGGAGACAAATAGATAAAGATAGAGGGAGAGGGAGAGATAAAGACAAGGAGAGATAGGGAGATAAAGAGAGAAAGAAATATAGATGGAGAGGGAGAGGGGGAGATAGAGAGAGATATAGATGATGAGATAGAGTTATAGAGGCATAAGGAGATATAAAGAAGGGGAGATGGTTTTCAGATCTTACACCATTCTCATATTTAAAACTAAATATTATTTTAACTTTTTTGTAATTTTTACAATTTTTGTAGTTGTTATGTAGTTTGGATCACAACAGTTGTATTAGAGCATTATAATTAATAACAGTGGTTGTAGAGACCATGTAAAAAAATGAGAAACTGAAGACATCCTAGAGAAGATATGGGGTCCTAATTAAGCCCAATCCAAGAACAATATGCTATCTACATCCAATCATTTCAAAACATCCAAAATGTTTAAGGCATTCAAGTCTCATAAGGCTTAAGCATTTTTATAACTTGTTTCTTCCATTTGGGGTAGTAAATGTTTGTAATTTTCTTTAATGAATAAATTGATTGTATCAACTATAACTGCTTTGAGTTAAAAATTCAGATGCCCCTATTGTGATCCGAACTATAATAGAGCTATAATCACCATGAAACTTACCAAATTGTGAAAATAATGCTAAATAAAAATCTAGGATTATTGAAGTATCTAAAATTGTAATGGCTATAAAATAAAAACTGAGGAAAAATTTGAACTGAACCTAAGAAGGACTTATTTTGTAGGGCATTTGAGTAGCTCTATAAGAGATGGCCTCAAAGTCAAATTTGGATGTAGAATTGTTGGAAGGATAAAAAGTGAAAAGTGGAGCATTAGAATGGTTGGGAATAATGGGATGAGGGGGTTGCACGATCCGAGGCAACATGCTGTTGAATTCACTTGTAGAGTAGATTTGTATATGGGGATCAACTGCATAGGAGATAAAGAGGGTCATTGAACACTGGCAATATTAACTTAATGGGTTTTTATGATATTCAAAGGGATATAGAATAGAGATGCCAAAACCTCCCTAGAAGATGCTTGCATAATTTTCTTGATGTTATTGCAAGGATACATGAGGTGGAGTTGGTACTTTGTCATTATCAAGTTTGATGGTAGTCTATTTGCTCTACCTTGCTAGCAAGTCGTGGTAGGCTCTAGTTAAAGATTGCTCAAATAGAGTTGCATTTTCGCACATTTTCCTTTCCTTTGATACACTTTAACCTCTCTTAGAGTGATTGATTCACATCTACAATTACATAATTGGGTGATTCTCTTTATAGCAAATGCCATTCATTCGGGGCTCCTGCAAGGCTCCACTAATTTTTTATTTGAAATATATCCTACTCAGGTATTGATTAGTAGTGTTAATCTATCACCTTGCCCACATAATTTTCAAACTAGTGTGATAGATTGGACATTTATGTTGAAATTTTTGAAAACTCTTTGATTATTTGCATTTATTTCATAAATGCATTGGGTGTAGGTTGAGCATGTGCAGAGGAACACATATAATTCTTTTGATTCAAGACATTCATGTAAGGTATTATCAGGGGTTTTGAAAAATTTACTTTGTTTAAAGACACCTGCTATCTTTTAAAATGTCGTGTACCTGTACCTCCATAAAAATAATTCCCTACAAAATTATATCATGTGTACCCAGAGTAATCATGTGGGTTGCATGATTTAAAAATATATTTTTTAGAAACTATTTTAACTTTGATCATTTTTATGTTGATTATTATGTTCTTAATCTTTTAAAACATAATGGTGTTGTCTTGTTTTCACAACTTGTTATCTTGATGATGGATCATGGAGTTTGATCCAAAATGCTGATTTTTAAAAAACTCATAGTTTCAAGTCAGAAGTTTTAGCAATACATTATCGTGGACTATGGAAACTTGATGTTGTTAACTTGTTATTGTAAAAAAACACTTACAAAAAATTTGAGTAATTTTTTTTAGAGTTGATCATTTTTTTTTTGGTCGGTAATAGGATTTATTTTATTGAATTTGAAAAGAAAAAGATTACAAAGCTAAAACGATTACAATTCCAAAGATAAAACTCTATTAGACTCTAGCAAGTCCAATGGAAAGATCCCAAGAATTACCCCCAAAACTAGATTTAAACCATCCCATACAAAGAAAAAGATTTGGAACAACTAACTACAAAGATTAAGTCCAAACACCTAAGACATTTTAACAGGTCAAAAGTTTGAAACATGCTTTAATCTTCCTTTAGTATGGGATCACAAGACCATGTAGCAAAAGCTTTCTTCTTCTCCTTTTTTTTCTTTCTTCCCCATGACTGTTTTCCATCCGTCATCAACCCTTGCAACCTCCTTCTGCCAATCTAGAGATGAGGCCCAAGGACTCCTCCAATCTCCACTCCCAGAACTATCTTGATGATGTTGATCATCAGCATTTCAATTTCCCACATCCTTTGACTGAGGCCTCACACCACTCTTCTTTTCCCTAACTTCTAGTGTTGTAGCCCTGGTTTTGAAGGCTTCCTTGACTACAGTCGAATTCCTTTCTTGAGAAGGGCCCGTCTGAACCTGTTGTTGCTCCTTCTTTCGAGCCTCCTGCAACACTAGCTTCTCTCCTTGATATGGTTCCTCTAAAGCTTGACTCTCCTCCTTAGAGCCTCTCAGCTGAGAACTCTCATGAATCTCCTCCTATTTCTCCATAGTGTAGTGTTGGGTGGATGCATCTTTCCACCAAGAGACAACTTTATTTGATTTGATTTTGGCACATTCAACTGCCAAGTACCTCGTTTGATGATAAATTTTACATCTAAAGGGAATCCCTTCATAGTCCAAGGGTTGTATCCAACAATCCTTTGAATATTTTAACCGAATCTCTTTTGGGGGAACCTTGGACACCTTCATTTCTACCAAAATCTGGGCATAAGTTGATGCAACAGATTTGAGGACTTTTCATCCACCATTACAAAGTTTCCTAAAGACTTCCCTATAGCCTCCAAACATGCATCAAACCAGAATTGCAGAGGGAGGTTAGGAAGTCTCACCCAAAGGGGAACTCTCTCAAAGACTTCTGTGGTAGGATTGAAAGCTGGATGCCATGGCTTTAAAAACAACACATGTTTCTCATCCCAATCCCAATGATAATGATAGAGGATCCTATTTTTATCCCTTTTTTTTTCAAAAACAACAAAAAAACCTCTGGCCATTAGATAAATTTGAACATACCCTTCTAGGAGAGGCTTCCAAAAGTTTGAGATCCACTTGTGGAGATCAAGCAGGCTTAGCTAGAAACCCCTGAACCTCCCAATTAGCCCCAACCGAGAAAAAAATTCTTCATTAGACGTCACTTCTTTCTCTAGCTCTCCATTTAATTCCAAAGTGATTGAATCAGAAGAAACAGAGATAGCAGGGTCCCCTCCGTTCCCCCAAGTGAGTCTTCCACTAGATTTTTTGGTTGCCCTACTGTTACCCAATTTGTTTTCCTCAAGCCTTGACTTTTTTTTGTCTTTGCAGACTCTAACATCACCAGTCTTGGCAACACCTTGTTGCTTTTGTAGCTTGCCTCCATCTTCAATGGCAGACCCCCCACTAGGTTGCGCCAATGATTGCTCTGCAGTATCCCTTCCTTTATTGACACCACCCCCATTTGGAATGGAGGCCCTAAGCCCTTCCTGTGCCGCTATGTTCTAAACATTCTGTTCAGGCACTCAACTCCTCTACGAAAAAAAGACCATTGGCGGCCATTCTCTATCTAGAGTTGATCAATTTTAAATTGGTTAATTTGAATAAAATAAAGAGAAACTAGTTAATTTGATTAATTTGAACACCATTGCTTGAAATATGAGATACTAAGTTCTAGTATGAAATAGAAGTGCTCAATATAGACATTGAAGAAATTAAGTTTTAAAACACTAAGAAAAGAAAGATAAACCTTAAGACCAAAACCCTATGCCATGTAGGAATGTTGGGCTTTCAATATATGTAATAAAAAAACAATGGTGTCCTTTTAATTTATTTTGAGGATAAATAATTAAATAAATAAAAATCCTAAGCTTTTAGAGTTGGAACTAGAATAATAAATACACAATTAATTTATGAAATTTAAATAAATTATAGATGATACTTAAGCTCAAATCTCGATGATATAATATCTTTTTGAAGATCAAGTATTGATTCACCAATGTGCGTGTTGAATTGATCTAACACACAAGACTAGACCTAGACTCACATAAGTAAACTAATAAGTTCAGTGTATGACTATAACATATTTTTCTCATCTTATACTTGTGTTTGAAGTGGGGTGGTGTCTATAGACACTATTTAAGAACTTGCTAAGTGAGTTGTTCTTATTAAGGACCATATGCAAATTGATTCAATAATAAAGTTTCAAGTAGAAAACACATGTAATATACCTAAGACAATGTATATTGATATGTATTTCGATAATGTAATTAGAATCCAAAATAGTGTTGCTACAATGACATGCACATAGATTATCTTGTACTATATATATGATTTGATATGATTAATTCAATGCTCTTAAATATAAGAACATAGCACGCAATTACAATTTGACTATTGAAAAGGATATCAAAATTTAAATTTGAAATTTGAATTTTAAAAATTTAGTTTCAAATGTATACCTATGGAAATCACCTTCATCAATTTGAAAACTATAAATGTGATCTAAAATGATAGATGGAATTAAAAATAATATAGTTAAATGAATATACTGCGTATAAACACTATCATAAAAGTTAAAATAAAATACTTTGAATATGTCTACTAAGCATAACTTCTTCCCTAACCTGCAACATTTGTCTGGTAAGGATTAACGGCTTGTGGATTTCCTGCGTGGCTTCAGGGAGGCATTGGCTTGTGAGGGCAAGAAAATTTGGCTGCCCAAACCTCCATTGCCGATCTTCCCTTACGGTGTTTCTTTTCTAGGTGTGATTGGCTCCCATGGTTGTCCCTTCTCATTTGGCACTCAACATATGTTCTCAAATTTTTTGGACGATGTCACTTGAAATAGGGAGGACTATTTGTAGAATCATGTGCTCATCTGCAAATTTATGAATGAAAATATGGTCAAAATTATGTGATTTTCATGTTCGTGGAACATAAAACATTGGGAAGAATATATGGAAGAATAAATTTGCATTTAATCTTTTGTTAGGTGTTTTTTATTCTAGAACTTGACTCCATTAAAGATAAAGAGATGGTGCTAAAAACCGGCCCTTGGATTTTTCAAGAAGATTTTTTATGAATGAAATATTGGTTCTCATCTTTTGATCTTCAAACCAAGTCTTTTTGAATTTCTTTTTTCTGGGTGTAGTTACATTATCTTCTCTTTCAGTTAAGTGGGAATTGGAGTACTTAAAAGTCATTGGAAATGGTTTAGGTAAGTATTAATTTATCTCAAAAGAAACAATTAACTATGAAAGCTCCATTTGTGTATGTTTATGTGTTGAGACAAATCTATTCAAAGGACTTTCTATTGAAACCTCTCTAAAGGTGGGCAACAGATGTTGAAGACTACCAGTTGATTATGAAAAATAGCTTTTAGATGTAGAAAATATTTTTGAAGTGATCAATTCACCTTTCAATGTCAAAAGTTGCAAACTCAAGAGTAAGATAATCATGCACCAAATGGAAGACCCACTTGGTGGCTTGTGGAAGATTCCCATCATTATGTCATTGCACCCAAAGTTCAAAATGATTTGGCTTCTATCCAAGCTCTTTAAAAGGTCATTTTGAAGCCAAATTCTTCCTCTTTACCTAATGGACATGATTCATCTATTAGAGCCACTCAAGAGGTAATTTCTAATAATAGCGATTTATCACTTGCCTCTTCAATCTCTATGGAGAAAGAAATCACAAAGATTGTAGACAAATATGAGGTCCCATTAATGATACTAAAGACTATAGAGACTATTGCTATTGAAGACAATGTGAGCAACCAAAAAGAAAAATCCAAACTACTCCCTGAGTGCATTCCTCACACATATCAAGATTGGACAAAATTCGAAAGGAAGAAGTCCCCCCCTCCAAAGTTTAAGCATCAAATGACAAGTGCTAAGATCATTAATGAAAGGGAGAAATGTTGAACAAATGAGTGAACTCGTAACACTCTTGTTCAATGGATGATGCAAAATTTTGTTGTTTGTATTGATTTGTTTAATGGGAGTGGACCCCTTGTCCACAATTTATTGATAGAAAAGAATATATTACTTATGAACATGTTATTGATAAAGGATACTCTAATCAAAATGAAGTCAAGATATAAGAAAAAAATGTGAATACATAATTTTCACCATGGCAACTACATTTGCTAATATTAATATGATAGAACTGTAGGATTAAAATAAATTAAATGAAAGTGTGCAATTTTAAAAAGTCAATTTGACACTTTATTAAGACAAAAATAGATGAAATATTCCATCAAAATTTAATTTTGATGGTTATATGATCATATTAAATTATATATATATATATAACATAATTGAACATACCATTATAATTTTATATGAACAGACCATTAATTTTTTTTATAAGATTATGTATCTGAATGATTATTATACTCAAAAAAATTATATAAGATTATTAGTCG
Organism: Sequoia sempervirens; assembly: GCA_007258455.2. NCBI lineage: Eukaryota > Viridiplantae > Streptophyta > Pinopsida > Cupressales > Cupressaceae > Sequoia > Sequoia sempervirens. Next base: position 23,752,682 of record VDFB02000013.1, read on the forward strand.
ATATGCTATTATAGGTGAGAATTCAACCGGAAAAGTCTCACTGTCTGATGCCGGCTAAGACTATTCCGGTTGGATTCTGGTTTGGGACATGCCATCCGCATTTTCCTATTTGAGATAATATATTTTATTATAATACCCTAATCTCCTCTATTCGTGTTGTACGTTAGGTATGCGAATATCGCTTCTGGAAGTCACTGTGCTCGCCCTCACCAAATCCTGGGCGGAAGGGCGCCAGTGGCAGTGGGTACAGTTAGGGGTTTTAAGGTTTCCTCAAGTATGTTGTATACTGTGATTCCCGTATTGACTGTTTCTGCGTCAGCAGGCATGGCCATTCCTCCTGTTTTCGCGTCACCAAGTATGGCTGGGAGCCGTTCGCGCCGTTCTACACCACTCCCCTGGTCTGCGTGCGTTGCCTAGCATTTACAAAGTCACCAAATCTTTCTGAGTTAATAAATGCATATAGAAGCTGTTGGAGGGCAACATCAAATACGTCTCTGCAGAAAATGGTGATGGTGCTTTCGTTGCGAGCTAGGTCAAATGTCACTCGCACCATTTTTTTCCAACCAGGCTCTATAGGCACTGCGATCTTGAGCCTAGACTGAATCACCCAACCACGAGGGATTTGGTTTGATCAACAAGGTGCATTGATGAGGAGAGGGCGTGGGTAACCATACAAGATCATGCAGTTAATAAGCATGGCATCCCCCTACTCACCCCATACTTTCGTCCACCTTCCCACGTGAATGGAGTAAGTACCGGCAATGGAAAACTTCTCGGTGTTAGAGTGGGTTTTCCAATTTGCACAGCCGTCTTCCGTATGCAGTCCAGTTACCAGTGCACGGTATACAGTTCATTCATTAATGCATAGGTATGGGTTAGGTGTTAGTCAGGATGGTTTAGAAGCGGTGCATGGAAGAGATGTACTTGGCCTCATCAGCACATACAACTAGCAGTGAATGGTAGAATTGAATTCTTCATCGCTCAACAGTAGGGGGAGACAATATTCAAGTAAGAGCATTGATGGAGAGTCATTGTGTTGAGCAAGGGAACGACTAACAAAATGATATTCCCTTATAACTACAGCTCCCAGATTGTAGGAGTTGTGGAACAAACTTATATCCTCTTGAACTTGTTTCTCCGTAGCCAGAGCCGATTGGAATGTCTTGTGAATTTCAAACAATGACCCGACATTCATTATACTAGATATTTTTCGCTTCTTATCAGGGCAAAAATGCTAAGAGAAAAGAAAGAGCAGAGATGAAATTCCAGACTAAGGTGTCTCAACATAAAGTATTCATGGTAGGTGACCGCTTTTGAGCTTGCGATCCCATGGAGCTAATCATGCAGAGGAAAGCCGTGAAATTTTTAGTGGAAGGGACTTCAAAATATCTGACTCCAAAGGTAATGTCATTCTCAAAGTGAGTAGAAAGGCGATGTGTCTCCATTACTCTACTTACAATGAAACCGAAGGTACACCTAACAATTCATTTCTGATATTGATGCATCCCTCATGCATATTGCATGCTTGGCGATATTTTTTAGGATTCTTAATAAATAAGACTTAAAGTTGATCAATGAGTTCTATGTTTGTGCATACGAAATGCATGGAACAAACCACTGCAGTTAGTATTTATTTTTAGTAAAGAGATCTTTTGTTGTTTAGCTTAATAGTTTGTAATGAGAATGATGAAGTAAGAGGAGGAGAATCAATAAAATATTGATGTATGTTAAAATATTTTATGTTTTCTGTTGTTGTTTATTGTTAATTGTCTGTGTTTTAGAATCTACATTCATAGGCATAATTAGTGGATTCATTTGCAGTGTTTAATAGGGTTGTATTGCAGATGTTTAATATGGAAAAGGTCAGAGCCTCAATCTCTTCTCACTCCAAATATTCAGTATTTTAGCTCAAGACAAGATTTCATGTGTTGATGGCAGGTATCAAGGGCAAAACTCTCTGTGATTTTCATGTTAGGGGTAGCTGCAATATTTATGAAGGCGACCAGATCATCGCAGAGAGGCAGATCCAGAATCTGTGAAAAGTAAAGCTTGAAGCTTACAACCTGAGGGGAAGATGTACCCTTGGGAGAAAGGATACCTGAAGAGATCAATCTTGAAGGCATATGGCATCTAGTGGCAGTTGCAACAGAGACCAATGAAAAAATAGCGTATGGAATACCAAATTGCTTGGCTACTTCCTTAATGAAGAAAACGACCAGGTACAAAGGCATCTACAACTAAAGCCACTATGGAAAAATCCTTGGCGGTGGATTCAAAAACCTCTGCTGAGAAAAACCCTAGGGATGAAAATACCCTTTCTGGGTTTGCCTCTTCTTCTTCTTTTTCGTTAAATGACGGGGGTTTGATGATGGCTGTTGCAGGAGAAATGTGTAGTGTTCTGAATCGGTGCGGTTCATGCAGGAAGATAGTGGGTTTGACAAGATTTAAGTGCAAATGTGGGGATATTTTATGTTCATTGCATGGCTATTCTAAAAATCATGAGTGTTCTTTTGATTACAAGGTGGCCGGTTGGAGGGATATTGAGAAGGCGAATCCTCTTGTGAAGGCCGAGAAACTTCAAAAGATTTTCGATCAGGTTGGGGTTTTAATCTATTTTAGTGTTAGGGTAAAGGGTCATTTTTCTTTTATGGGTTAGGGTTTTATTTTCATTTTTTTATTTGTTTTCTCAGTTTGAGTTACGAGCCACAAGGCTTTTATGGCTACAATTGTACAGTTTAAATCTGGGTAATTTTTTATCTATAGGTTTGGAGGGGTGTAGGTTATTCATATGATCCTAATGAATTCAATAGAACAATTTCAGTAATCAAAATTTTAATAGTGTATTGTAGCTATCTATTTTGTTGAATTTAAAAAAGGATTTTTATTATTTGAATTTTAGTAAATTGTAATAGCAGCTCTGTAATTCTCCTGCATTTGAGGAAATGGTTTCAATAAATTGGTTTAATTTGGATATCTTGAATGAGTTTGTGTAGAGAGCATGTGGGCTTTCGCAAGAACGGTATGAAGTCAGGGAAAATAAATCCACAAAAAACGTAATTTGGCAGTTATTGCATCAGCAGGTTCTTACTAACTGGATGCAAACTTCTATTAGACAACTTTATTGTTTCTTTCCCTAACAAATGCAGTCTGTAATTGATGCAGAGACCAAGGATTTTGAAAGGTATGCAAAGAGTGGGTAGTGGCTTGGAATAAGCAGGCTGTTACATCTCAACTGTACTTGCAAAGAGTTGTCTACTTCAATGCATGTATCATGCATAGTATTCATCACTTTGATTTGTAAGGTGAAATTTGAAATCACCATTCAATTTGTCTACATGACTGGAAATTTCAAAGCAAGCCTAGAAATCTTGATTGGTTTGCCATGTATGTTAAATCAAAAGAAATGTATAGAAATCAAGTAACATCAATAGTTACGATGGATGTAATTTTTTGACTTCCACAACAGTCCTTGGAAAGAATTATCTATTGTACAAATTGTTTATATGTTTTGACACATTGTAGTTGTTTCAATCTTTTGGGAATTCCTCATAAGCATGCATTTGAAAGCATTTTTATTAATCTTTATTTTTATAAACTTGCTCAGGATTAGTAATTCTTGATACCAATCTAGTTATGTTGTTTAGAACTTGTTCCTCTTATTTTATTTCCAGTGTCCTTTCCCATTGAGTACACTAACAAACTATAGATGGATATAACAACTAATTCAATTCCTTGTTAACAACTACATTTGAAGGTGGTGAAGATTTGTTTGGCTGCACAAATAGCCATTTTCATTGATGAGCATGAGATGATCAAACCTTTAATATTCACAATAAACTGGTAATAGATTGGTAATAGATTGATTGATATTGGTATGGTTTGCGCTATTTTTTTTGACTTTTTAGCAATCAGTTTTCATGGCTACAGTGAATATATCTGAGTGGGTCATCATGTATATGCATGATGTAGGCTTCAACTTGTTGCATTGTAATTCATAAACATATGTCCCTTGATGTGAAGGGCTACTGATGAATGATGCCTTAGTACTTGTTGATTGGTGTATAAGAAATCTTTTATATAAAAAGATTATAGATGATCGATTGATTTACAACAATTTGGTTGTCTGTTATTACACACAAAGACTGGTTTATGACATAGATGTTTGAAAGAGATTGTTTATCTGGTGTGTTTTCTGGTTCCTAACTGAAATTGTATGGTTTTTTATCTACAAGATCATTATCACTGTTTGGAGGGTTTTGTGGAGAATCAGTGCTTTTGGTATATGAGCATTGTTAGAAAATAATATCTCATTTTTAGTGTGTTGTGTTTTATTTTGTGCATTGTGCAAACAAAATTACTTGAAAAATTGAAATGATCTAAGACCTTTTAAGTACAGTCCAAAGTGGTAGAAAGCAATGCGGGAGATAACTACAACTGTGGAGAAGAAGGAAACTCATTCCTTTGCTTAGAAGTTGGCTAAGAATTGTGAAGTGTTTTTCCTATGTCTATAGGTCTTGAAGACAAATGACATATATCATAGAACTTCATCGTCAACCACCAACAATAATAACTAATTTAATATATCATAGAACTTGTGAGTATATCCTGCTATCGGCGTAACCATTGCACCTTGTTGAGGTGCAAGCGCTAGTATATGTGAATGATGACATACTCTTCCAAAATAAAATATATTTTTACATTTGAAAGACAACTGTCGCAAAAATTTGGTTTAAAAGGCACCGTCGACTGTTAAAAACTTAGGCCCCCAAAATTTCCATGATGAACGGAAGGGGTCGACACCTGGCTCGAGTAACAATGGGGGCCGACTGGCTCCAGGAAGGGTGTGCTGGATGGCTTCTGCTGGATCACTTGCACGATGCAGCCTTTTTTCTCAACTGGGCAACAGACAAAATTCCTGTCCCATCTCGTTGATTTTACACTTTTCAAGCTTTACCCTGTTAGAGGGGAGAATGCAATGGTGTTTTAAAGCTTTATCAATCAACTTTCCTTGAAATCTATACAGAATTCACACATTCTGTGAGATGTTGAGTGACTGGAAGGGCACTGTCAGATTGCAGGGCTGCTGAAATTGTGAAGTTCTGTTGAGGAATGGATGGTTGAGAAGCTGCGAGGCCGTCCATCTCTTGCCTGCATCCTTCTGAAGACAACATCTGATGAAACTCTGGAACTCAGCAGATGCACTGGCGGGCGTAGAGGGCGGCTCTCCAAAACATATGGCACACATGAGTGCAGGCCAATCGGCCTGCTCTCCGGCTGCTAGAAACGGGAAATGACCCACATAGCATTCCAACAGTGTCAATCCCAAGCTCCAGATATCCCCTGCATAACCATTATATCTTCCACCATAGCTCTGCGGATCGAATCTCTCGGGGCTCATGTAAGCACATGTTCCCACATAGGAATTGCAGCAGGAATCTATGGTGTGTGATACAATCCTGCTCACGCCAAAGTCTGCAATCTTAATTCGCTGGGAATTCTTGCTAATCAAGAGATTGGCGGGCTTAATGTCTCTGTGAACAATCCGCTCTCTATGAAGGTATTTCAATCCCTCGAGAACTTGGCGAGCAACCTTTGCCAGGGAGGACTCACTCATCCTTGTCTTGTGCTTCAACAAATCGGCAAGGGAGCCTCCATCCATGTATTCCAGCACAAAATTAATGTTCCCTCCCTCGTGGAAGATACCCTGACATTTGACAACACAGGGAGAATCGATTTTCCTTAGGATGTCCATTTCCCTGTTGATGTGGGAAGTGAGGGAGGAATCATGGTCCAGGCGGATGACTTTGAGGGCATAGTAGGTGGAGGATTTGCGGTGGAGGGCCTTGTACACAATGCCTCCGCTACCATGTCCCAGCTTTCCCACTCTTTCCAAATCACACAGCTTCTCTACGCCCTGTGTTGAAGGTACCTGCCTCGGCTCTGGAAGAGGCAGAGGGAGAGGAAGAGGCAGAGGAAGAGGCACTCTCTGCTGTTGTGCAGGAATTGGAAGCTTCAATCCTAACCGTTTCTTTGATGCCATTGTAGTAGATGTTTCTCTTCTATCAGAAATTGAGAAAGGTCGTTGGAACTTGGAGCTGCGGAGACAGATCGTAGGAGGTACCTATTATAAAGATGAGAGGCAGGGGAGCGTCCCTCATCCCTAAAGAGGAGGAAGCGAAGGCAGCGACGAGGAAGTAGCCGGTGTTGTCGGATGTGAAGGAAGGCAACTTGTCTCGAAAGTCTGACGTGATGAAGATGACGTTGCGGTGGGCCCTGGGCGGAAAGGTAAATGTGATGGATAAAGCTCAGTATCATCTTTAATCAAGGGGCACATTGAAAGGGAAATGGCGTCCAAGTTGGGAGTTCCATGGTTCCGGAGTCATATGACTTCCGACTCCCAAGTTCCCGGAGGGATTTTGGCTATTGGAAATTGGAAGTTCCAAGGAAAAAGATGAGGATAAGGAGGTTATGGCGTCTGAATGCATTCTCCACGTGCAGATATGATGGAGTAAAACAGTTGCCTGATTTAACATTTCTTTTTGCAGACTGTGCCGATTCATTGCATGGGTGGGTTTTTAAGAAATGGTGTGGCCCATGTGTGAGTTATTTAATAAAATTGTATTAGACAACGTGACAATTTAAATTATTAAGAATGGTATCATTCTTAATAATTTCATATCATCAACAATTTGAGAAATGGAATATAATTTATTTTTTTCCAGTCACCGTGTTATTTTCATTTGAGAAAATAAGAAAAATATTATATTCAATAAAAAAGTTATCACAATATGTTAAAATTGTCGATCAGATTTATCTACTATCATACAAAGCTGTTATTTTTCTATAGCACGTGGACAATGATAAAGCGTAGTTGAAAAGAGTTTATCTTCTGAAAAGAGTTTATATAACATATGTATTGTGAAGAGGTGTAATGGATGTATTATACAGATGTAATGAATGTTAAGTTGATTATTTACATTTGTAATGAATGAAGTCTTGTACTTGAGTAAAAATTGACTTAAAAATTAGGTAGTTGTAGTCCATATCCACTATTTATGAAATGTGCATCTATAAAAATTATTTCAATTATTATAACTATATAGATACAATGACTCAGTAGGCATAACATGGAATGTTGTATTTTTTGTTTGATAGGGGTGTTAGTGGATTTTTGGGTTATTATGCCATTTTTTATTGTTGAAAATTAAGGAGGGCTATGTAATTTTATCTTGCATTTTTTTATGAACTAATTAATTGAATAAATAGTCTTAATTTATTCAATTAATATTAGACGAATGATTGGATGAAATAATCAAATAATTAAAATTATTTAATTAATATCAAAACATAAATTGAGACAATTATTTATTTAATTAATGTAAGTATTGATGTGTAGTGGTTTGATGATAACAAAATTGTCAAGACAATTGTGGGTGTTTATACTGTGTCCTTTAAGATAGTGTTGTGACTTAGTAGAAGTAATGTTGTTTCAAAGAAAATAAAATATAAGCATGTTTGTGATGAGAAGGGGAGTAATTGCCCTAGTTAGTAAAAGAATGATGAAAATAAGATAGGGGGATGTTGCTTGCTCAAGAGGTTAGCAATGAAAAAAATGCATGGGTGAGCTCTCAAAAGAAGATATGAAGAGAAAAATATGGTAGTGGATAAAAAATGAGGAGCAACAAAATAAAAAAAGGAAGAAAAAGCATAAAAATGGAGCAATAATATGAAAAAGAGTGAAAGGGATGAAAATTTTTATTAGGAGGAAAAAATTAGGGTTTTGGGATGAATAAATGGGACAAAAAAGTTTATTTTACCCTCAACCCCTATAGTGCATAGTATAGAGCAAACCTAGGAACTAAGGAAAAATAGAGGATGAACTAGTAGATCACAACCAAGCAAAGTGAGTGTAATAGAATCAATAACTAACAAACTTAGGTACATCATTATGTATTAAAAACTAGTCTTAGGTGCTTATTTATTGTTAAAATTAGGTCAATGCATGAGTTCAACTATGAAAGCCATGAATTGGCATGCGAATGGGAGAACATGATGCATGCATTAGTTAGCAAGTCATATGTAGAGTGGTTTGAAATATCCATTGTAATATAAGCCCCCAAATTCTTTTTTTTTTTTTAAGTCAGTTGTTTTTTGTGTTTGGTTTGAGATATTTTGCATTGTGTTTCATATGGTATCCATGTTTTTAGCATTGCATGAAGTACATAAGGTAAATAAAATAAAGTAGAAGGAAATATGCTTTGGAAAGAACACTTTTAGAACTCTCATTAATTAAATTTAATAACATAAATATTACAGTCCTTCAAGAGACAAATATCATACTCTACAATAAGCGTTCAAACCTAGTTTAAGAGCACCACACAACATATACAAATCTTCAACTTAGACTTGAACATTAACAATGAATAAGGCCCTTCAAGCCTTGATTGATACACCAAAAATATCCACTCAATAGATCCAATTTTTTTTGACCCACTCCACACATAGTACAGACTGTTAAAGCTCCTTAACAATAGATTACACTTCTTCAAGGCCACATCCAACTCTCATTGAAGGGTCTTCAAGTTCGATGCCAAGATGAGGCAAAACATCCTTCAAACAACTCCTCAAAGACTGGAAAATCTCTTTCAAATTTGTGCTAACCAAACTTAGAGCAAACACCCAATATATGGCGCTTAGGAGCAAAGCGAAATCTGGTCTTATAAAATCCAGGCTTCTTAAAAAATGCTAACTAATATTTGTTGATGGCACTAAGGAGAGAACTTCCCAAATAACCAACATCCATATTGATGGACTAATCCATTATTGAGTTATGAGCAAACATTCAAGTTTAAGTCCAAAAATGAAGTGCCCAGAAATGGATAAAAATCACACCAAACTTCAAGAAATCCAAACCAAACTAAGAGATAGAAAACTCAAGCCAAAACCAAACTGAAACACCTCAAAAGAACTGAAATATCTTCATTCTCAAAGCATGTAATCTTGCAACTTGAAGCACAAATGTGATTTTTAGATGAAATCACCCTTCTTCCAGCTAGGATAGGTTTTGCACTACCAAAACCAGTCCTAGATATTGAGGGTTTTCATCCTCAACTCTGATTATCAGATCTGCTAGTGAAAAACCAATAACATCTCCTTGAGTAGCCAATTCATCCATAAGCAAATGAGGTTTCAAAAGAGACTTTTAAAAGTCTCACCTTCAAATTAGGGTGACCGAGCCTAAAACCTTGAAACCAACACCACCTTTACATTTGCTTTTGCTTTTAATTTGATTTTAAACTCAACCTTAGGCAAAATAGTCGACCCCCTTATCTAGCCTTTAAAACTGCTTTTGTTGTCTTTTAAAACAACTTTAAGTCATTACACTAGGTGCCCATGGTACTTTTTATGTCCCCTTTTGACCCTCAACATTAAAATATAAAGTTACTTTATGATAATCCAATTTTCAACGGGGAAATCAAATATTAAAATGTTTTAACCTTAGCAACTTGATACCAACTAATAATGTGTTGTTGAGAATAGCCTGACTAGGTCTAGCTTACCCAAAATTGACTTACTATTTTTAGTAAGTACTAAAAATAGCAAGTAGTACCCAAGACTCAAGTCAAAGAGAAACTAAGATGCTCAAAGGGCTCACTGAAGATTGAAGCTCAGTACAAGACCCCTTGCTAAAAATAACACTTACTAAAAATAGTAAGTGTATCATAATCAGACTAATCTGAAAGAGGACATCAGAAATGAGGAAATTACATCCACCGAGATTAATGTTTCTTTGAGTGAATAAAATATGTGCTAATCTTGAGATGTATCTTGTATTAGTTCATATGTAGGGAGTGATGTCCTCACTTTTTCCATGCAATGTATTCAATCATTGGGTGATGTTTGTACAATCTGGCGTGCATATGCTTGTAGTGAGATGTATGCATCTCTCTCCTTTGGTTTATCCACTAATGAAGTGGTGTATGTATAAAATAGGGTAAACCCACAAAGTGGTTTACAATTCGAATGAGGAAGGAAAACTTGTAAAAAATGACCCCATGCCAAAATTTTTCATTTTGGGGATTCAAATGAACTCATTAGTTCAAACAAACCAAAAAAGGGTTTGAGACAACCCATTTAGTGCATGTGTAGACAAAAAAACATGAAAACCCCTTTTGGGAAGGGGGTTCTAGCGAACCCCCCTTTTCCTTGATTTTTGACCTTGTTCACAAAAAAAACCTAATTTTTTACGCTTCGAAGTTTGGATTGAGTATGAAAATGGAGGAATCTCCACAAACCCAACTGGAATCAGGTAGTCCTCGGAACAAGCTATCCAATGAATATAATTTTAATATGTTTTGGTTTTATTATATATTTATTTTTTTAGTTTTATTAAACATAGGTTTTTCATCGAAAATGAAGGTCTCTGCACATGTGGAAAAATAGCAGATTATTAAAAATAAAATAAAACTTAGTGCTAGATATTGAAGTCCTTGATCCAACAAAACAAAAAATTAATTTCAATATATAAAAAAATTTACGCGTTATACGGTCACACTATGTCTGAATTGTAATTGGTTTGACTTTAAAACTTGATTAAAGAAAAATATTCAATTAAAAAACTATCTAACCAAGTGGAGCACTAGATATCGAAGTTACAAATCTAAATTCAAAAGAATTATAATTTTATCCTTCATAGAAAAAAATTTGTGCGTTATATGGTGTGCGCCACTTTTTAAAAATGTTGTTTTCTAAAAAAAATTTGTTTTCATGGGAGATGGAAAATGAAGTGCAATTTGATTCCAAAAAAATTGAAAAAAACATGTTTAGAATCTACAGACAAAATGTGACGAGACACTAGTTTGTATCATCTTCAAATTCCTCATGGTTTAGCCACTATAGGTGCTCAAATATGAATATTTAGGTAAAAAAATAATTTCAGTGTCTAGTTTGGCCAAAAAATTTAAACTACTATTGTGGGATCACCCAAATTTAATATATTAGAGCTATTTTTTGAAGAAATTAACATAGTTTTTTGCTAGATTGAAGAGAAATTACTAGTATTGATAGTAAGGGAGAGATGATTGTAGGTACTAGATAGTTCATAGTATAATTTGATGAGGGAGATTAGGGGATCCTCAAGTGGTGCAAACTATGACATGCAACACAAATACCCTAGATAAATGTACATAGATCGATGTTGAAGGTATTGTTCATGTGAGATCGGCATTGAAATTTCTCTAATTTGCAAAAAATTGGTGAGTAGGTTCAAATTGATGTCCCATCCAGTCCCTTGTAGAAGGATTTTTCTCTAGCCTTCAAGAATTTTAAGATATTAAACTTTTTGTAAACCAACAGGCTCAAATAGAAAATATCTGTGTTAGTACAACCACAAAATCTTCACCATTAATTCATAAATGACTTCAACAATATGAAACCTATTTTTGGTTGATGTTGATCACACATTTTCTCAAGTGCTCTTGCATCAAAATTTCTCATTGCCTTTAATATCATAATACCTAGTACAATCTAAAAAATGGAAAGAATATGTTCAATGACTTATTCCAATTTTTATATACGTAGAGTATTAATGCTTCAACTAATGTTTGGTTCTGATTTTCTGCCAATTAATTATCAATTGCTTATATTATGTTAGATTCTTCATCCACTTTTAATAAAAAATTATGCGTCCATGCTTGTAAACAAGTATGATATAAAAATATTGAAAAAAAACTTGTCATTGAAAAAAACATATCTTAACCAACCTACGAACATATAGTTCTTATAACTTGTTAATTACAATCATACATAGTGGCTCTAGTGACCCTAGTTGGATAACTTAAGGATATGAGTGAAAATATAATTAAGGATAATTTCAATTGAAAGTGCTAGGTGTGATGATTTTTTCCCTTGGCTATGATGGTAACCATGTTTATGGTGATGTTATACTATTGTGATTGGCCATTTGAATACTTGAAATGTTGTTTCCTTGTACTTCTCCACTTTGTCCAAGAAAATTTCCCTTTTTTATATTGTCCATCTACATCCTATTAGTCTTATTTTATTGGTATAGGATTCAGTGACTCCTCCTACTAACCATTGACTATGTGTCTTGATTGGTCATATGGTTAAATCTATTATCTTAGTGTTTGTTTTTTGATTTTGTGATATAGTAATAATGTATCTCCTAGAGTTCACATGTTAAATTAACATGCCTTATAAGTCCTCTTATTTCCTTAGTTTCCTTGGTTTGATTAGGTAGCATCTTCCATCCACGATTCTTGCTATTGGTCAATCCCCATAGAATGCCAAGTTGGTTATGTAAAGTACGGATCTCAATTAACCACAGATAAACCATAATTTGGAAAGAAATAATTTTATTTATATTAATTCAAGAGAATTATTCTCATTACATGACATGTCACCAATTGACATTATATTTTTATATAAATACATAATGAACCAAAGATTTTATGAGTGGTCTATAGGCTACTTTTGCACTCTTAGGATTTTCACCTAAAAGGAGAGAGATAGACACCCCAAAATCAATGTGGTTCACTCAATTTAATGTATGTATGATGTGATTAAAGCTAAATGGGACAATCTAAATGCAACTAAATGAACTAATTGACTGATTATGAATGCAAAACCAATGAAATATGCAATGTTTGAAAACATAGTGTGATATGCAAAAAATACAATAAAGAAGTAAACTAATGCAAAAAAAATTAAACAAGGCTGAAAAAAGTGCACCTGGGCAATAAATGTTGAATATGGAGTGATATAAATGCTAGCAAAAATCAACAAAAATTACCAGTGGGACTCATTCGCCACTGATGGTGAATCAGTCCTACTACTGGCAAAAACTCCTAAAAATAGGTTTCTGACTGTCAGGATCTGAAATCCAACAAAATATAGTTTTCTATCCTTAAGGTGGGACTCATTCACCACTAATGGAGAATTAGTCCTCTCCCAAAATTCTGTGAAATCAAGGACCAATCCTGTAGCTCAAGATCTGGACTTGTCTTCTTGTTGGGTTGACAGAGTCAAATCTGTAGAAAATGGATTGTAGGTTGTGTCCAAGCTTGAAATAGGTTTTAGTTGACTTGAAACACTTTGTTGACTTCTTGACCACCTTTCAACACCTAATTGCTTAATAAATTTGAATACACAAGTCTGCAAACATAGATGCAAAAGGGGAAAAATGGTTAAGGGTTAGGATATAGGGATTTTCCTTGGTCAAATCCCACTTTGGTAATCAAACCCTTAATGAAGAAATAGAATGGAATGAACAAGGAAAGATGAATAAAAAACTTGCAAATGTTCTAAACTCACCACAACCTTGTTGAAGAAATCTGAAGATATGTCAATGGCTGCTTCAAGATACTTGATTGATGCTTGATTGAATGATGCAAACTGCTTGAATATGAATGAATGCTTGAATAGATTACGAGGTTAGGAAATGTAAAATAAAGAGAAAAACATTTATTTATACACTTTTGTGCCTTAGTAACCCAATGATACCTCATTATAGGCTGACATAAGGTAGTTTTGAATAAAAACCTGAAAGAAAATGTGAAATATTTTAAATTTGGAGCCAAGAGGGACTCATTCGCCACCCATGGCAAATGGGTCCCACCTTGGATTTGTAAGTGGGTGTCGAGAATTAAGTCACATTTAATGTTGTTTATCAGGTTTACATTAAAAAATACACTTAATTAAGCCTTATAAGTGCATAAAGGGGTCATGTAAAGCATAAGAAAGGTGTAAATAGTGAAATCAAGCCTAGAAAAACATGAAATCTTGTTACAAGACTTTACAACACTTCAAAATAGGACTTGATATGTGATGAAAAGGTGATTTTTTAGGTGAATTGTAATGAAAAGAGCCTAGAAGAGTGTAGAAATGTGTTACAACAATTCACAACACCTTCACAAGACACCTTAATATGAATTTTTAGGACTTAATGTGAATGAAAAAGTTACATTGCAACATTAAATCAAAGAAAAATGGGTCAAGCACCATGGGAGAAAGACCTAAAAGACCATGAAAATGTCCAAGAGCCATTTTTCTATGGTACACATAGATTGACTTGGGCAATCCATTGCCAACAAGTCATAACAATATAATGAAGGTACAACAATTTACACATACACTAGAATCACCCACAATATAATAGATGTACAAAATGGAAGTGCATATGCCAATAACAAGTAAATAATAAATTCTTTGACTGCCATCGACTCTCTCAAAGTCATCTACAAATCAAGAGATGAGAGCATGGTCTAGGTGCTTTTTCTGCCCAACCATGAAGCTTATTCTTCCTTGAAGAGTACTTCCTAACATAAAGAACCACCGAGCTTGCACGAGATGCTTAGCAAAAAGAAATTGGTGTACACCTGATGGAATCTAGTGCATGCATAGTATATCCACATGCATTTCTAACATACTAGAACATGCTATGATCGACACTAGGATATGGAAAAGAGAAATAATATAAAATAAATCCATCTATTTCATGGTCTACAATCACTTGGCCAAGCATATAGCCATATACAACTAAATAATAGTGGAACTAAAAAAAGAAGTCTACGCTCCTTGATATCCCATATTTGGCACCCATCTCAGAAAGCAGCTTTCCATAATTCACTCATAACAGATAGTAACATACATGATAATCATAAGTAAAAACTCATGGATAAAGTGACATACAAATAGTCGTATAAGAAAATATACTTTTATCATTTTGAATAAATAATGATATTTACATCATTTGCCACTTTAGATATTTCATGCGTTAAAATGGTGATATATGAAATCAATATGCAATCTCCCCTTTTGATAGGAAATGACCTTTTTGACCAATGATTTAAATATTGAATTTTCATGCAACTAGAATTAACGAGCAATGATTTTTACTAACATTTCCCTGACATGCAATAATTATAGTATATACGTTAACTAGGAAATAAATAACACCACTTCCACTTTCATGCAAATTTTATCTAATTTGATTATCTTACAGTTTTTGATCATGTGAAACCTGTTTAGAATGAAAATTTTATCTAATTTGATTATCTTACAGTTTTTGATCATGTGAAACCTGTTTAGAATGAAAATTTAAGTACATGCAATACTTTTCTCTATGCCATGCAAAATTATAATGTCATAAAGATTTACCTAATTTTTTTGAGATCTTGCATATTAGATCAGTAAATTATTTAAATATGTAGAAATTACATATAAACAATCATTCTATCATTACTGTCAAATTACATTAATAAATATATATATATATATATATATATATATATATATATATATATATATATATATATATACATTTTAATAATAATTTTAATAATGAGAGCATTACCACCTCTATTGCTGATAATAATAACAAGAATAAAAATAATGTTAATACACTTACTATATTAATCATGTTTTAGATTTACCAATTATAGCATAAATACTATTTTCATATATTTTCTACGGTTTTAATATTCAAAGGCTATTAATTATCACAAGGTTTTTTATAGATGATAATGTGGAGCATGCCACTTAAATATGTTTAAATTAGAATGTTAATTAGGCTGAAAGAATAATGTGGATCAGATTTTTTTTACCAAATTCGTTGCCATTCTCAATGGTTTGCTATTCGAAAGGATTTGATGCAACGTTTTTAATCCCACATTTGTCCAGTGACAAAAAACAACGGGAACGGAGGCTATAAGAAGAGGCTTGAGAAAGATAAAACATATATTTATTATAAACAATATTTTCAATTGAGTAAATTATGATATCATCTTGAATGGATGTATAATTGTAAAATTTAATTTTGAAATAATTTTTTATTATATTGGTTGGATTTACTCATATTTTTATAGAAGGTTTAAGTTTTTATTTATTTTATGTTTAATTATATTTAGTGTTCAGTTATTTTCTAAAATTGTTTAAAAAATGTTTTTATATTATTTTTTATAAGAATTATTTTGTTTATTTAAGAAATATATTTTTTATTTAAAAAATTATTTTATTTTATTCAAATATAACACATTCTTTATGAACATAGATGTGAATTACTTCAAAGAAATAATCAAGTTCATTTTAATTTGGCGAGAAACAATCAATTTTAAAGGGAACATTAATTATAATGAACAAAAAAGAAAAAAATGAAGGTAGACAATCACAACAAAAATGTTGAGATTGATCTAAAAACTTCACAAATAATATTTGGACATGGACTACATAAACATGTTTCATTGAGAATGTGTTATAGTTATATAAAAAATTACCCTATAATGCAGGTTTCTTGAAAGCTTAAAGGTCCTATTCCTGATAGATGTCAACAAAAGAAAAATGGACATTAATTTTCAACATTAACTAATATGGATCCTAGTCCACAACTACATGAACATTAAGAATTAACACAAGTTGAAAAAATATTGATAACATGTTTCAACCCAATATTTTAAGCCATACATGCAACTTGAGAACAATATAAATATAAAGGACATATCATAGTTTCATGAGAAGTAAAACAAAAAACTAATGTTTTCCCACATCAAATAATAGATTTACCTATTATTATTGTTTGAAAAATGGGTTGGTATCAAATAAATTATAATTTCACAATTAATAGAGGGAGAGCATACAAAGCATTTAAATATTAAAAAATATTGTGAAAATTATTATAGAGATCGATTTTGATGAAAATGTTCTTAATTGAATTACATCCAATTTTGAAAATGATAATATTTTTGACCAATTGAACTTTGTCCATGTATGGAGTATGATTCTGATGCAAATGAATATATATTTGTGGGTCAAAAAATAGAGATGGACTAAGAAATTTAAATTGTTGATCACATGATATTAGCAACCTCCTAATCATCAAATGCCTCAAGAGACATGGAACCAATTCATGCTTGTTTAAATAACCCTAATGTAGATCTAGGATAAATAACTGATTGACCAAGGATTGGAACATCTCCAATGAATGATTGTCTCATATGGGTTACTTGATATGTCTTTCCCAACGCTATTTCGAAATAGATGATATCATTTATTAAGAATACCATTGAGGATAGTCCATCTAAATGAATTTGTTGAACATAAATTAGGCCATCTATATGGTCCTATCCATTAGAATAGATTCCATCTACATATTAGGCCAATTGAATGTGATGTATTTAATATGGTCAACATGTATATTGGTTGGGAAATCTTTACCAAATCCAAGGGACTATATATGTATAAAAATGTACATAAAATAAGAGGATAATTGTAAAAAAATCAATGAGAAATGAGATATTGTGTATTAATATTCTTTGTGAACATATTCCATTTAACCTTAGGCTAAACCCAAAAAAGTGGTTTACAATTCGAATGAGGAAGGAAAACTTGTAAAAAATGACCCCAAGCCAAAATTTTTCATTTTGGGGGTTCGAATGAACTAGTTGATTCAAACGAACCAAAAAAGGGTTCACTCGAACTAGGGTTCGAGTGAACCCATTTAATGCATGCATGAACAAAAAGAAAATGAAAACCCCTTTTTGAAAGGGGGTTCACTCGAACCCCCTTGGTTCAAGTGATCCCCCCTTTTCCCTGATTTTTGACCTTGTTCACAAAAAAAACAAAATTTTTGCACTTTGGAGCTCGATTTGAACATGAAAATGGCGGAGACTTCATAGACCCAATTGGAATCAGGTAGTCCTCAAAGTTAGCTATCCAATGCATATAATTTTAATATGTTTTGGTTTTATTATGTATTTGTTCTTTTAGTTTTATTAAACATATGTTTTTCATCGAAAATCAAGCTCTTTGTTTTGCACATGTGGAAAAATAACAGATTATCAATAATTTTTTTTTTTAAATATGAGTGCACCATATATTGAAGTCCTTGATCCAACAAAAAAAAATAAAAAAATTTGATACATGCAAAAAACGTTATGCGTTATATAGTCACGCTATGTTTGAATCATAATTGGTTTGACTTCGAAACTTGATTAAAGAAAAAATATTCAATAAAAAACTATCTTACCAAGTGAAAGCACTAGATATTAGAGTTACAAATCTAAATTTGAAAGAATTAGAATTTTATCCTTCATGGAAAAAATGTTGTGTTATATGGTGAGTGTCACTTTTTTAAAATGCTATTTTATAAAAAAAAACTAGTTTTTGTGGGAGATGGAAAAAGAAGTACAATCTGATTCCAAAAAAATTGAAAAAAATATATTTAGAATCTATAGAAAAAATTTCACTAAACTTTAGTTTGTATCATCTTCAAATTCCTCACGGTTTAGCCGCTATAGGTGCCCAAATGTGAAGATATAGTTAAAAGTAATAATTTTGGTGTCCAGTTTGGCCAAAAATTGTAAACCACTATTGTGGGATCACCCCTTAGTTAATGTATTTGTGAATTTCATGGGCTATTATCTAAAAATGTAATATGATGATGATTTCTTTTATTTTCTATATTATAATTATGACCATGGAATATGTGGTTTTCCTCAAACTCTCAAGCAAGTTATGTCATATGTTGTAGTAAAATTGACAATGAAATAACTTGTTAATCTTATGTCCATAGGGAAACTTTAAACTTGGTAATGTTTATTCTTGTAAATTAATTTTTTTTTGTCTTTTGTTCCCTCTTTTCTTCTCTCTTCCTTCCCTCTTTTTCTCTTAGTCTTTTGTATTTTCTTTGTAGGTTGGATAGGGTAGGATTATATTTGTTTCTCCCTAAAAGTGAGATTCAAAAATGAGTTTAACTAGCTCCATCTTGAATATGACCATTCCCCTTATAAAATCTCATTTTCCATGACCAAAAAAAAATTCACTTGCCACTATGTGATTCTTGTAAAGCCAGGAATCGGTAGATATAAAACCATGTCAAGATTTAAAACAAAAAAAGCTTTCAAGAGAGGAATACGGTCCTTAATTCTTAAATTATACTACCATATCACTTTGAAATGAAAAAAATAGGCACTAAAAGAAGGGAATGCTTAATGTTTTTGAGTTTAGAAGTACTTAAGTATATATACTTAATTGTGCAATTTAACTAGTTAAGCTAGGGAAAACTTCATCTTAATGAACAATCCCCTTAATTTTCAAGGAGAGTTCCCTAGAATTAATTAAGATTATATAAAATGGAATCATACCTTTTAACCTAGGAAAAAATAGGTATAGGGGCATTAGGGCCAACAATAAACTGTATATGTTGAACACTTGAAATATTGAGAGGGGGTGAATTAGTATTCTAGTAAACCATTCAAACATTAACCATCCAATCATCAAAGCATATTCAACTGTAACAAAGAATGAAATAATGAAACATCCACAATGTCAAATAACACATGAACACCAAGATTTTTATGTGGAAAACCCAAAATGGGAAAAACCATGGTGAGGGTTAACTCATAATATATTATAACTGGTTATAGTATATTTACATAAGTGCTCACTGTAGGTGGACTCACTGACCAAGTGGAATCACCGTCCACAAAGAAACAAATATAAGAAATAAGGTGGCTCACAACCTATTTTTGAACTATTACAATTTGCATCTTACATATGTAGGAATATAATTCCAATGGAGCACAATAATAATCTTTGTACTAATTCTGGTTCAACACTCTACCTTGCTCTTTATTTGCACAACTTTTGATCTTTCACAACTCAATTCATACTGCTCTTCAATCAAATTTGAATCACATAATATTCATTGCATCTTCAAGCTATAGCAAAGCACCCAAAAAATCCAAGCATATATATCCGGATCAAGTATAACATCAATTAGGTTGGACTAATTAGATGTAACACCCAAAATACAACTTGTCGGCTCAAAAAATTATCATCCACACTATGCACCACAATTCAAAATTAAAAAATCCTTAAGATAGGTTGGAATGGACCTAAAATAGATCCCACATAATATCCCAACACATATTAATCCTTCGCACAACATCAAACATGTTAGGTCAACACCACATAGAACTTAAACAAAAAATCCTTCGATAGTACATCCACATCTCAACATGTGGACCTCAAAACTCAATGCCATATGGAATCCATGCTCAATTGACATCTGAAAATATATCCTCAAAATTGCAAGGCCAAAATCTCATCAGTGGAGAAGTGTGGATTCTCCCACACAAACACACTGTACAAAAAGATAATTGTGAAATGTTAGGCCGAACTCTGTTACACATATCTCTCAAACCTCATGTCCAAATATGATGAAATATTGAAATTAGATACATATAACATGCATAAAAATGATGTTAGAAGCATAGAGAAAAAACTTCATATGCAGAGTGGTGCGAACCCAAATGCTGATGCATTGCAACATTGAACTTGCAAATTTGACACTTAGTCAAATTTCCAACACAATTGATTTTTCTAGACTAACTCAATTTGCAAAAGTGTCTTCCACAATGCCTCAAAAACATGTTAGGATTAACCAAAGTGATCCGCGCAAAAATATTGACATCAATGACAACATTGTATCACGTACTATCCATGCTCATGTTGCCAAACAACATCATCAATGACAGACTTCAACAATCTCTCCAAACTTCCAATAGTATATATTTTGTGTAGCCATAAAATTTTAAAGTGAAAATTTTGTTGATCATTTTTTAAAATTTATTCACATTCGCCTCTAAGAAAATTTCATGGATATCCAACATACAAAAGAGTATTTGAGTAAATATAACAATTCAACTTGGTAATTCATCACTCCTAACAATTAATTTGCTAATTTTGGTTCCCATAAGGATTTTGACAACATTTTTGGAAACAATTTGAGAGGGAAATGAATATAGAAGAAAGTAATGGTGCACATAAAATAACAAATAATACAAAGGTCAAGGTGCATAATTGAGAGATTAGGAATTCAATAAGTAATATAGGAACCTAAGTTAGGATAATCACAACAAAAATGAAAGAGAAAGAGAAGGCCACATGACATAGGAGACAATGTTAAGACATGGATAAAAATAATAATAATAAAATAATGACACATAAAAATAAAGGAAGAGATGAATAAAAGGGGAATTCAGTCTTTGTCCAATGATAGATTCCACATAGGGTATTGGATATTTCTAATTATTGTGTAGGAGGAAAATAATTAGCAAGAAGAGGATACATATAATATAGGCTTCCATTCTCTCCAATCTTACCTCTTTCTTTTGTTCTTCTTTTTATTTTTTATCATGTTTAGAAGTATGGTAGGACTTACTTCAAGATGATTACTTTGCTATCATTGATGAAATTCAAGCACACTAAAAATAATAAGGTGTCATAAACATGCCAAACAAGGTATGTGAATTTGCAAAATATGGTGTGCTAGTGGACTAGTGAACTAATGTAGTATTTAAAAAAATGAGTTTTGAATATATTTTTCAAATTAGATTTGTCTTTTGTGATTGATTGACTGGTAGATAGATTCAAATGTCATAGGACATTTTCATAAATACATGTCCATGATCAATAATTGGAAATATATGACATTAGATCCAATGTGAGAATGAATATTTGTGAAAGGTTTGACTTTTGGGCATAAAAAGGGTGAATTTAAATTTGGTAGACAATGTCTCACAAAATAATCTAGTCCGTAGTGGCTAATTTTTTTGGATTGTGTAATGAAAAATCCTAACGTGGTTTGTAATAGTAGATTACTAATGGGTTGTGCAATAAATGGGTCAAACTTCAAGTTAGGACTAAGTATTTATGATGTTTGTGAAAAATGGTATTAAAAAGGTGTAAGTTCTAAAGTATGCACTTTTATCCCTTCAATTAGAAAGAATCTTATAGTTTGACTTGCAAAAATTGTGGGATTTTTAAATTGTTCATATTTTAGTAATGTACACAATTTAATTTATTTTAATAATTTAACCATGCATGCATTGAAGAATAATGAATTTGATGAAGAATGTTAATTAAAAAAAAAAATATCAATGACTTTGAGTGTATTAAAATTATAGTAGGAAACTTAAGAGATCACACTCAAACTAAATTTATAAATAGAAGCTATATGTAAGAAAAACACAAAAAAGTGAACTTATAAAAAAAAGACATAAAAATACATTTTCAATAGGTATATAAATACATGATGAAAGATACATATTTTAATCATATTTTAAAATTGTTAAATTTTATTTTGATACAAGAGAATAGACTCGTTAAAAAAAATCATATAAATTGATATTTAAGAAAATTTTTGCAAATTTGTTTAAAAAATTATCTTTCATATACATTGTTTATTATTTTACTTGGTCTTTCTAAACCATTTATCTCTCGAAAATAGTCTCCATATCGATAGAATCTCACTATTTTTCATTATGTCAAGCCAAGTAAGGATGTTAATGACACAATAGATAATTTGCCTAGAAATTAGAATTCAAGCACTCTTTTTTAGGAACTAAATACAAATTTATTATTATTCATTAGCCTTCTAAATCCTCCTAGAATGGGAGATAATTGAATGTATGTGTGATGTCTAAAATGAATGGAAATGAATCATTTTATACCAAAACATAATAAGTTACATAAGCAAATACACAGACATAAAGAAAAAAGGGTTCTAGGTAAGAAAGGAAAGTAGGGTTAATAGACCAATTTGAATTTAGGTGAATTGAGTTCATAGTTATGAGGATGATCTAATGATTATGGACTTAACCTAGAATAAAATAGATGGAATTCATAATAACTATTTTATATATTATATTATTATGTTATAATTTCCTACATATTATATTACAAATTATATTATAAATTATATTATAATATTATATATCAATAATAATATAATATGATAATACTATAATATAATATAATGTAATAATAGTAAAATATAGTGAAACAAAGGGGTAAAAACTTTATTGGAAATCAGAAGAGAGCATTACAAAAAAATCAAGGGAGCAAGCCCCAGGAAATAGGGAAACAACCCCAAAGCAAAAACAAAATCAACTATCCCCATGTATCCTCCTATCCTCCTCAAAGAATTGGTCCAAACCCGGACACAGCTCAGGGTTAACCTGATCCCAATCCTCAACCTTCCAACCGCTATCATGCTTAGAGGCGCATTTAGCCAAATAGTTGGCAACACAATTCCACTCCCTCGGGATGTGAACAAAGGAAACCTCCTCCATCCGAAAACTAACTTGGAGAATCCGCTGAACCACCGAAGCCAACTGCCAATTTATATCAGATATCTTATGCTCATTCAACAGATTAATTAAGATCTGTGAATCATCTTCAGATATAACCTTCTGCCATCCCAAAGAAAGGGCCCTCTCAATAGCATAAAGAATCGCCAGACCCTCCATGAGGTTAACAGTCTTCACCCCCTCATGAATAGAGAACAGAAAAATCACCGACCCAGCTGAGTCCTTGCCAACTCCACCAATCCTAGCAGGCCCCAAATTTCCCCTAGAAGATCCATCCGTATTGAGCTTTAAAATTCCATTTGGAGGAGGTAACCATCTTCCAACCCGTTGAACTCTCTTTTTCTGAAGCCTGCAGTTCCTGGAGCTGACCAAAGAGGAATGAATATCCTGGAGACCCAGTCTGTCCACCAACTCAACATCACCTCTCTCCAGGGGGAAAACCACATCACACTTAGCCAACACTGACTCCTGCACCATTCCTAACATATGCAACCACACTTGCCGACCCACCATCTTCTGATCATGGAAAATTTAGCGGTTCTGCTCTAGCCAAATTTGCCAAAGTAGAAAGGTAGGGCCCACATACCAGATATCCTGCAAAAAGGAAGCCATAGAGGGTGGTCTTCCCATACTATCCCAGAATTCAACCAGAGAACAAGCATGAATACAAGGAAGCTTCCACACCTCCCACCACCAATGCCAAAGTTGCACAACAAAGGGGCAACAGAAGAACAAATGTGAAGAATCCTCTTTCGTGCATCCACACAAGACACAAATCGAAGGACCCAAGAAACCCCGTTTACGAATGTTATCCCAGGTCAAGCACCTATTCCACGCCACAGTCCAAACAAAGCAGTTGCACTTTGGCCATGAGAGCTTATTCCACACCCTTTTCCACCAATGAACCTCTGCCCCAGTCAACTTCTGAGCCAAAAGCACCTGATAACCAGAAGCCACATAATAAACCCCCTTAGGATTATGGGTCCAAGCAAGAATATCCTCTTCTAGAAGAGAACTACAAATCGTACTGCAAAGGATCTTGTGAAGCTCAGCACATTCTTCCACAAGTCCCAAATCCAGCCACTCCATAGGATCCTTCCACCGAGCCACCTCCAACTAACCAGAAGAAGCGACAGACTTGAAGTCACTCACCCTAGACCATCCAGCCACGAGAAATCTCTGGCACAAAGGAAGCAGGTTGGGGAACTGAGAAGTCAGGGGAGGGAATCCATCCCAAGAATCCAACCAGAAAAGAGCCTCAGTGCCCCTTCTGCAAATCCAAAATAAACCATCCTTGATGAGCTTCGCACCCTTCTAAAGAGTATTCCAAATCATCGATCCTTTCCCCTCAAGAGGGTAACGAGGGAGATCATGCCGAGGAATCCTCGGGAAATACTTATGAGATAAAATTCTGGCCCATAGCTGATCTTGCTCCACACACCATCTCTAGAATAGCTTAGCAGCCACAGCCACTCCAGACAACGCAGATTGGCTAAGACCAAGACCACCAAATTGCGTTGGGCTACACACAACATCCCACCTAACTAGGCTCCACTTTGAAGACGATAAACTTCCCACCCATAAGAACTACCTTTCAAGGGAATCCAACTCCCTAAGCAAACCCATTGGAGCCACCTGAAGCATACAACGGTAGGTAGGGAGAGCTTGCACCACTAACTTGAGAAGTTGAACCCGCCCAACAAAAGACAACCATCTATGGGTCCAATGATTAACTTTTGCATGGAGCTTATCAATAATATTCTGCCAAGAACCCTTGGGGAGTCGACGAACAAAAATAGGTATACCCAGATAAGTCAAAGGGAGAACCCCAATTTGAAACCTTAAGATATTAGCAATTCTTCTCTGAATGGGGGCTGGCGTATTGAAGAAGAAGATGGATGATTTCTCCTCATTAATCAATTGCCCTGAAGCATCTAGATAAACGTCCAGCACATTCCTCAAATTGGTAGCTTCCTGAACAGTGGCCAACCCCATCAAGGAAGTATCATCAACAAACTATAAGTGAGATTGCAGGGGAAAATATCCGCCCCATCGCCAACCCTGAATGATGCCAAGCTCCACATTTCTTTTCAACAAATGTCCAAGACCTTCCACAAGAAGCAAAAAAAGATATGGAGAAAGAGGATCCCCTTGGCGCAAACCTCTAGAAGTGCCAAAAAGTTCAGAATGATCTCCATTTATCAGGACCGAGAAGGAAACTGACGTGACATAGCTCATGACCCATTGGATCCACTCCTCATCAAAGCTAAAAGAAACAAGGATCTTCCCCAAGAAAGACCGTCTAACCCTATCATAAGCCTTTGCCATATCTAGCTTAATGAACATAGCCTTCTCATGGGAGCTGTCCATGGAATGGATGGTCTCCATAGCAATGACAACCCCATCAAGAATTTGACGGCCCACCACAAAACCACTTTGCTCCTCTGAAATCAACACTTTAAGCCACTTCTTCAACCTCTCAGCCATTAACTTGGATATGATTTTATAAGCCACATTGTAAAGAGAGATAGGTCAGAATTGAGATAACCTATCAGCCCCTTCACACTTGGGGATGAGAGCAAGGAAGGTGGAATTCAGGGCACGAAGCATTTGCTTATTCCTCTGGGACTCATGAACAACTGCCAGAAGATCCAACTGAATGATATCCCAGAATTCTTGAAAAAACTCAATTGAGAAACCATCAGGGCCAAGAGCTTTACCCCTCTTCATTTGAAACACAATCCCCTCCAGCTCATCAAGAGAGATCTCTTTCATCAGATACTCATTCACCTCCTTGGAGACCAATTGAGGAATACAAGAAAGAACTTGTGCTTCCTCAACAGAGCTCCCCCGCGAATCCTCCCTAAATAAAGCAGCAAAATACTGAGAAGCCTCAACAGAGATTGCCTGAAACCAGGCAAGACGATCCCCCTATCATTCACCAGAGCAGAAATGGAATTACCATGCCTCCTAGCCTTCATAGAGTTGAAGAAGAAAGCAGAGTTTTTATCACCCTCCTGCAGCCATTCAACCTGGGCCTTTTGCTTCCAATAGATTTCTTCCCGCAACTCCAATTCCTCAACCACTTTCAGAGTCCTACCCTCTTCCCTCAGAAGATCCTCAGAAGCCCCATTCTCACAAATCAACCACGTAATATTATTCAATTCATCCTAGGCAGCAACCTTATCATGAAAGATATTACCAAAACAACTCTGATTCCACCTCTTAAGCTAATATTTGACAAACTGAAGAAGCTTGGAAAAAGTGTACATTGCCGTACCAAAAGCAGGTCTCCCAATCCTCCACCACACAGCCACCTAGTCACGAAGAGTAGAATCCTGTAACCACATAAGTTGGAACTTAAAGGAGGGAGAACGAGGCGCTCGGGTAGAAATAATGTTAAGCTTTATGGGCCAGTGATAAGAACCTCTCTAATCTAGAATTTCATATCTAATAGACCACAAGTCTCCAACCCAATAACAGGAAACCAAGAATCGATCAAGCCTCTCGACAACACAACTCTCACCAATTCTCCTATTATTCCAAGTGAAATGACCATTACTGGGCTGAATATCAATAAGATTTAAATCTGAAATGCTATCCCTGAATAACAGAGCAGACAGCTCCAATCTAGCAATACCACCTCTTTTCTCAAACAACACAATAGCATTAAAATCTCCAGCCATAATCCACAGATGGAAAGGAGCTAAGCTACGAACAAAACGAAGATGGGACCAGAGAAGCTGTTTACCCTGAAACTCAACAGGTGCATACACATTAGAGAGGAGAACACACTCACCAGTCTCAGAACAAGAGGCAACCAAGGACATAGAGGATCTAGAGGACGTCCACCAAAGAGGGCAAATCTTCTGAGGGTTCCAAAAGCAAGCCACCTCCCAGAAGCACCAAGAGCCCCCACACACTGGCATTCACCATATTTCCATAGCTTAGGTGCCATGTCCAACATGTTATCCACAAATAATTTAGTCTCCTAGAGAAAAAGAACATCTGGAGAATGATTCCTAACCAAATCACGAATAGCTTTTTGTCGAGGGCCACTGTTCAAGCCCCTTACATTCCATGAGAGAACAATCATTTTTGTGGGCATGAAAAATGCGAATCCAGAGTCTTGACTGAACCTGACTCCACCAAAGTTTCTCTAGTTAATTTAATCTTATCCATATCCTTTTTCCTTCCTAGCTTGGAGGTCCTCTCCCCAACCCCTTTCTTTAGATCCTTTTGCAAAATACCCAAGTGAGAAGAGGACAAAGAGTTCTTACCCACCTCCGTACCACCTTTTAGGGGCACAAGAGATCCTCCTTCACCAATCTTCATAGCTCCAATAGTAGAATCCTGATCAGCCTGGACAACCAATTGTTGAACCGAATCCATCTGCCCAACACCAGTCTCTTGCACAACCTGCATAGCTTCCAAAGGAGGTTCGTCCTGTCCTATACCCAAAGTTCCTTGATCCAAGTTCATCAACCCCGAATTCATTTCCTGCTGGTTGAGATCATCCAACACCTCAAACCTATTAAAAGTGTCATCATCCTACCTCTCCCTCAAGGTTTGCTTCTTCCCTCGATTCCTATTGCGAGCCTTGACAGGGACATAGCCATCATCACCGTTACCATCACCCAGAATAGGCTTCTTCCCCTTATCAACCCTAGGCAGATTGCGAGAAGGCTGAGAAGGCTGGGGCGCCATAGGCTTAGCCCTAGGGCACCTACGGTGCAAGTGACCATATTCATGACAGAAACGACACCGAAAAGGTAGGGCTTCATAAGCTAGCTGTTGTACCCAAGTATAGGATCCAACACTCACTTCAACAGAATCTGGCAATAGATTACTTAAATCAATTTCTACACAGATACAAGCAAAAGTCATTACCTTTTTAAATTGTGTTTGCTGTGAAGACCCAATAGGTTTACCGAGCATTGAAGCCACCAAATGCAAAACATCATCCCGCCAGCACTCAATCGGAAACCACAGCAGCCAAACCCAAACCGGAATTCGACTCAGTAGTGCCTCTGTCGGGTTGAAGCCTGCATGCAATGGCTTGATAAACAAGCCCACCTGGTTATAGAAATAGGGACCATCATCAAAGACCTGATTCTGATCTGCCATGCAATCAAAGGAGACCATAAAATAGTTGTTCGCAAGGAGCCTAATCTCCATCTCCCCCTCCGACATCCATGTCCGCTGGGCCCAGGATTCCAAAAATTGCAGTGAAACTCTCAAACCCATGAACTTGCAATAAAAGGAGTGCCTTGAATAATATTCAATATCATCTGCAAGCATCTCCATCGGAATAATCAATTTTGGTCTCTCTTTGCATCTTTCCAAGCACCCATTAATCTTCGTTATTCGGGAACCACTAGCCGATCCTAGATCATTCATCTCCATCTCCGATGAAAATAGTGTATTGTCAAAAATATTTCCACCATGCACCGAAAGCTTTGAACCACATGCTGCTCGAAAATCCAATTTGGGGCTAGCTCCGGAAGTTTCCCCACACGACATATCTAAAATAAAAAAACCCTGGAAGGCATGCAAGCCCCCAGGTCACTGTTGCAGTAAAAGGAAAAACCCCAAGGGAAAGATCTAACCCCCTCCACCTAGAAGCCACCCAAGTGGCAGCAAGAGAGCCTCCAGGAAAGACAAAACCCACACAGCAGTGGGAAGAAGCAAGGCCCCACAAAATGGATGGCCAACTAAGCAACAACCCTGAGACCACTCACCGTCACCACAGACCCACGTGGGTAGAGGAGGAGATCAGGTGCCAAAACAAACCTTACACAGCACGGCAGAACCAAAGAGGAATCCCTGATGGTAAGAGGGAGCTTGCGCCCTGCACAATGGACGCCAGCCCACACACATCAGACGCTAGTACAAGAGGAAGGAGCCAGAAGAAAGTTTAGCAAATGAAACCCTCGCCACAAACCCCGAAAATAGTAAGAAGCCCCCGCAACGCAACAACTAACAGGTCATAGAGAATGAGCTAGGGCACGGATGCCCTAGCTCGGCTAACAGAGCACATGCATGCCATTCGCAAAGAGATCCAAAAATTATTCATAGTAAAATATAGTAATATAATATAATAATAATATATTATTATATTATATTGATAAGAATAGTACAAATATTTTGATAAATATTATAATATTATTTTTATGTATAATATTATAATATAATATGTAATATAACAATTAAAATATTAATACTTTTAATCAAAACAATTTAAATATTATATAATATTTTAATATATAATATAACAATTTAAATATTATATACTATATTGATATATAATATAAATAATAATATAATATTAAACATAAATATTATTATGTATAACATGTAATATAATATAATAATATTAGAACAATATCGAAGTTATAACTTGTTAATGATTTATTGAGTGAAGCCAAAAAAATTTAAAATAGGTGAACTTTATTGTTCAAGCCATCATGGAGCCTAGATAGCCACAACCTTACAATTATATATCCATTCAAGATGATATAATAATTGGCTTAATTGAAATTTTTGTTTACAATAAAATTTATTTGTGTGAAGCCTCTACTTATAGCCTCATTTCCCCTAGCTTTTTTTCACTGGACATATGTGGGATTAAAAGTTCTACGCCAAACTATATACTTTCCCTTTCAGACAACAAAACATTGAGGATTCCAACGAGTTTTGTAAAAATGATCTTATCCACTCTACAAATTTTATAGCTCCCACGATATAAACCATAAATAAAAATTGTTTTAAACAGTGGAGACAAATGGAAACAAGAACTGTAGACAATACTATGAAAATGAAAAGAGAGGTCTGATTTTATAGGGATGTGGGCACGACCATCTAAGTTAGTGCTTAGAGTGTGCTGGTTAAGTCGATCCTTGATTGTTTGGTAATGATTGTAGGATATGCACAAAATGGGTTTGTTGAAAAGGCTTTAGAAACTTTCAAGCAAATGCAACTGGTAGGTGTGAAGCCAGTCTCCGCAACCTTTGCCAGCATCCTTTTGCCTAGGCTAAAATGGGAGCTTTCAAATAGGGTATGGACATACATCAGAGTGTAAGGGAAAGAGGAATTTTGTTTGTAGTTGCAACTACCCTAGTAAACATGTATGCAAAATGTGAACTAAAGACAAGGCACGTTAACTACTTGACAAAATGCCTCAAACAGATGCCATCTTGTGGAATGCTATGGTTGTAGGATATTCACAAAAGCTCTTGAAGATGTAGGGTTTTCCAAAGAAAATGTCTAGTTGTTTGCAAGTGAAATGCACAAGCTGCTAAAGATAAGACAAGAACTATAAATTTTGTGTTAGTTGAAATTGATACAAAATATCCTTCATGTAATTTATCTTAAGGAATAAGTTATGCACATGGATTGTTTGTCTTATTTATCTTAAGAATAAGTTATGCACGTAGATTATTTGTGTGATTTATCTTAAGAATAAGTTATGCACACATATTGTTTCTCTTTGGTTTAAGAGGAAATCCTCAAATATGATTGTTTGTGAGTTCGAGTAAAAAGTTATATTGATTAATTTGTTCAAATTGGAGTATTTTTACCTGTAACCAATATCTTTCCACAAAAAAATTCTTGGATTATAACTATGCAAGTAGATAAAGGATTGCTTCTATTTCTTTGATTCTTGACATATGTGCCCATCCCCCAAAACATGTAGATACTTTTCTTCTTTGTTTATGAACATTACTTTCAATTCTTCTTCTTGGAGAACTATTTTACTATCTATCAATTAGGTGAGCAACCCTTGTTGAACCAAAAATATTATGTGATGCCTCAATCCTTCCATGACCTACTCTAAGTGGCTAATTGGATCTCTTTAGACTAGCCTTATTCTTGCTTAGCATCTCATTGACCTTCACTATTATTTCTCTCTTATTTTGCACATTGATTGTCATTAGATTCTCATTTACAGGTAAGATAAGAGATTTTTCAACTAGAGATTTAACTTGAGGAACCATAGAGGTTAAGGATGGGATCACTTCATCCACCTCATCCTTCACTTTTGTGTTTAGGGCTCAAGTAGGGGTAGTGAAATTCAACACAAAACTTATCTCCACCATCATTTCCACAAGCTTGGCCCAAAAAGACAAGTACAATTTTTAATAAGGGGTGTGATAATTTCTTGGCAAGTTGAAGATCTATTTATAATTTCTTAATTACCTATAATTAGTGAGAATTTGTATCCCTTAGCTCTATTTATTATTTTTGTAGCTTGGTATTATCATCTACCCTCCTCCTCTATGATTCCTCAAGCTTCGCTAGTTGCTGTTAATGTCCTATTATCAACTTGGCCTTGTCTAGCTTAGTCTATGGGTCATCCCACAATAATGGGTTACACTTTTTGGCCAAACTTGACACTGAAATCAACATTTTCAGAAAAAAAAACTTCACTTTCTAACACCTATAGTAGGTAAACTATTAGGAATTTGAAAATGATGTAAACTATTGATTTGTGAGATTTTTTCTCTAGATTTTAAATATATATATTTTAAAAAATATTAAATTAAATTGTATTTTTTTTGCGTCTCCTTTGATAACTAGTTTTTAATAGTAAACAACATTTTTAAAAAGTGATGTGTACTTTGACACACAATTTTTTTTTCTACAGAGGATAAAATTCTGATTCTTTTTAATTTAGGTTGGTAATGCTAGTATCTAGTGCTTTCATTTTGTTTCATAACGTTTTTTTGAATATTTTTATTTTAATTAAGTTTTGAAGTCAAACCAAATATATTTAATTTATAGTTATTGGAAAGCATGTTTCAAGCACTACACTCCCCCAACTTGGTTTATAAAGTTTGAATCCATTTGCACCTCCTTTTTGGGCTTTGATAGGAAAAAAAATGCATAAAATTTGAAATGGTGGAGGGGACAGAGAAAAATGGGGGGTTCATTAGAACCCCTCTTCTAATGAAGGGGGTTCATTAGAAGGGTTGGTTCAAATGAACTCCTCTCTATTCTGCTAAAATTTTCCATGAAAGTTTCCTCTAAAATAGCCTTTGAACGAAGGCTCTAAAAAATGCATTTAAATGACTAATTTTTGGATTTTCTAATATTAGCATTTTTAGTTTTTTATTATTTGCAATTGTTTATTTTTTTCTTAAGTTTCTATTATGATTGAAAGTATGTGAATTTTTTCAATTAATAAATTTAGGAATTTTTTCTATATAAGTAAGAAAAAAACCATAGAAATTGTCAAAGATATTTTGGTTTTACAGGGCAAGCTTTGGAGGAGAATATTTGAAGAATTGTGAAAAATATTTTTGTTGTATTGGAGGAGAATATCAAAAGAGGCTTTGGAGGAGAATATTTGAAGATCCGAAGAGGCTTTGTTCTATTAGAGGAGAAGATCATAAGAGGCTTTGGAGGAGAATATCTAAAGATCAAAAGAGGCTTTGTTCTATTGGAGGAGAAGATCAAAGGAATTGTCAAGTGATATTTTACAAAGAAGGAGATGGGAAACAAAAGAACAAGACAAAAGAAGAGTCAACGAAAGAATTTGATAGAAGAGCAACAAAGATTACGTGAAGAAATCTTGCAAAGATATCATAGACAAAAACAAGGTATGCCAAACTTGAGCCTCTCCCAATATTATTCCTTTTGTATCCCTTTAACCTTCCATTTTATATTTTTATTCAAGAATTATGTAGGAGCATTAATTTATTTCTTTTGATCAATGTAAAATTTCCTATCTCAAACCTATCTCAAAATTATTTAGTTTCATGCACTCTCTGTAGAAATTTAAGAGTGACAATATCTTAATTTACACTATATTTAATATTACAACCTTAATTTTCTTTCTTTAAGGGCATGTGCAGGATCATGGTATACCAAACAGGCCCTTAAGTGGCAAAAAATTCAGAAAAATCAGTGTTAGGCAACTTGACGTAAATATTTGAATAAGTTATCTATATTATTTCAAAAATATGTAAGAATAGAATTTATAGAAAATTGAATGTAGTTTCTAAAATACTAGGTTTATTTAAAAATAAATAAAATCTATTTGGTGAAAATTTGAAATTTCAATGCAGTAGTACTTAAATTTCAGGGAAAAATAAGTAGGTGTTCTGACCACCCTAACCATAATAAAATGATAATATTTTTGTAATATTTTATATATAAGTAGAGGACTCATGTCGGATGTGATGCATATTTTTTGTAATTTTTTTCCAAGTATATAATTAATTATGAATTTTTATTACAACTTTTAGAAAATATAAAACTCGTCTGTCGACCACCTTAACTTGGTCAAAAATTCATGAAATTTAATTTTTCTTTTTTTAATCCTATAGTATGTAAAGCATAGAATGTGACGCATGTTTTGGATTCAAAAAATATGATACCATTTGAAAGTTATAGATGTTTTTCAATCAGCCTATCGATCAGGACTTTAGTCATAGTTCTAATAGAAAATGAATAATAATTATTTATTAAATTCAAATTAAATCATAATTTATATTTTTGGAAAGCTGAGAATCTCCTCTAAAAACCCTTTTTGTTTCATTAATTTTGGGTGAAAAAAAAGTCATCAGCCACATACCCTACAAATATTGCCACTTTTTGGCATACCATGATCCTGCACATACCCTTAAACTAACATGCATTTCCCTTCATTAGCCCCACACTTGAAAGATGAAATAAATACCCAAAATGATTAATTACCATGAAATACCAAAAGCCTTTGATAGAAGACAGAAAAAGTGAATAGGTATTGAGCATTATTAATAGAAATCACAAGTGTGACATCATGAAAAAATCGATGGTAAAATTGATGAGAATAGAACAAAAGAGATAATTAATTATCTGCAAAATTAACTACTAGCAAGCCATAGAAGGGGATGCAATTGGAATCTATCAAAGGAATACAAGAATCCAAGGAATTTTATAGTTGATAGAGAGAAACAACAACTTTCCAATCTTACAAAAAGTTAAGATGCTTCTCCATGAAGGTTGTGTCCCCATTCTCCCTTCATCACCTTTACTTTGCGTCCTCTAGTTCTCAAGCTATGTTTGATCAAATCAAGAATGGAGCAAGATTTCAATCTCTCTTGTAACATTTTAATGTTGTTGGCATTTTTCTTTATGGGGGCTCTACTAACTTTAATTACCCTCCTTAGAATAGCTTTGATCCATAAAATATTTCTCTAAAAATGTAATTCATTCACCACTCTTAGTGTTTTCCATTTTCAATTCACTAATTTATTCCATAACCTCCCAATGTTTGAAGAAAAGTTGTTCTTTCATAGGGACAAACACCTTTTCCTTGGAAGTTTCTTAGCCATTTAGATAGTTTTTAGTTTCATTTTGTTGGTCTCAATGAAGAACCACTTAAGGATTGTATGATGGATGATAAGCTCTTTGTTCATATCAATATTTTTATTTGCAATCAAGTTCACAAGTGAAGAAACAACCTCTAAAGAGGGATAATGGCATGGAAGATCAGCTAGTGAAATAAGAGGGGCAAGGCATAAATGTTTCACTTTACCTCATCATCCAAATCAATCTCATCCTCCATTTTCACTTTACTCTTCACCTTAGGATTATTTTTCTACCCTCCACTCCCTTTAGTTTACCATCCAAAATGGGGTCATTCTCATCATAGTTTTCCCATTCTTCTTGAATGTGACTTTAGTGCTTCTAATATCTTCACCACCAAAAAGATTCATTCTTCCATGATTCTCAAGATCATTAGGGCCAAAGACAAGAATTTCCTGGAAAGGGGACTTAGGGTCAAGACTAAAGGTAAGAAGAATAAACCATTTTAGGAGTGTAATATGTAATGGAATAAGGTCATCTCTTCTTATAGTAATGTAAGTCCAATTTAGAAGAAGCAAGGTGGATTCTACAAGTAGCAATGACAAGTGGGGGTTTCAAGGATAATTCATGTTTAATAAGTAGGATGAAATATTTGTGTAGGGAACAACCTTAATTATTCTATTAAATTCAAGAATAGAGTATTCAAGAAAGGGTAACATAACGAAAGGAAAAATCACTGGGTAATTGTCATTAAAATAGACAAATGATATAAAATGGTGTAATTGGCTTGGAAGTGCTCCTCAAGCATGACATACCTTGTTAGCAAAAATTGGGCATAGATAAAGGATTTTGTCCTAAGTTACTTTGGTGTAGTTCTTATACCTTAGTCTGAGCAATAAGAGGGAGACAAGAACTTATGTGGTGAGTTACAAAAGGATGTGGTAGGAAAGAACAATTAAAATTGAAAATACACATATATTCATAAATAAATAATAGCGCATCATACATTCATTAGATCATCATGCAATATATTATATTCATCATATATATCTCTATTACATAGTTCATTTATACATCAATATTCTTTCTTATATTTCTCTTCTATATATCATCCATCTATAATATATTACATACTTTCTTCTCTATTCTACTTCTATAACTTCACCATAACTTCATCTAGTGCTTCTTTCCTTAATTTTCCGATATTTTTATTGTTTCTTCTCTTCTTTGCTTCAACATTATGACTAATGTTTCAAGAAATCCTTCAATTATCTCTACTAAATATCAAATCTCTCTACATTTTGATATTTGCAAAGAGCCAACAAAGCCTTGACATTTGCATAGACTAGTTTATCATTTATTTCATATGGTAATTGCAATATCTAGGATATGAGCGGTTCCACTACCTCCATGAAAGTGTGCTCTTTGTCTACCACAAATGTAATGTTATTCACATATTAGTGCATAATATTAGAGGATGCTTAGTCCCTTGATTTCATTTTGGCTTAGAAATTTTTGAAGAATATGAGTATATGATCAGGTTGTAACATCTTCAAAGTGTTTCACATATATCTCTATATATCAGTATATCACTGTATATCAGTGAGGTTGTTGACTGAATTGCCATGGTATGGTACTCTCACACTTATAGCAGGTTATCATATCTTTATGAAATGCCTTTAGATCCATTTCTTATCACTAGATTTTGACAAAATATCATGTTTCTTTCTCACAAACACCGCCATCCTATGTAATGCCCCCTCAAGGATTAGATTGAAAAAACATGATTAAATACAATATTTAAGGGAATTTTTATAAAATAAATAATAAGGGTAAATTTTTTTTACTTTAAATGTAGGTGCTATTCAAGATTAAGGTATGATAAAAAGATGATACCTTTCCCAATACAATTGTTTGAAATATATGATAAATCTGTCTTCAAGAATCAATGACAGTTTTGATCAACATGAAATCAACAAATTGTGTAAACCATATAGGCCACCTGATCTACTAGTCAAGGAAATCCATAACACAACATTTATATTAATACAAAACATCCATCTTTTATGTAAATTGAGCAGAGCCTATGAGCAAATTTCCACCAAATATGGCTTTTGGGTAAAGAGTGTGGTTGAAACCCTTTTGTAAGAAGACTCATAAATATACACGTGGAATAATCATTGAAGGTTGTTGTTGCAAATGGACACATAAAATTTAAATATGAAATTGTCAAATTTGAAATTATGATGTGAAGGAAAAGAAGACGAGTCCAGAATTCAATAAAGAGTTAGTGTAGATCTTTTTTTACGAACCAGTTGATCTTGTTAATCTCTTGGCATCTTATGACCTCCAAATTCCTTTACTTCAAGCGATTTTATCACTACATAATAAACGAATTGTGTAATACCTTATGTAAATTTTTAGGATCCAAATTGTGGTATATCTTATGTAGATTGGTGTGGGTGAAGATGTATTGAGTTTGAGAAGGAGAATTAATAAAGAACCCTACTTTTAATGCCTATTTTCTCTGTTATTTGAGATGGTATAGTCTGTACGGACCATTAGTGGGCTTGAGATTGTTTGGATGTGGTAGAGGTTTGAATCTATTTTAATCTGGTCTTTGTTTTGTTTCATTTCATTGAGAAAGTCAAAAGTTATAGCATTTTTATTGAAGACTGCCTGAAACCCTATGAGGGTAAACAGTGAGTATTTAAAATTATTGAATTCATTATTTTGTACGGTGGGAAAAATATAAAATTTGGTGAAATAAAGAATTTGTTTGTGTACTTTCATGTTGCAAAGTTGCAGACCCAAAGGATGAAGTTTGTTTATCATTCCATTATGCCCTAGGCTGGATTTTCTATGGTTCCAGACTGGGGATGATAAAAAACAGTAAGGGTTTGAATAATTTGATTAAGGAGTTGGAATTGTTGATAGGTAAATATATTTGTATATGGTGTCAAGGATTTCTAAGACACTTTTTTAAGCCAGGGTTTATAAAAACTATGAAAGGTTGAGACATTTTTATGCCATTGTCATGTATGACAGACTTGTGACAGTCATAGACAAGGCTGAGTGTATAGTGCATTTTAGAGTTTCCTATGGTTAATGATTGCAAGAACCTTTAAGATGCATATGTTGAAGTGTATTTCATGCCATTAAAACTATGTTGAAGGTCTGGGAGGGTCCTTTGATATTGCATGACAAAATAGATAAGAGAGGACAGTCTTAAGAAGCTTAAATAGGCCTGATTGCTGAATGACAGTCATTATTTGGTGGTATTGTTACTAAACAAAATATTTAAATTTATGATATGTTTTAGAAGATCATCTAAGGTATTCAAATATGTGATTATAGTTGGTGTATTGTGTCTAATCATAGAATTATCTATGACAGTCCCTAGTTGAAGAGCTACAAGATTATGGTGCAGATTATGAATCAAAGACCTATTGTTGATATGTCCTAATTGCTGATAGGGTTTTGTGTGAAGTAATTTGTTATGTTTACCTTGTGAAGGGTCCAATCAAAGGTAAGACAAAGACTTGTGTTTTTTTTTCTTTGAGTGGATGTGAGAATGCCTCCAAGAATGCTTAATAGCGCGTGTTATACAAAGATTGCCTTGAGAAATTGTTGAGGATTTGTAAGATGTGTTTTGTGTCCTCCTTGGCATTACATCAATGTTCCTTTCATTTTGACTGTGATGCAATACTAGAGGAAGAAATCTCACTCTCTCATTCTCATTTAACAAAGCTCTAAACTCTCCTTGTTTTTTCACTCATCTCAACTACACATTTTCCTTCATAAAACCTTGTTTCGAGACACTAAAACTGAGATTAAGGCATACACACCTCTTATTGAATTCAAAAAACACCTAAAGCCACATCAAAATACATGATTACAACCTCTTTTCACCAACATAAACATCACAAAACTGAGAACTTCTAAATTGATTGTCCTAACAAAAACTAGGACTCTTCCTTCTTAATAAAACTCTTAATCAAAACCATCAAACTGGGAATAAAGCACATAATCACTTGAAGTTTCCTCCTAACAACATTAAAAGGACTAACTCAACCTCTATCACCAACACCAATAACCCAAACATTACATAAGAGATTATCCCAACTCTGCAACTAACAAATAGCAACTTCTCATTACCATGCTCATTTATCTTTGAAAAAACCACAAAGAGATGTAAATATACCTACATAAGTTATTTAAAATAATCCCCAATCTGTATTCTTGAAATTTTATAAAACACCTACCCCAAGCCATTCATTTTTGCCTCCAAAAAGGTATCTGTCATCTCACTGCCATGCAAGATTAGTATTTATAAGAACACAAGAACTATTTAGATCATCAAATCCTGATTTGAGAGACTTTAAAACCAATCTCCATAGCCTTCTAACTTACTGCCACCCAAGTAGAACATTCTTTGCAATATCAAACACAAATTTCTTGACTTATCTAACTCCTAACAACCATTCAATTCAAAACTGTTAAACACAACTCTTAGTATAAACCTTCTTTTAGGGCTATGGTTAGTAATTTGGATACCCCTTTATTGGTTTTAAATCATATCAAAAACCCAACATATGTTGATTTTAAAAGAAATGTTTAAGTCAGGACTGTATCGTTGCAAATCAGACCAATTAGGCTTTAAAAAGAAATGTTTAAGTGAGGACTGTATTGAAATTTGATTGTGTATTAATCCAATGGAGTTTCCCTTTAAAAAAGGACCATAACAATTTGTGCAGTCTTGAATTTTGGATTGATTATATCATCAATTGTGATAGGTCATAACTTGCTCATTTGAAAGTATGGATGGTATTCACTTGAAAGAATAGTCTTGCTTCTGAAATTTCAACTAGGTAATGTTCAATTCTAAGTCTTGTATGGTTTTTGCCTTCGCATGTTGAGATTCTAATGTATGTTTTAGTTAATATTTGTTATCGTATACTTTTTATAGAGACAGATCCCCATAAGTCCTTGCACTCATGATATTTTCCCATTCAAATGTAGTGTGTTGAGACGTGGTCAGGAATCCTGGATCTAAGTTTGAGTTAGGCTTGGTAAGTCTGCAGTCATGATTTTATGACATGTTAGACTCAGCTATACCTTGTCTTTATCACTGACATATAGCAAACAAGTCTATAGTTATCCTTGCCATTCACACTGGTGCATTCTTTATGCCATGTCAATGATTTCTCTAGATTGATGTGAATCACTAATTGTATCATTAGAATACCAAGAGTTTATGCTGTTACATCAATGCAGTGAAACCTCCAATCTTGAAAAAAAAATTGTAACTAAGATTATACTTCCCTCCATGACCTGAAGTACTTTGGTACTTTTTCACCTCCAATACATTTGTCTTTGTCACCCTGGTTTGCTATTCCCTATGGATGATCATAGTTGTTATCTTCAATGTTGTCCTTCAAATGGCTGCTTCTTTGGTCATGAGAACCATAATCTGCCTTGCAAATTTTTCCCTTAGGACTGTCACTGTACTTGGACTGAATATTTTCTTTTTGATGGCTATTATGCACCTTTCTCTAGAAAAACACTGTCCTAATGCACCCAACTTTTCCTTATCTTGAATACAAAAGACATGAATCAATGTGTTGTAAGTGACATTGCATTGGGGGTGCAACCATTCTTTTCCATTTCACCTACCATAGTCTTCATTTTGTGAAACTCAAACTAATGATAAATGTCCTAGAATTGTGTATGTAAATTATGGAATCTATTGAAATCATTTCCCTGATATCATTCAAGCTTCTTGTCATTTCATTTTATATGAAAGTGATTGAAGTTCCTCTGGGCCTTGAAGACAAATAGTAATAATCCTTGGATATGGACAGACTAAAAAGGTCGCATAAAAGCTTAATGCATCTTTGACTCACCAAATACTTGACCTATTCGTGTGTACCACCAAAAATTGCATATGGCATTGCTGATGTTGTTTCTTTCTCAATATCAAACTCATCAATTTTAAATGAGTTGAACAAGTGGAGGAATGGTATTTGCATCAATCACAGTCTGAATCTATTCTTTGTTCTTTCCAAGATATGTCCCTATCTACTTGAAATCAACACTCCTCATGCACTATCTTCTCACTGTCATTTCATGGAGTCAAAATTTACCATATCTACAGCCTGCATTGTAGTGTCCTTTCCTCCTCAATTCCTGCAAAGATATAGCCCTATAATTCTCTATATAAACAACGTGTTAAAAAGAACCATGCAACATCAGGGTATACTAACCAATAACATTAGTAAGACAACAGATATTGCTATCACTCCTTTAACTAAAACTAATTGTGTTCTGAATTATCATAATGATTTATGCATAGCCACCTTGACATGCTATCATTTAGTGACTTATAACTTTTCAAAGAAAATATCGCTACTGTCAACCTCTTTGCATAGATTTCCTAGCAGGAAAACTTATTTTCCTTTCCCTGTTGTCACTGAACTACCCTCCTTAATGATCATGCATCTTGATTCATTTCATGGTTCATTACTATTGTTTGTATGCCCTAAATGCAGTTCTGCAGTAGACCTTCAATCTTCTTCATGACCACCTCAAAGCTATGCATTGAGATCTTTAAGTTGCTCTCAATATAATGGCCCCCTTCTTTTGACTGTAGTCTTTTGAGCTTCATAGTTGTAATGAACCCACCGATAATTTTCATGATATACCCACACACTGTCCATTGCATGGCTCATGGCCTTAAGGCCTTTGACAAACAAAACACAAGGATAGCACAATAAATGCACTCTATATGGTAATTATAATTGATAAGGGTTTCAATAAATTCACCGACTTGTCTCTTCTTTGTTTGCTCGTGAATGTCTTTGCCTTCCAATTCTTAATATGCAGGTTCAGTCATGTTGGCAAGAACCTATTGATAAAGCGCCTTTCTTGAACTTAAGTCCATGGTAATATTATGGTAGTTTTGATGGGTTTTTTTCCTACTTAAAATCTATACCCTTTTTTAGAAAGTCTCCTACAAACAAAAACTCTAGGGTATGCCAAAATTCATATAGTTAGTGAAGAATTCATAACAAAATAGAGTGAGGATAAGATCAACACATGATAGGAGGATCTTAACTCCTTATTCGAGATATTTAAGGCTCAAGGGGATTTAATTTTAGATCCATAAAAGGATGAACCAATTATAATCTCTCTTAAGAATAGAGTTAAGTATTAGATCTTAAAGATAAAATAAAAGTTTATGCTTCATATTTATCCTAAGCAACCCAGTCTAATCCTTTTCTTGCAAGAATAGGTATATTATATAAACTACATCTTAATTTATCATAGTCAAGATCCACCTAGTGATCAATTAAAATCATCCTTTAAGTTTCATATATTAAATTTATTTGACATGTTTTTGTGTAGGGGCTCAACATACAGAAACTGAAGTAGAAGTCGATCCAAATTTAGATACTGGAGCAAATGAGGCTGAATAACATATAGTTGATGTTAGGGAGGAGGCCCAAGTGCAAGGAATGAATATTGGAGAGGGGTAAGGATCACTTCCAAATACTATCATAGATGAGCATATGAATTTAGCTAAATAGGTGAAGAGAAAAATTCTTCTAGAAATTTAGATCATTTACTTCAAATGGATATGGAAAAATTGAAGTTTTATGTTGAACAACCTAGAAATAGTACTAGGAGGTCAATGAACAAAACTACAAAGCAAATAATTTCTCATTTCAATAACCTTGATACACTCGATCAAGCCCAACTATTATCAATTGTACTTCTTAGTAATGAGCTACAAGAGCCATTACAATTGTTGGGTGTAGATACGAGTATGGAAAGGAGGAAAGGTTCACACTTACAAAAAGACATTGTTGAAATTTTGAAAAAAGGTTTGGGTTCCATTGGGAAACAATCTGGATTAGCAGATAAGGAAATTTCAAGAAGAGTCATGTTGACATCAATTTTAAGTGAAAAAATGGCCAAAAAAGACAAATCTCTTCACTTTCAACTGAGATTGGTTTCAACAGAAAGACATTGACATAATGTGTCAAAAGGAGAAAGATTCTTGATGATAGTACCTCAGAAGGCAATTGGGCAATTATGTGTAGAGCTCCTCAATCTGACAGGATTCAAGATGTTTTTAGGAACTTCATCTCAACTTTTGGAATGATCATACCCATCCTTCATCAAATAGTAGAGATGTTACTAGATAGAGGATTGGGCCCAATAATAATGAATTACATATAAAAAATTGGCTAGACATAACACAACATGAGATGTATGTAATGTTTTGTAATTCAAATCCACATATAAAGATCAGGAAAACAATGTTTGAAAGGTTAAAGCTATACCATGTGAAGACAAACAAGGTTTTTGAAACTTGTTGTTGTCATTATCATATTGAATTTGATCTCTACTATCAGGTGTTCCAAAAGATTAGAGAAGAAAGTGATGGTATTAAAAATGCACCTCCTAGACAAGCAAGTTAGTTCATAGCATCCATCCTATGTGATAAATCATATGATGATAATGCAACCAATCAAATAAGTTGCATACAAGGACACTGTGAAACATGTGGAAATTTGGCTAAAATTCCTTTGAGAGGTGAAGATACCGACCTGACAAAGTTGGTAAATTGCAAGAGTTACAAGTATATCAAGTTTCATGCCAAAAGTGGCAAAGAATCAACAAGGTTAGATTATGTAGAAGAGGAGATACCTATTGGAACATTTATGGAAAAGTTCTGTAAATTGATACAACCATACATACAGCATGATTTTTCTTCTAAGTGGCAATCACGACAATTTCAGACATTAAGAGATACATTCCCACTTGGAACAGTGTTATCCGTAGTTGAATTTGTAGAGAATTACTCTTTTGTACATCAAAAAGAGATTCAGTCACAATATTATTTTTAAGAGAAAATCACTATTATGGTGCATGTGTGTTATCAACATGCACAAATGGATTTGGATAGTGTTGATAGTACATCTAAGGAACGAGTCATTAAGAAAGAATATCACTTCTATATTAGTGATGACAAAGAGCATGACACACTATTTGTACAACATTGCTTCAAGGTTTTTTTTGAATATTTGGCAATCAGGGGTGTCAAAATTGAAAAGCATTTTGTATGGTCAGATGGATGTGCTTCACAATTTAAATTTTCAAGGAAATTTTATGCACTATGTAGATATCATCGAAATGACAACATACCACATGTTTGGAGCTTCTTTGAGAGTGGGCACGGAAAGGGGGAACATGATGGTGCAGGAGCTTGCATCAAACGTGCTCTAAGAAAGAATCAACTGAATTATGAAGGAGATACCATAAAATATGTGCATGATGTTGTTGAATGGTGTCAGAGACACTTTGCATCAAATGAGGTCGACACATCTTCAACAAACAACTGATACATTCCATATAGAGTGTTTTGGGAGATATCAAGTATGTTTTTGCTTATATTTAAATCTTTAAATATACATATACATGTACATTTAGGTTTATTTATTTTAGTTTGAATATATTTATATATTCAATCATGATTTTTTAATGAAAAATTAATTTTTGTAGCCGTGGATAGAAAATCAATGCATGGATGCAAGAGGGTAGAGAAAACAAGATCTTTGCATTCTGTCATGAGTACAAATAGTTTCCCGTGGACATTGCAGACTAGGGATTACTCATGTTTTTGTTATGACTACATTTTAGAAAACTATGATGAATGCAACAACCAACAACAAGGATATGTCAGTGGATGGAATTTGGTGCCACCAGATGTTAGTGACACATACAATGAAGATGAAGATGAAAGCTTTGAAGACATTCCTTTGATTTCAATTGATTATGACCATATTTTAGGACTGATTAAAAAGGGTATGTATACATGTATATATTTATATCGTACATGTACGAGCTTGTGTAAATTTGTAACTTAATTGTTTAATATATTTTTTCTACTTATTTTAAGTAAATTTATATATACTTAAATGATAGTGGAACTCCTTTTTTTTTACAAATTTTCCATGTAAATTTGGTGCAGGAGATGTTTTTGCAATCATAGTAGAGCCTGGAAACATAGAAGGTGTTAGTTATTATCTATTGTGTTGCATAGGAGAGAAGCAAAAGCTAGTAGAATTAGAAACAAGTGATGGAATGTCATTCCCCATAGCTTTGGAAAAATAAATAGATGCTCTTGCAAGATTTATCTATTGAATGTATATATTTTAAATTTGTTACTTGTATTGACCTTATAAATGTTATGTCTTACTTTCAAATGTTGGTTCCCACAGGTTCAGTTGTAGTGCAAGGGACATATCTAAAACAAGTCAAAATTGTTCAGTGTGGGATTCATTTTATTGATTATCAACTTGAGAACAAAGTATATCAATATAGCCACCTAGTAGTTGCTACTGCCTATCCCTTCATCCAGTTCCACGTGCACATGGATGTTGTAAGTGGAGACTAGATAGTGATGATCATTAAAGAATATTACATGTTATTGAAGAGTGA
Organism: Sequoia sempervirens; assembly: GCA_007258455.2. Classification (NCBI taxonomy): domain Eukaryota; kingdom Viridiplantae; phylum Streptophyta; class Pinopsida; order Cupressales; family Cupressaceae; genus Sequoia; species Sequoia sempervirens. The sequence goes on from VDFB02000013.1 coordinate 23,797,654, forward strand.
GCTGAACCACTTGAATTGGTTTGAATAACATGATGTGTCATAGGTGTACTTGAACAATTTACACAAATTGTACGACTCCAAACTATATTAAATTGAAATTTTCTTCAATTTCATTCCATCTTATTTATCAACAAAACAACTATATTATCATGTATATGTTACTTTAAAATCTCATTCAATTAAGTATATTATGGTCTCAAGATTTTGTATAATAGCTATACTGATCATTTTTTGTATAATAGTAACTTTCTTTCTTGTGGATGATAAAAATAGGCATTAAATGCAACAGGAGTTATATAAAGGATTTTACAGAGCTAGCTGCCCCATGATAGAAGCTGTGGCGAGGTCAGCGATGGAGATGGCCATGAAAAGAGAACCCAAAAATGTTGCTTCTATTTTATGCTTGCAATATCATGACTGTTTAGTTAATGTGAGATAGAGATACTTTTTAATGAACTTTAGGCCTTAGTAAAAATGCTTGAACTTATCAGAGAGTATTTTCTTGTTTAGATGATTGTTTATTAGGGCACCCCTAAATTCATAAGTTTGTTTTGTTTGGAGTTTTTCTTAATGAGGTATGTTGGTGTGAAAAATCAAAGCTATAGAGGGGATTATAAGCTTATTAATGGAACTATACAAAGCTGATATATAACTATGTATATTATGTTCCCTTTTTGTAGGGATGTGATGGTTCTCTACTTCTGGATAAGACCTCCAACATGGCTGGAGAGAAGGATGCACTATCCAACATAAACTCTTTGAGGCTCTAGAGAAAGTGTACCTTGGTATAGTCTCCTGTGTTGACATTCTCATAATTGCTATAAGAGGTGCTGTAATTCTAGTAAATAAGATTATTTGATGTGGACTTTAGGCCAAACTGCTATGTAGACCTATCAAGGTGGATTTACTTGCTTTGCTTGCGCCATGATTGTTCTTATGGCTATATTTACTTGACTGGAATGTGAAATTCTTTTAAAAAAATTATGGCTATATTGTAGCCAATGCCAGCCTTGCTCAAGGCCATCCTACTTTCCTCCTTATTAGAAAATCTACAACTTCTAATCCTGACAAGGCCTAGCTGCTAGATTCATTCAAATCCTCTGGAGCAACTATACTCCATGTATCTTACTAGTAGTCTCTTTCTTACTATTTCCATTGATCAATCTATAATGCTTTTACTCAATATTAATGCTATTGTTTTTCAATACCCATATGCAGGGATCCATAGATGACTATGCAAGCCTAGTAGACGCCATCAAGAAGGTGGATGTGGTCATTTCCACAGTGGGTGCATCATAGACAACAGATCAGCTCAATGTCATGAAGGCATTCAAATAAGTTGGAACAATCAAGGTACATTTCATGTCTATAGTGTCACCAATTCCATGACATTGATATTGATGGGTTTTTCTTATTTTTAGGTTAGTTTTCATTGTCATTGACAATCTCAAGTTTATTAAATATTTTCCCGTTCGATTGTTTTTTCAAGCCAGACAACAAAATTTTCTTATTACTTTCTGATGGTATTAGTGTACCTTGTAAACCAAAGCAGAAGCAGATTTGTTTTGAATGGTAGAGATATGTTTATTTTTTAATATTGAGATTCACCATGAAAAATAAAATTAACAACTCATGTACTTGTTGGCATTGCAGAGACACTTTTTACAGGGAATATCTTTTTGGGTATCTTTCACAACATATATGTGAAAGGGGATCAAACTAATTTTGAAATCAGATCTGATGGTGTGGAAGGCAGTGAGTTGTATCCAGATGTAAAATACCTCACTGTCAATGAGTTTTTGAGTCAATTTTCCTGGATTATATGAGATACTCTTGGAAGAAGTGAGCTATTAGGTAGCATGAGAATAAAAGTTTGAATATACATTTAGTGCTAGATACTGTGTATGGACGGTTGCACGATATGTTGTATTAAGTCTAGAGAGTTGGGTCCTTTAAATTTGATTTTATGCAGAGCCAATTATTGATATATATACGCTTGAGATTTGTACGCAGTTTGCTCAAGATATTTGTTAGATATGCTAATGTGGAGTTATTCTAAGCTATGATTTATGAACCAAAATCAATTCTTAATGTGCAAAAGTAAACATTTTGTTGTGGTTTCAACTTATGTATTATTGATCCTCATAAACATGTTTGCCTCTAATATTTAAACTTGATAGCATTTAGAGATATTGTTGGATTCAGTCCACTATAACATACTTCAAAATCAATATCACTTGTTTTGAGAAATGTAAGGAAAACAATACACTGTCCGCTAGCAAGGAGCCCCAATTAGGCCATTTTATCAAAGAAAGTTGTCTTAAAACGCCGCCAAAACAAAAAAGGACTTTAAACAGTCTTCCTACCTATCTCAAAACTCAAGATTCTTCTATTTTTTGGAATAGAAAGGCTCAAAGTTGCACTGAACAACAAAACCCTTCATACAAGTTCCTTAATGCTCATTAGAATGAGGATTTATTGGAAAAGCATACCCCAAACCTTCTGTCACGTTAAAATTGCTTCAAACACATTGGAAAATATCTGCACAAAATGTTAAAATCTTCTTACAGCTTCATGCATGCCTCTACATCAATTATCACCATTGGAGCCCCTCATTTACATTGGAAAACTCTATTTTTTTCCTCTTGGAGCAGCAAATGGTATGAACATTTATAATTTGGGAGTGGTGGAGATAGATGTAGGTTGTAGCTCTATATGGTAATAGCTACATCTTGAGGGTTGAGTGCCTACTATCTTTGAATAGAAAATGTTATCAAAAATGAATTTCTGGCTAGGGAAAGTATAGTAGTCATTTACAGCAAAATGGTGCCATCTAACCCTGCCCTCCAGTATTTTAGGAATCTGTACTCTAAACTCTCAATAATTTATATTTATAAAAAAACTTATACACTTCTAAAATTTTCATTGCTTATAATATATATAAATCGAGTGGTGGTGGCTATAGAATTATATCGTAGAGTGCTCGACATAGAACAACATTTAAAGCAGGTGTAGCTGTGCCTCGTGTTGAGAGTGGCATTATGTCATATCTTATGTTTAGCGTATACATGCCTACCCTATTTGAAGAGGAAATATGAGGTATTTACAGTAAATGGTCATATAGAATGCAAAATATCTATGCCTCTACTCCATCTTCTTTGGATTGTGCATTCCAAATGTTCAATATATACTCCTAAAATTGTTTTTGTGGTTGCCTCTGTTTTGATGATTGAGCTGTTTGGAATTTTATGCTGTTGTTGTGTTTTAGAAGTACCCTATCTTAGGTGCTACAAAATTTTCATGTTCATTATTGTTTTAGAAGAGGTTTGTGAAGCTACCCAATCAGGAAAAATAGAAATGGTAGTGTCTTCTATCTAAATTTTTCAACACTTTCTTTGTATTTTCATTGTTGTAAATTGGCACCCAACCTTGAGTTGTAGCCATTGGCTGTCAAGGTTACCAGGATTTCCACCATCTCAGAGAATTAGTTAACTTCAAGGGGAAATTTCAGGGGGTTGTGGCAAGTCCCTGGACCTGAGCTTGTCGAGTATTTCAACATGACCCTGGACTTGGCTGCAACACAACCCTATGGATTTTGCCTCCCTATAGGGATTTTTCTTTTTAGCTGGTGAGGCTATAGAAACTCTTGTTAAATCTTAGTTTAGATCTTGAAGAGAATGAAGGGTTGGCTTGGTTGTGTAACGTGGGTAGAGGTGTGCACACACATTACCATAACTCACATGGGATGTGTTTAGGCTTGTAATATGGTTTAATAATGCACACATGCATTACTGTAAGGAAAATTTTCATCTCCAGGCGTTCCCTTGGTAAAGGGATATATGCTGTGATTGAGGATGTCTTTCATCAAACACACCCAAAATTTCCACCTTGTCTGTTAGCATGTTTAATTTTATTAAGGATTCAATGACATCTTATAAATAGTTGCCACCAAGGGGTATCAACCTTTTGTTTCCATTGATGTTACCTATAGATATTCATTCACTTTTCTTTTTTGAATAATGACTATAGAATGGAATGCCTCATCTTATCTGTTTTTCTGGAACAATGGATGTTTATAGTTAGAATTCCTTTCATTCTTTTTCAAAATATAGAACAAGGATCTTTATTTCAAAATTTATTTGAAGTTTACAAAAGTTTTGCCATTGCTCGCCTTTACCAAGCCTTACATATATAGATGTTTACAACATTTAGAACAACTACCCCTTCATCTTCAACTAATTGACACTTCAAATACATTTATCATGACTTTACAAGACCTTGATTACATGCTTTCACATTGGAAATTCAAAATTTTCAAATTTTTTCCTTTTGAGGATATGGTGCTCCTGCACCATTTATCAATCAAACTACTAATGCTGGATGATTTTTAAACACTTAGATAATGCTCTATAGATGATTATGTCATAATCAAAACATACGATGATGTATGGATAGAATAAATTAGGGTTTAATTCACTCTTAAATCAAGAATAGAAAGTTATAAGGAAGTCAACTTGAGACCATATTTAAATTTGAAATTAAAATTTTACTGAACTTTTTTTTAGTGCAGAGTCAATTTTTGAGTCAGAGAAATGTTTGTGATCAAAATAATCTTCTATTTTTAAATTTATTTTATGTATTTATATATTAAGAATCCCATCTATGATTTAAGGAAAGGATGAAAAAGATACCAGAAGCAAAAGATTTTAGATGAATCCACTTTATTTATCATAATTTGACACAGTTACCATTTTAGTTTTTCAACAGCATTCACAGATAATACCATCATCACTTGAACCTAGGTGTGGAATTTACAAACATGTATTTCTGATGGCCACAATATACAGAGATATTATTGAAACTAATATAAACTAATATTATTCAAACTAATATCAACCAACTCGTGCTCTTGCAATCAAGGAATACTTCTCTACCATGAGACTAAATTTAAGGGAAGATAAAAAATGATTTGTAGCTATAATTGTTTGGCTAAAGGTTGTCACTTCAAGCCCTAGATTCATCAGGACTATTCAATGATTATACATATTAGAAGGCATCGAGAGCTGGAAATAGAATATGAAAAGATATAACTAATATTGGTATCCTTCAATGAATTTATCTATAAAAATGGATAACTAAGATTGCTTAAAGTTTATAACAAGGGCTACTTACTCATTCTATGTTTCAACTCGATCATTTTCTAGTTGCACATAGAAAGTCTTTGTATATTTATATAGAAGCCAACTAAAAGTGGGTTGATTTCCCTTTTCTATGTCATGTTGGAGACATTTCGTAAGATTAGGAAATAATCAAAATGCCCTATTCATTAGAATTGTTAGAATCATACATTATATGATACTGGCACTTTATTTTTACTAAATATTGGAAAAATGCATATTAGATTCAACATTTAAACAACCATGGTATACATGTAAACCTGAGGAAAACAACCATAGTATATTTTTGCATGAAAGAGCTCAATCTTAAGAATCCATCCAAATTTAGACAAGGAATATTCATTACATAAAAATGGGAGATCATATGTCACAGTATTGTGTGAAGAACTCTTATTGGGCAAAGGCTTGTGTATTTGGTGTCTTAACTCTTCCATGAAAATTATTGCTAGTGTAAGTCTAATTGTTCCTGATCTTTAACAGTGGTAGCTGCGATTCATTTACACTATTTTTTGAAATGATCTTGATATTCTATAGGAGAATATATCACTATCATCCAAACAAGGGAAAGTTGATTTTAAAATGCTTTTAACAAAATCTTCCACTCAACAACCCTTGCATACAAGAAATGAGATTCTTTAATTCTGATGTTTCAGCCTCAAGAAATTGAGACATAATTTATGGAATAGAAGACAAATATGACATACAGTGCAAATAAACATGAACCTATGTTTCGGTATACTCCAAACAAAGGAAATTAATTTTTAAACACTCTTAGATGACTTTTCAGCCTCAAGAAATCCAGATATAACTTATTGAATAAAAGGAAAATATAACATGAAATGCCAATAAATGTGACACTAAATTCCTACAGAGCTTTTGAGAATTAAGATTCTAGGGAAACAAGGTAGCTGGAAATTGAACAATGATATCCTAAAGAAAAAGGCTGAAAACCCACTCTTCTTCACACGATCCTAGTACAAGCTCCCTTATGAGACACCAGATCTCAATTTTCATCAATTCCATATTTGCTTCAAAATTGACCATTCGTGACTATGTAACTTCTATAGATGTTTGAGAAGAGTTTATTCTTTCAAACTCGTACATCCTTAACACATAGCTAGATTGCATTGTGATGTTTATTGAATCAATCACTTTCCTCAATTTTATGTTGCATCCAAATGATATCTCTGGAATAGTTATGTTTTCAAAAACTAGTTGTCTACTGCCAGTACAATTTGTGTTCAACTTTATTCTTCTAGCATTCCCTACCTCTGTCCTTAGAAGAGTAGTGCACTATTTTTGTAACATGAAAACATGTGGAAAAATGCACATTAAGTGGGGACATTTATGGATGTGAAATGAAGCCACAAGTGACTGGTACAAAACAAGTTCAAAAATATGTATATATATAGAAAACAGTGAAGCTTTTTTATATATAGCAAAAAACGGTTACAAAATGACAGTCAAAAAGTACCAAGGCAAGGCCAAAATTACAAAGTAATAAGTCATATTTTTGTAAGATACATATCATAAGCTCTTACATGTCAAATTTGACTTAAACAAATTTCAAAGAACAATAAGAAAGATAGTTGTTTCTTCAAAAGATGGCTAGTGAACAACAATTTTTCCTTTCATACATAGATAAATGTAGGAACCAACAGTTTGTGTCATATACACATTAACATGATCAGATTCTGAAAGAGAACTAGAATAGTGGGTGGGATCACTGAAGCCTATTGTGTGTTGATGTTCCATGCAACAAAATGGAGGGAACTAGGTTTGTATAAGGTGGTTTCTTTTGTACCAAGAACATTTTCCTACATCGATCTCTTTGCTTGAGTGGCCACACTTTTGGCGGTTGGAAAAAAACTGCATCCATGACAAAAAACAATAGAATAAAATCCACCAAGTCAGTAAAATTAATAGTGAAAGCTAAAAATGCATGGTTTGTACAAGTTCTAGAGTAAACAAATTGAAGTTTCAGAAAAGACAAGCTTACCAAAAGCTAAAGACAAGCATTAGCAACCAGATTGTGTCCACTCTTATAAGCTCCACCTGCTTCACCAACCCAAGCACTTGAACAAGGTCCATAATTATCCAAGATTCTTTTTAGGTTCTTGAATGTAGACTCTTCTTGGCTAAGATACAATGGATCCAATATCTTCTCCACAAGAAGCTAATCAACACCTGGTAACCATATAACAAATTGTCAAGCAATATCATCTAAAAACTTGATATGATGAACAAATTGATGACAACTATTTAAGAGGTTCTTGGTAGATTAAAAGGTTATAGAGCAAAGGTCACAACTATGAAATTCAAGTGTTTCAAGTGCATGATAGTGATCAAGGGACAATAGTTTCAAGTTGAAGTAAGACAATATATTGAAGGCCATTCAAGACAATGAAATAGAAATGACAAACAGATCAGAGGAGGAAGGAGACAAATATTTTTGATCTATTTTCCTCATTATTGGGTTACATTCTTTGCAATACAAGCATATCCAAGAGTAGTTTAAAGAAAAGGCTAGCAAATATGAGTTTTTCTATTATACATTCTTATCAATTAGAGGACAATCTCTATGAGAGTATAGGGACAGACCTCACCAATTTTCATGAATGAGAAGCGTGCCAATGCTAAGGTCAAGAAGGTTGAATTAGATAAGGAATTTGAAGTCTTAATCCAACCGCCAAGTGTAAAGGGTTATTTATGATGCATATAAAGGCAACCAGAGGAAGCAACAACATGGCAGTCTAATCATACATAGAGCACAGTGAAAGGGTAATGGACTGTGAAAGATGACTTTGGCATTAGTTTCATGGAGGCTGCATACCAAAGAGGCAGTTAAGTAGGGGTTGTCTCATATCATCATATGTTAGAAGACAGTCTATAATGATCTGAGCAGTAGAAGCTATGCAAGATAGTCTTGATTAAGGTGTTGTCAACCCTTATGCATGGAAAACTTAAGACAATTTATGAGGCTAACAATGAGAGTATAAGGATAGGCATGGACTATTAAAGACGATGAATGATTCATATATATTATATGCTTAAAGGAAAACTCTTTTCATTTTAAATGGCCAATGGCTAAAAGGTAAGGTAATTTCTTTGTGCCAGCCTTGACATTCTTCATGACTACGATGTAATGTACAGTCCAAATGATAATCTTCTTTAATGACAATGATCTCATCAAGGTCCTTGATAGTTGAAGATGTTACACTATTTACTTGAAACATCTATAGCATCCAAGCCTTTTTTTCATTGGACTAATGTTTGCAAAATCAAAATTGTGTCTTTGCAAAGTGAAGCAAGGTGATAAGAAAGGATATAGTGAAATTGAAGAGGAGGAAGAACATCAAGAGTTGATAATGACCACAAAGTGTAGTCACAAGGGAAAAATAATACAATGCAATCATAAAGGTCAGTGATGTAAAGCATTTCATGAGTTTTTAGTTAATGGCACTATGAAGGTTGTACACATTCGTATCAAAGCATATGGCATATAATATGTATGTATATAAAGTAGGCAGAGTAGTGATTACAAATTCGTATCTGAACATATCCTATCATAGTAGCATTACACTCAACAAACCTGCCATTAATCCCAAGTAATCATGACTTATTCCAAGTTTTCACAAGTTATTCAAGAAGTTAGGCCATCATAGAAAACTTTTGCAAACTATTTGAACATACCTTAAGCAATCTCAAGAGACACATAAAAAGTAGAATCTTAGCAAATTTACCTTTTGTACCCAAGAATGACTCCTGGTACATTGAGACTAGAAAAAGACATGTGTCAAAGAGTTTGAATCAAGACAAATTACCAACATGTTTCATTCAAAATTTTGAGCAGCTATTGTGAAAACATAAAATAAACATTTCATTTTGTACCAACAACTTGTTTACCTATTAATTAACTTAGGCTCCACCAGGGTTGTCATGCTGACTCTGAATTGAGTGACCCTTTGAGTGAGAATCATGCTTTGATGGATGCATCGAGCCCTGGAGATAGTACAAGACATGTACACAATCTAATTACATTATGCCAAATTGGAATAATGTTAAATATCTATATACATGTGTACAAATTATATATATACATGAGTACATGATTTAAAAACTTAAAACTCACCTGTCCACTAACATTAGTCGCATCAACCAAATTATGCTTGTGTACACGGTTCGTCCTTAGACTCGGTGTAACATGAGCTAACTCCCTCTACAATATATATATATATCGTAAATGTGTACATTAGGACATTAGGACTATCTACCATTTAAGTAAAAAAAGTAATATTAGAGTTTAAACAAGTTTAAATTGTGCATGTGTGTACACACATACATACCTCTATATCAGGTGGTGCAGGATCTACTGCAATGCCCCTATTTGTCAACTCAACTGTATCATGGGCCTCCTTGGGTAGCTCCAATATTGATGGGTGTAGTGGACTAACCAGGTGAGATGGCATCGATGACATGTCTCCATGTACTAACATATCCAAAAAACTTGACGATCCCATCTGCAACTGATATTCAACTAAATCCAAGCCCTGGGATGCATGATGCCAAACATTCACAGAATGACCAATAGGTGTACCCTCATCTCTAGCAGCTAAATGATTTGTAGGTGGATTTGACAAATGTGCAGTGCTGCCAAAGTGATGAGAATGATGTGAAGGACCTGTAGCTTGGCTGGATCCTAGATGTGAATGAGCTCTACCCACATGTCCTCTAACCTCATGTAAGGGATCCCAAGCTTCACTGAAATGAAACCGTATGCCTCCAATAGGTTGTTTGACAAAAAATGAACGTACTCCGAAGCATTTTCTCTCCTTTGAGACCATCTATGTCTGAGGGTGAAAGGACACCCACCATAGCATAAGGATCAATACCATGATCCAATGGTCTAGATCGTGCAGAATGAATCATTAAATATCTCCCCACATGATCAGTAGATATTGTAGATGCAATAACAACTATATCACCAACACTGTCAATTGCTTCCCTTTGGGAAGAAATGACAACTTGCTCTGCAATAGGTGCTAGGGTTGGGGAGATAGTAGGCAATCTCTCCCCACCCAAATCTCGATAAGATTTAGGTTGTCAATTTGGTCAACGAAAACACTCCCTTCCATCAACCCTACCACACCCCTGACCATAATATTGTGGTAGGTCCAAGTAGTTGACGTTGAGGCCCAAATGAACCTCAGTGTACAACTGTTGTGCAAAGTATAAAGGAATTTGGTCGTTATTTGGATAATGACCAAATGCTGCAAGAAAGCGTGGGTATATCAAAGGGGCCATCTGAGGATCAACACATCGAGTCACCTGATATCCCTTAACCTTGAATTTACCAATGTAATATGGAAAACATTTTTCTTTGAGGGTATCTCTTAGCACTTGCCACTAAACATCTACAAGAGAAACCTCACCACTAATCTCATGCTGCATCTCAACAAGAATAGTTGCTACAGTGTCAGCAAAATTAGCATTTGTGGTGTGAAATTTCTGTATAATCTTCTCTAAGCTATTTAGAATTGACACACATGTATCCTTGTAAACCCCTGTGGTGGTGGGATCAGCTAGAATATGACCCAATTTATGGATCTCCTCGTCTGTATAGGAAAATATACCCATAGGTGGTGGTTCCTGAGTTGCCATATCGGTCCCTGATTTGTCCAAAAAAATACATTACTTTAAACATCCTAATGTTTAAATTTAAGTGAACAAATCACAATCAAATTTTACTTTAATCCAACCAAATAGAGGTGGAGACCAATAGGTACATTTTATAATGATCTTCATTCTATAACTAACTTCATGCAATTCCTTATTAATACCCAAACTTCAAGAAAATTTGACTTTCTAAATAGAAGAAAAAGTCATAAATTTCTTAAATTAGCATTATTTAGATTATCCACAAGAAATCTAAAATAAAGTTACAGACATTATCAACACTATTAGAAAGTCGTCAAGCCCCAACTCGTCTTAGTTGGGATAAATTTTGTAAACTTGATAGTAAGAAATTCACTTTGATGCAAATATGACCCATAAACTGCCGTAGATATTCTTAAACAACTCACCAATTATGGATTTCTAATTCTAGCTACTCCAAACATCTTTCAATTGAATGCAATAAAAGAAATACAGTACCAAAACCAAAGCAAAAGTAAGTAGAGAAATATAAACAAAACACAAGATTTGGACTGGAGAAACCCAAAAGGGGGAAAACTTGGATGATTAAATACTCTCCAAACTCCACTATAACCAATCAGATACAATAAATATGAATGAACTTCTCTTCTATAAAGTGAAAGATTGAACCCTAGAATAAAACAAATAGTAAGGAAAAACAATAAAAGCATAAAACAAATAAAAAACCTGATCACATAACTTGGAAATCCAGTTAAGAAATTCTTCAAATTCTTCAATGATGACTTAAAGGCAACTAAAATTGATTAAAAATGTGTTACAAGAGCTAAGTACAACAACAATCAGCAAAAAAGTGAAAAAAATAGGGATTTTCAAGTGTTCAAAGCTACAACTGATATATTAATGTAGTTGATGAGTTCTTCCCATGAATGTAAGTATGAGTTTCTAGGTGAGAAGCTTGGTGAGTACTTGCTAAGTATATTCAGCTCGTGATTCTTGGAAGAATTTTACCTCATTTCTAGATCATTTTGTATGCCCAATATCTTTTGGGGCACCTTCCAAATGTTGTTTTTAGTGCTATCTATGAAATTTCCTTTTCTTGTTCAAATACTTTGTACTTTGTTTTGTTTGTACTTTGACACTAGGGACTCAGATGTTGACAATGATGAATGCAATTATGTGTGGGCTTCCTACTATTGAGAATTGAGATATTGGGTTGTGTGACAGTGATTTTCTTTGGCAAGACAATAATACTTATAACAAACTTGATGCTGATCATTCTATGAGTTCAACTCAATAATATCATATCAAGATGTGGAGAAAAAATAAAAGAACAATTCTTTTTATCTCAATCAATGACTCCAATTTATAATGATTAGAGGAAACATCAGAGGAGAGAAATTTTATTTTGGTATAAGACCCCTCAATCGAAGAATAGTATAGAAAACTCCATTCACAGTGCCAGTTTGTAATGATAGGAGCTTGTAATATGAAAAGAGATACACATGTAGTTTTTCTATTGTAATTTTGGAGGTTCAAACAGGCTACAAGCCCTTGGGAAAACCAAGGATGAGGTATAGGTAATCATTGGTGAGATGGGATAACTTCCTGCCACATGAGAATGATGTATCATCTGAAACGGCCGACCCTATTTTGAAGGAATTTATTTTATCAAATATGTTTCATAATTTGTTAACACCACTCTTTTAGATGACTAGCTACAACTGAACTGCATGTTTGTCCAAATAATAATCAATAATGGTCTTTAGCCTTTGTTTGAGGCTTCCAATATCAAAAAGGTTAAAGAGGTGTTTGATTTCTATGGAGGATCTATTTTTGAAGCTGGTAATGCAAAATATTTTGGCACTTCATTGGCAAATAGTTTTGAACTTCAATTGTTGGGAAGAATAAAACTAGCACTTGCACCCATAGGAAGTTCAAGGGATACACCGATAGGAAGTTGAAGGTAACATTTAATTGCATAATTAATCATATAACAATATATCTATACATGCTATAACTATAAATTTGAATTTGAATTTGTACAAATAATCATTGTATCGTATATTTAGTTAGATGTTATTCAACAAATTTTAACAAATGTTATTCAATTTTCTCATTTCATTTGAAACAATATAAAGTAACTAAGATGTCAATATGGATGTATTTAATTTTATCTTCCTATGTCTAATTTTTTTTAGACGGTTTCTTTGAATACATCATCTCGATGCATGTTTTTGAATTTTTGGTGTATATAGTCTTGGAAGGAGTGGTTCTCATTCAATGTTATGTGCTGGTAAATCTTCATGAAAAAAAAGAACTACTAACCACAATACTTTTCCTCTCACTTTACCTAAAATTTTATTGAAACAACATCATATCAACCAAACACTGAATGGCTATAGGGCATGGCAAATAGTTAAGTTTCGTAAAACTTCTTGTAATGAATTCTTATTGACAAAAGAAACAAAAGGCCATGACGACAACCTAACATTTCATGATGGGAATTCCTTGGATTGAGGAGTTGAAGAAATCCCCACTTTCAATGTAAAAGTGAAGGAAAATAGACTGAGATGGAACTATATACAAGTCCAAAATGTGGACATTGCACAAAAGAAGCTCATCGAAAAACTTCCTACAAAAGTGCATGGAAGAAGTGAGTAAGTTATCAAAAATTGTAGTAGAGCACAATTACATGTAACCACACCAATTGCTTTGACTTTCAAACAAGCTACTCTTTCACAATGGCATTGCTAATTGGAATGTGATATTCATCTCTCATACTTTTTTGCAAGGGTTTTCTACACATTTAGCAATAAGAGGACATAATATAGAGCTATGCTTATGGGAAATCATCAAACAACTTTGCATTGGTGTTTTCACAAAAAAAAATCACCATAACCAATAAAGATATCTTAAATACACCTTTCATAGAAAATGATCAAATTTGAAATGTGTTTTGACAATTTTTTTAACCATAACCAAATATGATCAATTCTTTTGGGAATCTCAAATTACCATGCCACTCTAATTCACTTTGATTCTCATGATGGGAAAAGGATTCCATGAAGAATGACCACATGCATTTAAAGATAAAGCAAATAGATAGATTTCATGCTTTCAAGGCCACTTGAATTAGGCCTTATTTCTCTTCATAATAAGCACATCCAACAGTCTTGTTATTTCTAGAATAAACAACTTTCTTGTGAGATATTTTCATTTGATGAATTAATGTGTTTTTTCCTCACCCTTTTACCATGTAGAGAATTAGTATGGGTTTCCTCCCTTATCAATATCTTCAAGAAGCCATCTTAATTAATACATAGTTTAAAAATGAAAATATTAATGATGAAAACAAAGTTGATTCTATCATTAGTTTTGTGTAAGACTTGACAAATTTTGGAATTGGAGATCATTACCAACACTATATTTGGTGACAAGCCAACTTCTTCATATGGAAAACAAACAAATCTCAATGGGATTTTGCGTTGGCCACCCATATGGGAATCCCATCCATAAAGACATCCACTATGTCCTTTCTTTTGCGAGTCTAGAATATCCACACATTAATTTATTATCAATCCCTATGATGATGATCCAAGCTACAATGTAGAACAAATTCTAATGGCACTTCCTAGGGAAATATTTTAATATTGGTGAAGGGGTGCAAAAGTGGATGGCATGGAGAAAGAAAGTGTGACCAATAGTTATGATATCATAATTGTGTCAATAGCAAGATCTTTACAACATATCACAACTTAACTATTTGGAAATTATTTTGAGCATTCTTTAACACCCAAAGTTTATTGAAAAACATGCCCACAATAGCAAGGATGTTCACAACAAATTACAACTTGACCATTTGGAAATTATTTTCAGCACCCTCTTAAAGCCCAAAGTTTACTTCCTCTCAAGTTTGTAATTATGGCTTCCTCTGGCAATTTGACCCTCTTTCAATGTGCCCAAATAAAAGAATAAAGTCGATGGCCAAAAAGTCTTTGATTTCCTAAACATCTCTAGACAACACTAGAGAAATATTAAAAACTAGAAATTTTGTGAATCCCCATAGTATGATATGAATGTTTAATATGGTTGCCAACATAGACTTCTATGCTATTAGTTGCTCCCTTCCCTAGCTTTGCAAATTCTAACTCTAAACAAAGCTCATAACAAAACAAGAGGAGAACGACAATAAATATAGAACAAAATCCTATCAATATGAGATTATAACATACATTACAACTTAGGTAACTACCACAAACTACAAGGAATGCTGGTACCAAGCATTCACAATCAAAACTATACCACAAATTTTCTGAGGGACATTGGAACAACTCATCCCTATGGCACGATACATGAGAAAATGATATACACCTCAAATATAAGTTTCAAAGAAAAAAATAATAGACCTTGTGCTTTTATGTCTTTCCTTCCCTTGAGATGTGCAACTTCAAAGCATAAATTGTAGGAAGTGATTCTTGGAAGCTCAATCTCAAAGAAGAAATTCTTATGCTACATTTTCCTTTAACTGTTTTAAATAACCATGAATCTTTTTAAAATAGAGTAGACAAATCCAAAATATCATTCAGCTAACAGAGTTTCCAAAGCCAGAATATCATTCAACTAACAGAGTAGCCAAAGCCAAATTAACAATTAGCTAGCTGCAACTGCTTGCATTAATATTTGTCTTATTTTTATTGGCCAAAATTGGATTTTGACTGTTGAAGTGGATTATGTTTAAGAATAACCAAAAATGATACCTACAAGGTTGCAATTGCATATATAGAACTATTCAAAAATCTAAACTCTAATATGAGCAGTTTTTTGAACAGGAATCTAGATAAAAATCTTTGTGGTGTAGCTGAAAGGGTTCTAGGAAACATTTCAAAAGATTTGATTTGTACAAATAATAGCTCCTTGTCATCCTTCACTTACCACTTAATAATTATCTAATCTTTTTGCACCTTTATTCTAGATTGATGTCAATGCATGTACAAAAAAATTAATTAATGAATATACATCTTAATAATTTCATGTACATACCCAATTTTCATAATAGTATAATTTATTGGGCTGCGTGTGATGCCCCAACTTTTGAATCAAAACATTAACATTAAAAACATGGGCCAGTAATTTTTCACAATATAATTGTAACATTTACATGTCACAATTATACACTTACACACAAAAATGTTGTGGTGCCACATAATGACACTTTAAAATTTGATGACAAGGCACCAAGCCATGACCACACAAGGTCAATGCACAATAATAAAGAAAACACAAACAAAATAATTTTCCATGTCTGAATTTCATCAGAACATCATGCGAGGGGATGGAATTTCCTCTATCTTAATATTAGACACTAGTCTGTGATCTTGCTCTCTTACAAACATAATGGTTGGAATGAGGGTGACGCCCCACTTCATTCCACTCCCAAGATTATAGAACCATCCAAGAGGATATAGAATCAACATCCAAACATTATTATTACCTCCTTAAGAGGTAGATCAATTGGGAGATACAAGGTATTGACTAAATGGATTGTCAAATAAATATATAATTACACATCAAGGCACACATTCCAACATAAAGGAGCAAATAATTTGAATATTATAACATAAATGATCTCCAAAATGAGATGATAGGAAGGAAAAGAAAACCAGGACAAAACAATTATTTATAAACTTTTTCAAGGCCACCTTACCAAAGTTATATTGTAGAATTTGAAACAATTTAAATTGTTATTTGATATAATAATCTGAGTACCAGTACAAAACCTAGACACCAATTAGTGAAATCACAGAAATTTTTTTCTGAAATGTTATTAAGAATTCTAGACTAGATACCTATTCACAAATCTGTAATTTTTTAATGGAATCTGAGAGGAATTGTCATTTTCCATAGCATGAGAGTCTTTGTCTTGGTTGGGTTTGTCTGTACCTGACATCAAGTAGGAATGGGAATTATGTGATGTAACAATGCCAATGGGTAGTTAGTGATGTGTTGCAATCGATGGTGGTTGGTTCAGATTACTTTGTGAGCAGAGTCAATTTGATGTGAATGAGACTTGGTCAACTTCAACTTGTCAAAACTTAGCAATACTTAGCAAGCTCTCTAAAGCTTGGAGAGAATGATGGAAAAGGACTTTGGTATATCCTCTACATAAGAAAATAAGAAAAACAAAGATACTTGAGTATATATTTTTTTATTTATTAAGAATGCATTTTAGTTGGAACTTTTGTTTCTACTATGTAAATAACTACACAAAAGATCTAAAAATTCTATCTAAAATCATGTTCGAGATGTTCAGTGGAACTAATATTCATTGAGAACAATGTATAAAGTTAATTTTATATCAAGTTGAATTTGAGATAAGATCAAATAAGTGTTGCTACTAAGGGCCTGGTGTGATAGTTAAGGTGTGGTGCTGTTATTGCTGTCACTTAGGTTCAAACTCCTCTTGTGCCATTGACCTCATGAGCTTTGTGACCCTGCGGAACCCCTATGCTTAGTGGGTTTGAACAATTTGTTAATGCTGGGGATGGGTTTCCCTATTTGTGGCTCTAATGGCTGGGTCTAGTTAACATCCAAACTCACAAATTGAAAAAAATAAGTCATATAAGTCTTTTCTCTTTTTGTCAAATTAAGTTGTTGATTGGAAGCAAAATCTCAAAAGTTTCATTTGGTGGACACTCCAAGTTCTCTACAATTATCCTAATCATGTCATGGCAGAGATCCATAGTATTTAAGCTCTTTGTGAAATTTTCTTGACTTTTCTTTTCCCTTGTTTCAACCTAGAATCCAATTTTACTAGGTAATGAAAACTGATACAAGTTTGGGTACATAAAATGCTGATTTTTTGGGGGCCATGGATATCGTACTCTATGAAAGTCCATTAAAAAAAAATTCAATAGTTTGTGCATAATCAACACAAAAGTCAATAAAATAAACATCACACCACTTAATAAAAATATCATGTATGTTTATAAATTGTTAGAGATCATTATCTTCGTAATAGAAGTGGAGTATTTTTAATATGATGATCATTTGATTGCCATGTTGCAACCATGGCCTAAACAATTTTGAAAACTACTTTGGTAATTGATGTAGGTGACATGCAACAAGGGAGTAGTTGAATACTAATGGATCTATAGAACCTTGGTTTTGGACTACAAACTTGTATTGGTTGAACCTCTAATCAATAATAGACGAAGTAGTTTAATGTGATTGCCCTATATTATTTTAAACTCTTCTCTTGGTCCTTGTAACTTCTTTTTGTGGCCTCTGTGGGAAATAAATTGCCCAAACAGACATTTCCTGCAGGATTTCCTTATGTTGGGTGGTCTTTTCACCCATAAAATGCTTGATCAGCAAAACCAAACAACAGTTTCTTTTCCTTACACTGATAATGACATCTATCCAAGGAAGCTTTATTTATTCTTCCTTTTAGTTTTGTGCATCGGGACATAAGGCATTAGGGGACATCCTCTACATGCTGGAGATGTGTTTTGACATTATAGAACATATAGACATCTCCTACGTATTCACCCTCTCTAATTCATATTCATTTGCAAGACATATTGTACCGTAGGGTACAGCTCTCTATAATCCAAAGGTTGACATCAAGGTTTATGATTCAAGGGATTTGATTTTGTTAATAATGCAGATGCTCAAACAATTTTATCGACTAAGCACTAAGCAGTGTCACTAATAAGGCATAAGTCAAGCTTTATAATGCACACATGAAAGTGCCAGAAATTGTCTATTACACACATGAATCACCACACATGTCTATTGCATAAAAGCACCAGAATTTTTGTTCTATTTTACAATCTCATAGCCAATCTTACCTCCATGCATATCCATTGCGTAAATGCCCAGTTAGTGAAAGCACCCTGTTTGTTGAAAATTCTGTGAAAACGACCTTGCCCTGTTTGCTGAAAATCCCGTGTTCAAACAACCTTGCGCGCAAAAAAGACTTGATGAATCTCGTCTCTAAAATTTTAGAGGGAAAAATATGGCATTCTCTAAAATTGGAGGAAAAAAATAGGGCGTTCGATGGAAGGTCTGGTTCAAATGAAGCCCTTTTTCCTTTCAATTTTAAAACTTTTAAAAAATTCCATGAACCAATGGGGTTCATTCAAAGCCCCCCTTCATTAGAAGGGAGGGGGGATTCTAATGAACCCCCTTCATTCAAACCCCCTAATTGTCTTTTTTATGTGCATTTCTAATTTCTCTTCGTCCAAATAATTGTAACCCATTATTGTGGGTTTACCCCTATACTACATTGTACTACTTTTGTTCAACCTCATATGTTTTTGCATCTACTCAACTCTATCCTTTAGCACAAGCTTTTGATAAATATATTTCCCCTACATGGAATGAGTAGTCCTCTAGTTGTATAAATCCTTGTACCTTATCCCTCTTAGGTGTCATATGTGCAACCATTAACGATTATTATGCATGATCATATAGCCAGTTGCTTGATGTATGCTTGCAATTTTCATATCAAATTATTTAATCATTTCTTTGTCTTATCATCTTTATTATCCTTGAGACCATAATGGAAACTACTGATTGAACCTAATTTTCTTGCTCTTTAGTTGGTTGTCCCCTGTTTATAGTAGTAATTTTATAATCCTCTACTCTTAACTCTTTATCATCCTTATACTCCAATGGACTAGCTATTTCAGCCATCTTAAATCTTCAAACATATTTAGATATGGTAGAAAGGACTCTAGGCTCCTTCCTAGCTTTGTGTGTCTATCTTAGTCAAATACTAGGAATATCTAGTGATGTAGTTCTTATCCTTCCATATATATATAGGAAATCGAATGAACCAATTACCATATTAGCTCATAGCCCAAGAAAATTCAAGGATGATCTTTCATTTTTCTCACTTTATAAAATTTTGACTATGTGCAATGTTATTAATATTATCCTTTTTCATGATTTTTTAATGTAAGAGTTGGTATAAAATTCTCTATACCATGAAATATTTTTCTAAAGATGTAGCCACCCAAGATCTAGGAGCTTCAATGAAAGCACAAGGGAGATCAAATATGAGAGAATAATGTTATTGTATCAAAGGATGCAAATATACTATAATGAGAATTAATTAAGAATACACAGATAACTACTTGGTTATATAGACTAAGGTGAGAAGTAGGATTACATAAGATTATGACATGTGTCTTAATATTATGTTTTGAGACATAAAGTAATAAAATTTTATCATATGTGTATCCTAAGTAAACTTAAGTAACTAGTGTGAATAGGACCTAGGTGATGAAGCAATTAGGTAAAACATCTCGTTCACACAAACATTTAATTTCTCTTGTAGGTTCAAAATATAGCATGTATATCATAATAAATATATGCAATTATTACCATTATAAAATTACAAATAAATGCATCTAAATGTATAGGATATAATATGGTGAAACACAAAGCTATACTACTAATATAGGCAATATTTTATTCCTTAAAGATTAAAATTTATTTCCTTTCATATGGAAATAATAGGAATTTCTATTTTGAATTAACCTCAATCCTTATTTTTGTGGTTTTTCTATTGATAGAATTACCAATCATTATAGAGATATCATTCTCTCTATTCTTCTCACTTTCATTCTTGCTGATTTCATCCATGAGATCTCTTTCAATGATCTTATCTCACATTATTGTGTGAAATAGAGATCAAATCCAAGGCTTATTTTTCTAGATTAATTTACTAAGCCTAATCATAGTAAGGTTATGTTTGGGTTTTTTGTGTCATTTATTAACCCCTTATTGTAGGTTCACTTGTTTGAATACTAATCATAACATCAAACTATTGATGTGTGGTTTGTAGTTTCATTTGACCACTAGAAATAATTTTACTCTTTTATGCACTTTTGATTATTTTGATTGAAGTAAATGAGCTTTCTTATTTTACTTGTGTGTCTAGGGGTGTGTTTTCTCTTCCCTCAAATTGCAAGGTGACTTTGGAAATCAAAAGCATCCCTTGCACACACGTGTCTTTGTATCTCATGTTTTCATTTCTAAGGTTGATTAAATTGTTTTTCATTTTGTATGAGATAAGGGTGTGTATTTGGGTATGTGCAGGATCGTCGTGGAAAAATCAAGCCCTTAAGTGGTGAAAAATTTAGAAAAATCAGAGTTAGGAAACTTGACTTAAAAATTTGAATAAGTTATCTATATTATTTCAAAATATGTAAGAATAGAATCTGTAGCAAATTGAATCTAGTTTCTAAACTACTAGGTTTGTTTAAAAAAAAAAAATATTTGGTGAAAATTTGAAATTTCTATCGTAGTACTTAAATTTTGGGAAAAAATAAGTCGTGTCTGTTTGACCACCCTAACCACAATAAATGATAATAGTTTTTTATAAGATTTTAGATATAAGTAGAGGAATCATGTCTCGATGTTTTGCATTTTTTGTAATTTTTCCAAGTAAATAATTAATTATGAATTTTTATTACAACTTTTAAAAAATATAAAAACTCGTATGTCTAACCACCTTAACTTGGTCAAAAATTCATGAAATTAAAACTTTTTTTTTAATCCTATAGTATGTGAAGCATAGAATGTGACATGTTTTAGATTCAAAAAATGTGATACCATTTGAAAACTATATATGTTTTTCAATGAGACTATCAATCAAGACTTTAGTCGTAATTCAAATAGAAAATGAATAATAATTAGTTATTAAATTCAAAATAAAGCATAATTTATATTGGTGGGAAGCTGAGAATCTCCTTTAAAAACCCTTTTCGTTTCATCAATTTTGGGTTAAAAAAAAGTCGTTAGCCACCTATCCTACACATACCCATCATATCACCACTTTTTGGCCCATCATGATCCTGTAAATACCCATTCCCTTCCCTTACACGATAAGGTTAACTTAGAAATAAAATTCATCCCTTTAATAATTTTTTGTTTCCCCCAAAAAGGATAAGGCCATGTATACTATTCCCTCATGTTGCAAGTAGTTAGTCCTTTTATTTTAGTTTCTTTTTGGTGGGCCTAATTTAGGTTTCATCACCTACTGGCAACATAGAACCCTTGTGTTACAATGAGGTATGCAAATTAGAGAATGAAATGAATTTCCATTAGAGGTATATTTGTCAATAGTTCAAGCTTACAATAAATTTAATAACTTTCAAAGTGATGGTGAAGAGTGAGTTATGATCTTGCACCGAGTCATTAGAAAATGACCAAGTTTAGATACATTTTAGAATGATAAGGATATCATTAAATTCATGGATATCTACAATAATATCCTTATAGCATATCACAATAAATGATTTTAAATTTATAAAAAACTTGTGAGGAATGAATCATTGAGGAAGTTGATCTACTAGCTCAACATATTTGCAATGACAATATTAGTCAATAATTCTAGTTGAAGACACACATGAGCTTAATATTTGGGCTCTAGATAATTCAGAGATCACTTATATTGTAGCAACCCTATAACCCATTAAATAAGAAAAGTGTTCTATCAGTTCTATCCTCTAAAATTATACTAACATCTTTGCTTGGTCATATGTAGATATCCTTGGCTTTTCTCTACCTCTAATAATTCATCACCTTATGGTACATCTTGATTCCAAACTAGTAAAAAAAAATATATTAGGAAGATCCATACCCAAATTACTCTCTTGGTCAAAGAAAATTTTTAGAAACTACTAGAAATATGGTTCATCCAGCCCATAAACTATCTAGAGTGTATTGGTAATATCATCCCTATAAGAAAGAAATCAAAGGAAACTCACATATGTAAATTGATTTTAAAGATCTAAATATTTCTTGTCTAAATAATGCTTTCCCTACCTATCATCAACATGATCATTAGCCTCATGATATGAAATTATATTTCTAATGCATGTCTTTTTTGGTTACAACTAGATATAGATTGCCTTTGAGGATTAACATAAAATTGATTCTAAATGTTTGAAATTGATATGGGAAGTTCCATCTTGACTTATGTTGGCTATCACCTAAAACAACTACCTTTGTCAACTTGGGAGGGTGGGAGCCATAATTGTGGCATGACCACTTACATCCGTAAGGTTATATTTTACCTTATTCCTATCCCTCCTTCATTAGGAGCTCAAATCTAATAAGTTAAATTTACCTATAAATCCCCTACCAAGATATTGACATTTCATTGATAATAAATCAAATCCTTGATTAAGCCTACACATTCTTTAGATTTTTTTGTTTGCGTAGTCCTTTTTGACTATTTATTTTAAAGAATGAAGGCCAATTTTGAAGAGATTTTAAATTGGGGAACTCATGGGTATCAAATCCACAAATTATCATCATGTGGGCTTGTCTCATCAAATGATTAGAAGCATAGATCATATACATTAAATGTTCAATGAGCACCCATAAGCATTGAAATTCTTAGGAATTGTCTTAACTCCCACAAGCTATTAAATCTTTGATTTAATGGTTTATAGGGTGTTAAGTAGAATAGCAGCTCCTAATGCATTTTTTCACTGATGATCCATCCAAAGACAAAGTGGGCCCAATTGAAATTCATGTCACAACTTGGGTATCTTGAACATACAATATGGAACACGTAGAAACTTGTCAATTTCTTAAATGGATCAATGAAAATGTATATCATTGTTTGAAGGGACCCACAATATTATTGTAATTAAATGGTTAACCTAACATAGAGAAAATATAACATAATTAATCCAAACAAAAGAGCTATACAAAATGACACTTGAGTAATTGTGAGCACCTCTCTCCCATTTCCTACTAGTCAGGCATCTTTCCATTTACTTGAAGTGTTCCTCACCCTTTAGTTTTTACTTGTTCTCCACCTCCTCCTCTAACTTTTCATATTATATGTATGTTGATTATATGAAAAAAACTCAATTAACTATCCATGTTATCATAAAATTAATCTTTGATAGATACTCCAATAGCATATATAAGTAGTGATCTACATTGCACGCTATGCATACGGTTTTATGAAGCCAATATCATAGTCTATAATCCTAAATTTTCAAAACAAAAAAGAAAAGGAAAAGAAGTTACTAGAAACTAAAAAATAAAACCTTGTTCCTTAAGTGACACAATGCACATTATTATAGTGCTAGCCTATTTTTCATATTACTTCATTTAGCTTCACCAACAATCTCCAAAAAAACATTCTCCATTTAAAACTATGGAAACAATTCACATCTTTCACAACAATTTCTCTTGCAACAATTGTGGAGATTAATTTCATTGTAGTGTGGCAATCAAAAATACTCAAATGTTTTTTACAACTCGAATAGTTGTTCTTGAAGGGCAAGTTTAACAAACCAAAAGAAATTGCCAACTTTTCACTATAGTGGTAGAAAAATAATTAGTTTTCCTCTTTTTCCACATCATTGAGTAAATGTCTTAAATTTTGGAAAATACCCTACTACTTTACATAGATCTCATGTGTCTACTTATGACCAGTCTCCTACACAAAATGCATTTACCATATTGTGGCCTTCAATCCAAATACATCTATGAATCTTTTAAATTATTTTATCTTTCATTGAACTCCTTATCATTTGAACCTCATGACATTTTCCCACTTCTACATAGATATTGGAGAAATATACATCATTTTTAGGATCCAAATTAAAAACCAAGGTCACTATACATACTCCTAAGGTTACAATCCCATGGAGGGGATTCAAGAACTATTTTTATGGAGTAGGGGATTCCCCTTAGGCCAAAAAAATGTAGGACTAATTAAAAAAATTTCTTGGTAAATAGGAACCCCTACTTTTAGCTCATAATTTTAAGTGGGCACATTTGGGGTGGGCCTATAAATTTCCCTCGCCAGGTTGGGAAATGTTTTTCCACTTGTCAATTATTTGGAGTTTTTAAATTCTTACTGGTCAATTAATTATTTTAATTATTTTAATCATTTTCCCACGAGATTGACAATGTCTTTCAACTGATTGATGATTGCACACTTGTATTTGCTGTCTTTCTTATCTCATTCAATTGATCAGAATGCATAGCTCTTTGAATTCATGAACGATGTGTTATCATTCTATCTGCAAGTTGTCTCATTTCTGCTTCAATCCTTCCGTTATCATATCTTCCCTACGTTTAATGCTTGTTTCTCTATCATTTTGGTTTTGACGAATCCTTTCTTCTTATCTTTGTACATTAGTCATTTGTTCATGTCGTTGTCTCATATAGTTTCAAGCATATTCTCTCCTTTGTTCTCTTTGTTGCTCTTCAGTTGTAAAACTCCTTACTTCCTCTCTTTGTGCATTAGCCATTTGTTCACGTCGTTGTCTCATATAATTTTGAGCATATTCTCTTTGATGTTCTCTTCGTTGCTCTTCATTTTGAAAACTTGTCCTTGGACGACGAGGCATCTTACAAATTTTAATAAAAAATATTAAATCTATAAAATTGTTAAGAATTCATAAAGACACTTAATGATGTAATTTAATGGTTCATAGGTATATAAATAATTTTATCAACCAAATACAATATAAAAAGACATTGTTAAAAAAACATAAATACATATTGCCTTGGCCATTATTATTTTTAAAGTAGTGATATTTGTTTATTTTCTACATGTACCATATCATAGTAATATTCACTTTTAATTTTAATTTTTTACTCCTCTAACTATTCAACTCTCAAACAACCTTATAAGAAAAATATTTACTTAACAATTAAAATTTTACAAACTTTCATACATAACATTATAAGAAACTCAAATGTAGATTAGAAAATAACTATTAAGTTTGATTAAAATAACAAAATAATACTTCAAACTTTTACAAACTATTTTAAAGAAATTCAAAAAAATTAAAAAATAAACTACAAATATTTATAACTCTTATATATGAAATTTGATTCTTATATAAGAAAAAGTGTAAATTTATTAAAAAGATTAAAAAAAACTTTATTAAAATTTACTTAATTTGAAGAGTTTAGTTTTTAAATTTATCAATTAATTCATTGAGTTCACATTATATGATATGATGCCAATTTTATGAGTTCACATTATAAATTTACCTTTTTCACATTTTCTTTTACCTGTCAAAATTTACCGTATCATATCAAGTACTATATAATTTTATGAGTTCACATTATAAATTTACCTTTTTTCACATTGAATTTACCTTAATTTACCTTAATGCTGCATATAGAGACATTAATTTATGTTTATGTTTATAATTTATTTTTAATCAACACATTCATTTTTTTAACTTGTCATTTATATTAGTTCAAAAAGTTATGACTGTTTGAAAAGATATCATATTTAATATTTTTTTTTAATTGTGAGCTCTTAATTTTTTTAAGTTAACATTTTTTTTTAACATGGTGCTCCACACTTCAACATTTTTTTAACACAGTGCTCGCGCGTGTTGTAGGTTAGGCCTCTTGACGTAAATACATAACCCTATTTTAATGTAGGTAATATTAATTTATATCTATCTATATATATATAACCTATATTAATGTAGAATTTATATAAATTATATTTATTTATATTATATATATAAATTATATTATTGGAGGTAATATTTTGTAGATAAATAAGTCAACCATATTGTTTTGGTAATATATTAATTTATATTATATATTTTTATTAATATATATTATAGGTTTTTTTTTAGGTTATCCTTAATATATATTTGTATATATGCTATATAAATTATGATTTTATCTATTTATATTAATATATATTATAATTATATTATAACCTTTTGTATTTTAACCATTTTTTTTATTTTAATTGAATCATTTATTTATTTTTTCAATTTATATTTTATAAATATATATATATATATTTTTTGGTTAAATTATTTTTGTTTTAAGTTGTAGTATATTGTTTGAAACATTTAACCTTAACCTTTTTAGAGTTATTTATTCATTGTTTGAAACATTTAACTTTAACATTTTTGATGCATTTATTTATTTATTTTTGTCTAATTTCACTTTTACTTCGTTTTCCAATCTCCTCTCTTCCTCACTTAACTGTTTACTCAATCATTCATGGACTTTGGAAAAATAATACTCTTCGTTAATATTTAACAATTATTGATTTGAATGAAAGATTAAGTGTTTGCTCTATCATTCATGGACTTTGGAAAAATCATACCCTTTTGTTAATATTATACAATTATTAATTTGAATGAAGAGATTTAGTTTGTTTACTGCCAATAATAATTTAATATAATATATTTTATTTTTTAATATTTATATATTAATATTTTATTATATATATAATTAAAAATAAATAACCTGTAATAAATAATTATTTTAATATATAACAATTTTGTATTAATAATAAGAGAAACATGTAATATCTAACTTTTAATTATTTTTAGTATATATTATATTTATTTTATTTATAAAATTTATTTAATATATAATAATTCGTAATATAATATTTATTAAATATATTATTTATTTAAAAGTTAATGAATAAAATTAGGTTTGTAGTTATGAATAGTGTTACGACTATAGTTGAGTTAGAAATAGGTCTAGGATTAGGATAACGGTTTATAATTTATTGTTAGGGTTAGAATTAGAGTAAGGATAGAGTTAGGTAATAGAACTAGAGTTAGGGTGTGAGTTAGAGTTAGGATAATAACTAATTAACAATACTAAAACACTATAATTAACAAAACTTGCATTTAATTTTTATCAAATTTAGAAAACAATAATTATAATACTATAAAAACAAGTACTAGCCACTAGTGACACTTATTTTATATTGTAAAATTCAACTTAATCTAGAAATCAATCATTATCATTTAGAAATTATTATATATTTTATAATATAAAATCCAATATCAATATTCCTAACTACCAAAATATGGTGGCATACGGTTGGTGTGGATTGACTTATTATCACAAAGAAGAAAAAATAGCACAAAGCAGTACAGTTTTTGCTACGTTTAGTCAAGGCAAGAGAGAACAAGATCGAAGGAATAATTTAACTGTGACCAAAATATCTCAATTGTTTCACGTCTCTAAGTCTATGATTTTCTGTAAATTGGCAAGTTTGTAATTGATCAGACAAATATGGCTTCCTCAGAGTCTTCCACGGAAGCACATCTCCAACTCTATGAAATATGTTTTTCAACAGCCAAGCCCATGGCCCTTCAAGCTGCTGTTTTGCTTAACATTCCTGACATTATTGCCATCCATGGTAGTGAAAATCACCTGAGTGTGGAGGAAATTGCTTCCCATATTTCTGCTTCCACCAAAAAACCTGCCCACATAGGCTACCTCTTTAGAATCATGAGGATTCTTGTTTCCATTGGTGTCTTTACCGAAGAGACCACAGTAGACAATAATGGCAGTCCCCAGTTCAAATATGGCCCAACCGGCCTCTCTAAGTTGCTGTCAAATGTTGACCCCCAACAATCCTGTGCACCGACTCTGTTGTTCTTAAATCTAAAATCTATAATAGATGCTTATGGGTATCTCCATGATTCTGTCATAGATGGCGGCGATGCATTCATCAAAGCCAATGGCATGAACATTTTCGAGTACGTCAGCTGTAATCCTGAAGCAAATAGGATGCTCAACTTGGCCATGAGTGCTCAGACAAGCTCTATAATTTCTTTTGCGCTGAAGGTGTATGATGGGTTTAAGAGCTTCAAGAGTGTGGTGGACGTTGGAGGAGGAGTATCCGCATATTCATGGAATCAATTTCGACCTTCCTCATGTTATACAGACTGCTGCTCCTATAAAAGGTAAGTCGTACCATGACATAATAACCTAGCCATAATAACCGTGGACACAATAACCCTGTCATAATAATCCAGGTTCATAATAATCCATGGACAAAATAACTTGTGGTCAAAATAACCCATAGACAGAATAACCCATGTAATTTATAAAATTTGTTTTCCTTTCTCTATATTCTTAAGGGATATTCTGTCAATGGGTCATTCTGACCACGGGGTTATTTTGGCTTGGGTTATTATGACCTTGGGTTATTTTGTCCTTGGATTATTGTGATTGGGTTATTCTGTCCAAGGTTATTTTGGCTAGGTTATTATGTCCTTTAACCAAGGTAAGTAACCATTTCCATCTCTAAATTGCATAGATGAAGATTTTGCTGATCTACAAGTTTATAAAATTAGTTTATAATCTGCATGCAGATCTTAGCTATTGTAAATTTGTATTTTTAGGTTGATTCTTTGTATTTTGAGAACCTTCTGCTTCAGAGAGCTTACAATAATTCAAACAATATTAATGTGCTAAATATTATGAAGTTTAAAAGTATACTCTAATTTTTTTCTCATAGAGATTTAAAATTTCAGGAGTAGAGCATGTGGAGGGTGACATGTTTAAGAAAATTCCACTAGCAGATGTGATTCTCATGAAGGTATTTAAAAAAATATATTTTATTCAAATGAAAATTATTTTTTAGATAATAATTTTTTGAGGTATTTTTGTTAGTGTATTTACAGAGGATTTTGCATGATTGGAATGATGAGTTTTGTTTGAAAATCTTAAAGAATAGTTATGAGGCTATACCAGAGGATGGGAAGGTGTTAGTTGTTGATGCAGTCATTGAAAATGAAGAAGAGACCAAAAGGCAAGTGGGACTATTGTCTGATATGTTAATGATGGCCATTACCATAGGTGGAAAGGAGAGAATAGAGGATGAATTTAAAGACTTGTTTTATAAAGCAGGGTTTAAGAGTTATAGTATCATTGAATTACCTTTCTATCAAGTACTTATAGAAGTTGCTAAATAGTAAGTACGAATAAGAACAAGAACATGAGCAAATAATAATAAATAGGAATATACATTTAATAAAGCTTTAAACCTTAGGCATTATATTCCACTAAAAAATATTGGAATCATTCAATATTTTATGTATATAAGTCAATATTATGATCTTTAATGATATGATATGAATTATTTGGTAAATTTTGTATCAAGTTATTATATATAAAAGAGTAACAAGGTTTTAAATGAAATTTTTAATTGTGTGAATTTGGTTCATTTGTAGATTTAAAAAAAAAAAAAATAGAACAATATTTCTTTTAGGATTTGATTTCTATGTTTTAAACATGAAATATATATATGAGAAGTGGGTTTGATTTAAGATATAACTATAATTTTTATTTGTATCATTTATTTATTGGTGTAATTATTGATATTGTATCTCTATGTGATTTTCCTTTATATTTTAGACTAGTTTTGATGATAGGATTATAAACATAATAAGACATTCAAAAGTGGTATATTCTTACATGAATTTTGTTGACCACATTATTATATCCTAATTCTATTACCATTCATTTTAACTATTAATGCTTCATTTGCCACTCTAAATTAGATCCACAAGTGTTGATGTGATGTGGATCAAATCTATATGTATAGTTCTAAATAATTTCTAAACATTATTATTTAAAAGGTTAAATTCAAAATTACACCTTGCTTGCCGGTATTGGCACGGTGTGATGGTTTATAGGTGGCATTGTTGTTCTTGCCACCAAGGTTCAAACCCCGTTGGGGTGGTATTGTTGAATGGTTGTATCCGGTTCATAGCTCTGGTCAAAAGCATTTACCCCTTGAAAAAAAAGAAAAATTTAGACCTTGCTAACATAAATTCACTATTTATTGTCAGCCAAATTAATATGTTTGTGTTGATTTTATGTGATATATTATTGTATTTAAATAGATTAATTCATTCATTTAGAAACAATGTACAACCTAGACAACCTAGAAGTTATTGAAGAGCATTAGATAGTGCTTATCATAGAGAATTATTAGATTATTACATCAACATGTATTATTCTAGCTCCATTATATAGTTACTTCTTATCCTTGAACTCAGTTCCTTAACATTGAATTGATCCAACTACACATCTACTTGAGGAAAACATGACCTTCATAATTCAATAAATTGTTCAAAGATGTTTGTAAATACCATTAGTCCTTACAAAAATTTAGACACCAATGTAAGGGGAGAAAATTCATTTAATTTTCATTCTACAATATTGATTATATAAGCTATAGATCATGTATAGGTATCCATACAAATCTACACTCATAAAGATTAGGCTTTCACTTGTGTGGGCGAACACAGAAGAAATGTATGTTCATTTTGTAAGTTCAAAAATATTGATTTGTATTAGTACTAAAATAGAAAAAACCTTAAATTTTGTTATATATTCTAACATATTTGCATCATCAAATGTCAAGCTAAGTGTCATACTTGATTTGTTTAAATTTAGTAATTTCAACTATCAATACCAATCCATTCATATAGATTAATTACTAATTAATTTTCTTATTTAAGATTGATTAGCCTAGATGATTTGGTAGAGTGTAATTTATTCTTATATATTTCAGTGAAGCCAACTTATGCTATACTCCTAGGGTTTTCACTTTAGATTTTATATGTAACTTTTATTGTTCATCTCTAATCTTACATCTAATTGGGGTAGTGTTGCTTCTTTGTAAATTTCCACCATAATTTTGGATGGAATAAAAAACCTATGATTTAATTTTCTTATTGTTGGCCTCATTGCTCATCTTAATAGCTTGGTATTTCTATTTTTGGGTTGAGCTATTATTTTGGGTTATAAGCCTATATTGTACATCTATTAAATTATTTTGGCCTCTTTAGGTTCTCAATTTATAGTCCTAGAAGTCTTCATTGATATCTGTTCTTGATAGTTGTCACTTCACTATGGACCAACATAGAAATTTTGGTATATAATCATAATATCCTAGGAATTCATTTTTAACATTAGAGATCAAAATTAGGTGTCATTCTCATACTCTTCAAATGATGAAAATATAGGTAGCTTCTTACACAAGACTATAGGATTTCCCCATATGCTTTTCAGTATACAATGCTTGGCCCTGTACGAGAAATTATGCTTGTAGTAATGCCATTAAATTTTAACTTACTAAATCAGAATGAGTCAACTATAGCTAGCTTCTTACACAACTTGGTAAATGGAAAAGAATGGGTGTTTAACCTTGAATGTATCCAAGAGTGAATGCAGTAGGGAAACTTCTATCAATTGTGCTGGCTGCTACTGTGATCAGCCAGGGAGCTGTGTTTGTAACTGTATCCGAGTAAGGTCCAGAGTTTCCAGCTGAGCAAACCACAACAATTCCTTTTTCCAGAGCATGAAATGACCTAATAGCTATGGGGTCATCGAAATAAGCATCAAGTGGAGGTAGCGATCCAAGAGACACAGAGATTACATCCACACCATATGAATTACATCATCAAATGCAGCAAGTATGTCAGCTGAACTGCAATCACCAGTCGCCCAGCATAATTTGTATGCTGCAATGCGAGCTCCAGGGGCACCCCCCCTTGCAGATCCTGGAGCAAGCCCTAGAAAGCTCACAGTATCTACAAAATTACCTGCTGCTGTTGAAGAAGTATGAGTTCCATGACCTAATGCATCACGGGGTGATAAAAACTCTCTTACACTGCTCCTATTTAGTGGCCCAAATTCAGCCTCGTATGCTTTAATATACCAGCGTGCACCAATGGTCTTCCTGAACCATATGCTCTAGTCAATAATGGATGTATTAGGACAGAAATTTGACATCTTAGAAGAAGAGAGGAATAAAACTGTTACAGGATAAATCCAGAGTTCTGGGTAAAATTCATCTAAATGTGAATTTCTGAAGCTTGGCCCAAATGACATTGAGGTGGCCGGGCTTAACCGGCACACTCTAAGCGCTGACTGCTTAGGTGGCCGGGCCCACAGTCCCTTAAGTCGGACCTTTCCATTTTCACATTTGCCATTCCGTTCCGTCGCCGTTTGTATTTGCCGTTTCCACCTTAGGGTTTAACTGCTCCAGTTTCCCGCCTCAAGGGTTTAAAACTACATCCGTCTCAAAATCCCGCGTACTATTTTGTCATTTGGCGTACTGAAATTGATAAAGATTTTTATTTTTTTTAATGTGTTTATATATATTTTATTATATTTAATTGTTATTTATTGAATATTTAATATATTTGTTTGAATTTGTTATAAGAATTGTAAATAAATTAAAATTAAAGATTATTTACAATTAAATAAAAACAAAGTGAAAGATTATATTTGATTGTTATAAATTCAATATTTAATATTTTTGATTGATTTTTTTAATAATTTTTTAATAAATTAAAAATGATAATTGATTATTAAATAAAATAATAAAATAAAACTAAAAATTTATGTTTAAATGATTTTTAATTGAAACAAAATTATATTTATAAAAATATTGTATGTAGATATTGAAGAATATATTTTTATTAAATTTTAGATTTGTATTAAATTATTTATTATTAATTTGAATAATAGAAGTAATGAGGTTATTATTATATTGATTTGTTTTTCTTTTCTTTTTTTCAAAATTTATATTTACGCAATTAATTGTTATGAAACAAAATTTAATGAGATATCATTTATATTTTAGATTGTAAAGAATAATATTGCATAAATTTTAATAAAAATAAATAAATAAAATATTCTACATTAGTTTAAAGTAAAATTTCAATAATATTCATATTTATATTAAGCAATATTTATTTATTTCCTAAAAAAAATGTTATGTGTTTTTCCTAAAATTAAAACAATATAAGATATTTGTGATTTAAAAAATATATATTTATATAAATAATATGATACTTTTCTTAAAATAGAAATAAATAAATATTTTAGAATTTGTCAATATATACTCGGTATTGTGGAAAGGATACAACATAGAGAAATATTAGATAGAAAATCAAATATAATTGTTTATCCACTTGATCATTCATTGAATGAAGACAAAATCCCTAATAATTTGTTTAATTAAATCATATTAAATTTATCAAACAAATTCATATTATTACCATTGATCACGAATCTTGACCTATTTTTATTTATGAGTTTTGTTTTGTTATTTTAATTTATTGATATATCAAAAAGTATTGAACAATTTTATACAATAATATATCAAGGTTTATAGATATTTTTTTGTAAAGATAATAATTTTTTTTTAAATATAAAAATCTGTTTTAGAATCTAGGAATCATAAAAATTAATACATTGTTCATATACCATACATCACAAACTTGATGAGTTGTAGGATCACATATATTACTTACTATTTATAATCTAGATATATCATATTTCTATGCACACAAACACCAAAAAACCATTACGAGTCCAACATCAACCATAACACCATACTTACAAGGTCAAGTCAAATCACATAGACCTCATATCTGCCCCATGCATAGACTTACAATTTTCATAGCTACCACAACCAAAAAAAATGACACCATCTAGTGATGCTATTAGCACCTCATCCCTCTTATCTTGCTCCACAATAAGGACCTTATTTTCATCATAGTATTAAAAAAACCATCAAGCCTTTTTTCATAGGAAACAAAACATTTAAACTTTTAGGTATTTCCTTAAAAGCCTTCTATAAGAACAATTTAGATTTCTTGATAGTGCACAAATAACACAAAAATAAATCAAAGTTACCATTACCTGGTGAAGAAAATCAATAATTTCATCTTGAATTTAAAAAATACAACAATCAATAGAATTGATGCACAAGCTAAAGATTGAGTTGCACCAAACATTTTCCACCAGCCTGAGAATAAATAGGATTCATCAAAATTTTTCCCTCATACCGGTTGTTCTCTCATCTAGCTGCACCTCCTTAGCCTTAGAAGAGTTCATCTTTCTACAACCTTTCCTTACCTTGGTTGTGCCATTCACAATACTGGAGATAGCCCTCTGCATGATGCCTAGAGTAATAGACACAAGTTTATTGAAAGCCTTGTCCATTTTGTCCACTTTATCCTACAACTCCTGGAATTGAGTGAGATAGAAATCAAAGGGCCCATCTTTATCCTACACATCCTCTTCCATTTCCTCCATGGCCTTCTCTTCCACATCTTTCATAACTTTCATATCCACATCCTCAATTTCTTTTTCAATTATCTTAACCCCTTCATCTTCATCGTCCTCTAAGTCGTTGACCATATGTTGGTCATCACTCTCCATCTCTCCATCCTCCTCATTGCTAGTAGAGTCATCCAAGAGGTCTTTGACTAAAACCACCAACAGTTCCTTTTTGCTCACATTAATGATGACTGAAGCCTCTTCTTTTGGGTCATCAAGTTAGGTTCTTCAAAGCTAAGTTTTTTACCCTTGGTTGATTGGCCCATGAGCCTTGTTGACCTTCTTTCATCCTTCCCACTGCTAGATTTGTTTGTTTTTCCTTGTTCATGTCCTCATCTCTAATCTTAATAGTTTCTTTTTTTTATCATTTTTGGGTTTAACACTATCAAAACCCTTTCTCTTAGCTCTTGAGGTGTTACCCGAAGGGTTAGAGCTACTCTTCTTACCTTTCACATTATGAATAACAAGGTCCCCTTTGATAAGGAGACCTTTAATAGAGAATTGTTTCATAATAGAGGGGACAACAAGGGGCTTTTTGGGAGGAGGTCTTACAAAGGTGCCCTCACCAAGAGTATTCACCTAAGGACATGGGAGGGGTTCATGTTGATTCTCAAGGGCAACATTAGCATTGGGGTTATTACTAGTAGAAGGGCTTGACATGGGGGTGATGGCTGATGTGTAATTATAGAGGCACTAAATCAATCCCTAGTGAAGGGGAGGTGAAACTTGCTTAGGCTTGCATTGTGTGAGAGAAAATAATTGAAAGAAAGGTATATTAATCTTTTCATTTCTATGAATATGGAAAAGAAGGGAAAGTGGTACTCGTGAATTGTTGTGTACCTTCCCTCCAAGGTAAAATATTTCATGATATGCACACAAGTCACCCCATAAGGGGTTGAGATCCATTCCCTATCGTAACCATTCTGGAACCTCTTGAGCTTCTCATCCCCTTCAAGAAAACTGTCAATAAATATCTGGTAATCAAATATGGCCACTATTGAACAAAAGAACAAACAAATCTAATTCTATACTATTGAATAAGCTATATGACCACTATATAATTTTTAATCAAATATTGATGCATGGTCAAAAGAGGTGTTAGATACTATGATTTCAAAGGGAGGCATTTGGGGAAAATGGAGGGAGATGCTCAAGAAATGTTAGGTGAGGAATGAAGATGGTGTTGCGATGGAGGTATGAAAATCTAAAATTTGTTAGCGAGGCGAATTCATACCATGGATCAAAGGGAAAAATGGGGTTGTCTTCAATAGAATAAGAATTTCATAGTTGATAATTCATGGACAAGTTTATGGGAAACTCTAACATACAAAACTAGGTTTCCATTATGCACGATGAAGGCTTGTATCTT
Source organism: Sequoia sempervirens (assembly GCA_007258455.2). NCBI lineage: Eukaryota > Viridiplantae > Streptophyta > Pinopsida > Cupressales > Cupressaceae > Sequoia > Sequoia sempervirens. Next base: position 23,833,780 of record VDFB02000013.1, read on the forward strand.
TGGATAGCATGGCATCCAATGGATGTGTTCAAATAGGGATCATCAATGATGAGGCACCGAGATGGTGTATCAAAAAATTCCCTAAGCATGATGAGGCACTAAGATGGAGGGTCCTCAATGATGAGGCACTGAGATGGTGCATTAAATAATGCCCTAAGCATGATAAAACATGGAAATAACTGAGTGACTTATTTTTGAAAGATTTCCACTCACCTTAAGTGTGAACAAAAAACAAGAAAAATATGGAAGATGACAAAAACCAAGGATATCCTAGTACAAAAACTTAAGAAAAGGGAAAAAGAACTTTAGTAATTACTAGTGTTGGATTAATAAAAGGATATTCTAGGATAATCTTAAGAGAGTGGAGATGAAAAATAATATTTAGGTAAAGGGGAACATGATTTGGCAATAAGGAAGACCAAAGAGATAATTAAGAAAAATAAAAAGGAGAAGATATAATAGTAAGGTAGGTTTCATTACAAAATAAGTCTATAAACTAGAAATAATTGAAAAGTTTGGTAGAATAAGAAGAGGTTGGGATTCAATGTTTTGATACGATGAAGATAGATAAGGTTATTGGAATGAATCTCATGTGAAAGATGCAATTGGTATTTTTAATAGCTTCATCCAATTAGAGTTAGCTTGTGAATGAAGGGAGATAGTAAGTTTAGATGATGAAGAGGAGTAAGGCATATTCAATTAGTTTAGTTAATTATTAGGGTTGGATTAAGGGTCCTTGAAGATTATAAGTTATTGGTGCCATTATTTGTAGAATTATTGGTTTCTTGAGAAGATGATAGGTTTAAAGAAATAGATGCATCAAGGTTAAAGAGGAGATAACTTTAAACCAATCTATCAGCTATGCATAATCATACAAGGTGGTACAAAGTGTTATAAAAGTTGGATATTTATGCAAGATATTTTGATTGCAAAGCTTTGGGAAAATATTCTTAATAATACCCTCTCAAGATTAGAGTCGAGAAGAAGATAAAAGATCTAGATGAAAGAAGGAATTAATAATAGAATATAAAATCCATCACCTTCTCATTTGTTCCATGATTGTAATGTGTAACATTGATGAAATTGACATGCAATCCCATGTTGAATTGAATTTGTTCCATGAAAATATAAGTGAGATAGAGGAAGGAATCCATCGAATAGGTAGATAAAGAGTAGAAACATTATAAGGTATTTTCCTTAATGAATAGAGAAAAATCTTAGCTAAGCATTGATTATCAAACTAATAGTCAATGCATATTGATCTATAAAGGATTGAACTTTATCTTAGGATATCTTATCCAATTATACATGTATGTTTATTTTTATCATGATGAGATATGGTTTGCATGCATGATTTATTATAGCAAAACATATTATGTTGTCGAGGAAGTTTAAGGTTCCATCCCCTACCTGGTATAATATGATGAGATAATAGATAGAGAGTATTGCATGGTAAATGATAAGGTTAGGAGCATAGGTTGGGATGTTCAGGGTAGGAGACACAAAAAATTTCATGATATGATAAGTTTGTGGCAAGGTTGTGAGGTTAAGGGTAGGATAGGAGAGGGAATGAAAAATTAGTAAGAGAGGATTAAGCAAAATAAGTGAAGGGTCAGGTTTGAGAGGGTAGTTCATAGGGGTAGGAGGTAAAGTAGTTTCCTAAAGGGACATGATCATAGTTAAAGAGGAATGGAGAGAGAGGGACATAAATAGTAGGAATGCGAGTTAGATGAGGAATAGGTGTGGAAATTTAGGTAAAGGAATATTGAGTGGTAGGAAAAATTAAAAAGTTTGGCTAGAAGAGAGGGATGAAGATACATGAATTAGACTATAAAGGGATATGAATATGGATAATATATTCTATACCTTGTGATAACTCTAGCTCCCCAAGATGGGTAATGATGATATTTGTTTAGGAGTATGCAAGTGAAGTGATTTAGGATTAGTGACATCATCAAGTAGGCTACTTTGGAGGAGACACAAGTGGTGGCCAATTTTTGTGAGTGACAAACTTAACATCATCTAATAGGGTTTCATTATCAAATTGGTCATCATTATCAGACATGTAGAATGTGACATCATGTGGGATAGATGACAATGGAGGAAGGGTAATGAAAGAGGAAAGAGGAAAGAGAATACATGGATAGGTTTAGATGAGCATTCCTATAAGAGATAATGTACATGAGAAATGGATGGTCAAAGAAGGATAACGATCTCTATAAAAGAAGAAAAAAAATGATTCATTCTTGTATACTATACAAGGTTTGAGTAGAAAAATGTAAAGTGTTTATTTTCAATGAAAATAATAGGCAAAGACTTGATAGTGTAGTAAACTGTCACTAGTTCCTAATTTTGATAATGTCTATAAACTATGATTATGTTTACTCAAAAATAAAGTTTTGTTGAATGATGACAAAATTAAAAGTACAATTAACTAATTTTTGGATGTAGAATGAGATTTTGTTGTTTAGAGAGAAATGTTATTTTGAAGATGAAGAAAGGAATAAATAATGAAGGTTAGGATTCATATCAAGTTAAATACAAATATAGATAGGAAATAGATAGCCTACAAAATTTAAATGAAGGAAAGTCTTTTCAGTTTATATCATAAGATTCAATGAGCAACTTATCATAAATGGGTTTAGTTAATTAAAACACACAAAAATTCTAGACCAACTAAAAATATATATTTTTCTTTCTTGTTAGGTTGTTTAACATGTATTAGTTATACTAAATTCTTAATATAAATGGGACTCAATTGGGAAATGATAACAAAATAAGAAATTAGTTGATTCACTAGCAATTACATTTATGAGTAACAAGATTGTTTACAGGCATTTAAAAGATAATACTTGAATGAAATATGGAAACTGCATAAGCTAGTTGATGGAAAATAATAGGTCCTTAATGAAAAAAAATCAGATTGCTAATAGGAGGAACAAAGTTAAATTTTGATATAAGGATGTTGACACACTTGTAGAGTGTAACCATGTCTTTATTACATGTCATTGTTTAGAAAAAGATAGAATAGATAATAAAAAACAAAAGAATGCTAAAAGTTTGGAGAAATGTAGAATAGAATAAAGATAAAATTCATTGTAAGTAAGTAAGAAATGTGGTCTCAAAGCAATTCACACCCCTTGTCTATGTTTCCACATTTTGTAAATGTACTTTTTGGTAAAGGAAAATATAGAAGTCCAAAAATTCTATGACTCAAGATAAATGAGTCAGGGGTCACTAATGTGTTGTGTCAAATGCTAGAAGAAAAAAAACAAAGAAAATAAGGTGGAATATTTTTAACGTTTAGATATTGGTTTTACCACACACCTTATGCCTTTTGGGTATGATTTGGGTATGATGGAATGAGTAATCCTACAAGTATGGGTTCCACAAGGAGGAAGGGAGATGAGAAGTTGGGTGAGGGAAATGAGTAGGGAAAATGATAAAAGCCTAAGATTTTGAGACTTAAAGGAAAAATGAATCCTCAAATTCTAGGAATTAAGGATGGTGAATACTCAATACTAAAGAACAAAAAGCATGGAAAAATGTAAGTGGAGAATAATTGAGGTTCATGGGTTAGTCTTATAGCTTAAGAAGAACATGATTACATGGAGAACTAAAATCCTAGGGAAAAGACAAACATAAAGTAGGGAGTGTAAGTGTGGTTAAAGCCATGATAATTTACCTAGGTAATGAGAAGTCTAAAAGACTAAAATAGTCAAAGGTCCCAAAAAAAAATGGAAATGTTAGGTTTCAAGGAATGGAGGGAAAGTATATTGCTATAAACCTAATAAAGGCTACAAATAGACACAATCACCCCCAACACTTAGAAATTCATACAATTTGAGATGTTTAGGCGTGTGACAAGTATAATGAATGACAAAACACTACAATAAGAACATTTTTTGAATAAGGGGGTCTATTAAACGAATTCTTAGATTGGTTATAGATGTTGGCCAAAAAATGGTTCTATTAAGAAATTTGCACTCAACTTAGATAAATTTGCACTTAGTAATATAGGCCCCACCATCACCTAGAATGAGGCAAGGCAAAGACATCACATAAAAACTATACGACAAAAATATAACTCTTTTATCAAATATCAATGAGGGACTCTATAGGAAACAAAATCAAAATAAAAAATAATTAGAAGAACAATAGAGTCATTTCACTAAGAATGATATGTAAGGTAAATGCTCAAAAGGACAAACACCAACAAAGGAGTTCCTTGATTTTATCTTAAATTAGAAATGGTGTTCCAAAGAATAAATAAGTGGAAACTTTATTAGAGAATGTTCCTTACCCTTTGAGGATAGGAAAACCAACTTAGGAACCCATATATTATAGTTTTAAATCTTTTCAAAATAAATTCATACACAAAATTAATCATCATGAATTAACAAGGTTTTTGACTGATCCATGGCAAATGTGTGTGCAAGTGAGTTCATCTCTTCTTCATGAAATTAGCTAAACTAATCATTAGAAGTAGGAATTGTAACAATCTTGGAGATAAATTTCATTATAGTATGACAATTAACACATACTCAAAGGTTCTCAACAAGTCTAATAGTTGTTTTAGTGAACACGTCTAGAAAACCAAAAGAATTTGACAACTTTTCAATATGGTAGTAGAAAAATAATTCTTTCCCTCCTTTTCAGCACCACTAAGTGAAAATACCCTATTGTCTTCATCTCCCAAGTCAATATCTCCAACTTTGCATAAATTTACTATATTTGTGAATATCATAACTTTTCTACACAAAAAGCACATACCCTTTTGTAGCCTACAATCCAACTACATCCGGAGAGATTTTTAATTCCTCATCTTTGATCAATCTCCTTACAATTTGCTCACTTTTTTTTAAGATTCAAATAAAAAAATTAAAAAATAAAACATTGCTGTGAATACTCCTAGGCCTGCTTTCATATGTGATCTACAGGCAGCAAGAAAACATATCCATACATCCACCACATCACATCTGACAAAATTGATCTATCCTTCATGCTTTAATGGATGTCCATACCATGTTCGACAGCTCCCATTTTGGCAGACAGGAAGGATGCTGGCAAAGGTTGCGGAGTCTGGCTGCCAATTGCATTTACTATCATGGCATTTAATGAGACCACATTTTTTTGAGCCATTCCGTCAAACAGTTCACATGCCTTGTCTGTGCTTCCACATTTTGCATGCATGTCTATCAGGGCAGTTGCAGCAACATCTCCTCTTTCCTTTACGCTGTAATGAATGTCCATACACCGTTCCAAAGCTCCCATTTTAGCACACACAGAGAGGAGTCTGGAAAAGATAGCGAAGTAGATGATATTACACCTGCTGATTACATTTGATTGAAGCTTTTAAATCCTTTTCAACAAATGCATTTTGCGAATATCCTGCAGTCATAGCGTTCCAAGAGACCACATTTCTTTGAGGCATCTTTCCAACAGTTAACGTGCCTGTCTATGCTGCCACATTTTGCATACATGTCTACCAAAGCATTTTCATATGTAATATCTAAATAATCCCTAGTTCGTTACGTTTTCATAGACATCCATACTCTGCTCCTATTTTCGCACAGCCGTGAGGGAACAGAAAAATGAAAACTGATGGCGCTGGAAGCCTGTTTTGGAATGTGCTGAAATGGACTGGGCGGGAATAATTTGAATGTTAATGGTGAATTGGAAAGACCTCCTAATGGGGAACAGAAATAGCTTTCTAAAGGTGAACGAAACAGCAAACAGCAGGCGGGACGGGTTCGTTGGGCCCACAACAGCCACCTAAGCGTGGTCAACCTTAGAGTGTGCTGGTTAAGCCAGCCCTATTGGGGTATATAATAAAAAAAAAAACCATTTCCACTAATATTTGAAGCTAATCCTGGCCATAATTTGGAAAATTACAAGATCCACAGAATAAATTTCACCCCTTATACATTGGACTTGCTGAATAATGAGATGCCTAAGATATGCAGCAGATCTGTTGCAATTCAATGAATTAAACAACTCTCCTTCCTGACATATTTCCTTCAAACGGGATGGTATCGGTGCCATGTCATTGAAACTTTGAGATTCTGGCCATATCCCTGCAACATCAGTGATTAAGACATATTCATGAACCTTATCTTTTTATTATCCATTAAGAAATGCCATGCAACTTAAAGCCAGCATGGGTACCGAACAAAAGCAATTAAAATAGCAAAGACAGGATAGTAAAGGTAATTAAAGGGATGAGGATTACAATCGTTCCTCTATAATCTTCTAACTTTATAAACACTGAATAAGTGTTCAAACTTAAAACCACCAGGCAATGTAAGTTGGATTTTGTGTGAGAACTGGTTCTTTGGGGTACTTTCTTGTCATGGAGAGTCTGGATCTATAACCATTTTTCTGAGTGTCCGATAGCAGTCTCTGAAGAATTACAGATATGTTTTATCCAATTCTATTGGTAGTCATTGTTTTAAATGTTTGATTGATTGATTTATTTATTATTGCTTATAAATATTGTAGATTTTTTTGTCATCAGATTATTGATGCATAAAATTAAAAAATATTAGAATATTATGATTCTGATATTAACCTATGTGGATTCCATGAATGTGTTATTCAATTTACTATGTTAATTATTTACTTTAGAATTCTTGTCTAATTCATACATATTTTAGTTTGTACATCATTTTAAGAAGTGACATCTTTTAAATTATCTTAACTCTAATATTTAATCTATAAAATCTGTTGCTAATACTCAAACAACTTTAAGAGGAAAAGTAACATTACATTTGGTATTAGAGCCTAATAATCCAACCTTCCTATCTTTGAAATTTTATTTACTTTTTAAAATCTCATATTAACCAATCATTAAAATTCTCCTTGTATAGTTCTAACATTATAGACTTGTCCTAACCTTTGAGTCATAAGACTCAATTCTATGAGACCTAATTTTATTGAAATTATTGAAAATCCTTAGATCATCTATGTGTGTTCATATTCATATTCAAGAATTAACATTTCTTTGAGAAAATTCCTATTTATACATAGACTCACTTAAAATACAATATCTATAACTTATTAATCTTTCTCTTTAATCTATAAACATATAATTTTTTTAATTATAATAATTTATTAATATTGAAAAAATATATAAATCATTTAACCTTAATTTTAATTTAAGTCTATCCTTCACACTATTCAAATCTCTTTTCTGTTAATTTAAGTCTATTCTTAATTTAACTTAGAATGGTTTGAGACACTTATCCATTATGGAATGGAGGTGTAGCAGGTCACATGTTTTTTAAAAAAGGAGTCA
>VDFB02000013.1:23841176-23865996 GCA_007258455.2 Sequoia sempervirens
TAATGTTGTTGCATGTTTGATTTAATTATTTAAAAAAAAAATTTATTTGCATTGTGTGTGTTCTTTGGGGTTTGCACGACGAGTGTTACAAAAAACTCCTGAAAATAGGTTTCTGGCTGTCAGGATTCAGAATCTGACAAAATATAGTTTTCTAGCCTTAAGGTGGGACTCATTCACCACTAATGGCGAATTAGTCCTCTCCCAAAATTCTGTGAAATCAAGGACCAATCCTGTAGCTCCAGATCTGGACTCTTCTTCTTGTTGGGTTGATAGAGTCAAATCTACAGAAAATGGATTGTAGGTTGTCTCCAAGCTTGAAATAGGTTGTAGTTGACTTGAAACACTTTGTTGACTTCTTGACCACCTTTCAACACCTAATTTCTTAATAAATTTTCATACACAAGTCTGCAAACATAGATGCAAAAGGGGAAAAATGGTTAAGGGTTAGGATATAGGGATTTTCCTTAGTCAAATCCCACTTTGGTAATCAAACCCTTAATGAAGAAATGAAATGGAATGAACAACGAAAGATGAATAAAAAACATGCAAATGTCCTAAACTCACCACAACCTTGTTGAAGAAATCTGAAGATATGTCAATGGTTGCTCCAAGATACTTGATTGATGCTTGATTGAATGGGTGTGATAGAAATATGTGTATCAAAATAAAATAAACAAATCACACAAAATGAAACATTAAACTAAAGAAAAGCAAGATAAATTGAATTCAAAGAAAACAAACAGAGCTTCTTCAGAACCGTTCCATTTTTCTCTATCTCCAGTGATTCTCTTGAAGTTGCTGCTCTTAGATTGTGTAAGCAAAGCTTCTCAGAATGACAACCTATAGAATGAGTATGCAAAAGGAAAAATACTTCTCTATCCTATATGTTGGTGGAATGAAATGATGATACGGATATGCACAGGGGCTGTGGATTATGGATGCTTCTAAAACTATGATATGAGGATGGTTGGCCATGATATGGAATGATGGTATGCTAAGCTATGCTATGCTATGATTCTAGAGGCTATGGATGCTGGAAATCTAATTGACTATAGTTTTCCTGTATGAAAGCTTCTCTATGATTTCAAAGACTCGACAGTCTTTTTTATAGATTTTTGCAGGCAAGAGCCTGGCTGGCAAAGATCAATGGTTGTGAGATTGTCTGGTAGATTTGAATGGTGAGAGATGGAAAGGTTGAGAGGAAGATGGAAGATGTTGGGAGGTTGGAGAGAAGAATGGAGCCTTGTCTTCAACCCACGGGAGCAAGCTTGCACAGGAATAGAGAAATTAACTTTCTATTTTGGAAGTTTGTTTCATGGTTGTTGAAGATAATCCAATTATTAAATAAATAAATTTATTTAATTTCATGTGAGTTTGATTTTTTATTTAAGGACTATAGAAGATTCAATTAAATATTTGAAATATTTAATTGTGAATAGACTTTAGAAGAATTAATTAAATATTTAGAATATTTAATTATGATGTGACTTTAGAAGAAAAGAATACTTAATCTTTATTTGAATAAAATATTCAAGCCAAGATTAAATGATAATTAATATAAATAAATCGTAATGTTTATTTAATTAATTGAGAAATGAATAAGAAAAGTGATTAAATAAACTTATTTATTTAATCAAAATGAAAGAATGAACAATATAAATAAATTTTTTAGATTTATTTATACGTAGATCAAATTCAGAGATTTAATTAAATATATAAAATATTTAATTAATTACCAGACTATTGTGATGTGACCATTTTTAGGTGTATACATTTTTCCCCTCTTTGAAGTGATGTGTTTTACGCATTGCTTCAAAGAATTTTGAAATTTTCTCTAGATGTTGACTGTCAAATGTTGATAGGTATATACCCCCTCGGACGATGAATCGATAAGATTTTGATTTTTTTGATTTTTTTTTTTTGAATTTTTAGTTTTTGTGGAATGCTTCGATTTTTATGATTTTGATGATGTTGATTCATCGTTCGAAAATGATGATGTGAAGAAAATGACTTGAAAAGATGTAAGATGAAAAATGGATGACCTAAATTGCCCTTGCTATGATAAAATGTGATAAAAATACCCCAATTTTGCTTTTAAATAGGTTAAAAATGTCATTTTCCATGTCAGTTTCCATTTTAACCTGGTAAAAATTATAAATTTTGAGCTCTAGAGTGAGAAAGATGGCACTTCCGATTCACCAACACCATTTTGAGCGCATCTGATGACATCAACGGCCAGCACATTATGGACCCGCGGTATGTACCCCGTTAAACTTCTGCTTTTTAAAAATTTTCCGTTCGGAGCACGTTTATCCATGTTTTGATTGTGAAAGAGTGTGTTTTAGCCCCCTTGATTATTTGCATAGCACCCATGACCATTTTCATAGCACCCATGATTCCATGTTGTTGTGAGTGATAAATTTGTTCCCAAAGTTGTTGAAAAACAAATAAGATCAATAATTTTGCTTCTAAAGTTGTTAAAAACAAACAGGATGTTGATAAATCTGCTTTTCATCATAATGGAAAACAAATAGTTGATTGATATGTTTGCTTCTAAGGTTGTTAAAAACAAACATGATTTTGATATATTTGCCTTCCATGATGATGAAAAACAAATAGTTTGATATGTTTGCTTCTAAGGTTGTTAAAAACAAACATGATTTTGATATGCCTTCCATGATGATGAAAAATAAACAGTTTGATTGATATGTTTGCTTCTAAGGTTGCTAGAAACAAACATGATTTTGATATATTTTCCTTCCATGATGATGAAAAACAAACAGTTTGATATTTAGATTTGATTGATGAGTCGTGATGATTTGATATTGATTTTGCTTTGTCATGATGATGTTTCAACAGGAGAGATTGGGCATTTTGCAGTTACGGGAGACATTCTTGAAGACATGGAGATTGATTCCACAGCTGGTACAGGCGGATAGAGATATTATCGAGGCATGTGGCCTAACTTCATTACTTGAGATGCCTAAGGTGTGTCTCAACAGAGCTTTATTGACAACACTTGTAGAGAGGTGGCATAGTGATACAAACACCTTTCATTTACCGACCAGAGAGATTACCGTGACTCTAGAGGATGTGTATCACATCTTGAGGATTCCAGTTATGGGAGAGATAGTGAGTTTCAATGTCCAAGAGGTAGGAGGTACGGATGCCTTGAGATGGATATTCGAAGATGATGAGATTGCAGGATATTATATCTCATGGAGAGAGATGACAGATTCATATGCACCCCTACCATCTGTACTTGCAGATTTCATTGGAGGTGTTTTGTGCCTCGACCATAGGTCGAAGGGGTTCACAGTCAGGTGGGGTCGTGTTCTGGAGAGGATGGTGATGTAAGGTACATGGTATGCGTGGGGGTCGTGCATGCTTACGCATTTGTATGATGAGTTCCACCATATTGTATATGGTAGAGGCTGAAGTTTTGCTGTTGGTTGTTCGTTATTATAGATATGGGCATGGGAGCACTTTGCCATTATGCGACCGTTGACTCATGGATGATGACCTGTCGATTGATCATACAGATGGAGATATACCGATATTATTGCTCAGCCGAGACTGGGCAAACTGGATCATTGGCAGTGTCTCTTAGATGATCTTGATGCAGTATGTTGGTGGCCATATGTAGATTGTGAGGCATGGCCAGAGGATGCAAGGGAGATGCTCTATGTCTTTACTTCTAGATATCTTATTGGCCGTACTTCATGGATTATTGAGATATTTCTTGTTGGACGAGTGCGTCGGTAGTATGGTAGGCCTCAGGGTATGCTTATGGGTTCTGCTATTTATGCACGACAACAACAGGAGATTACAGTGTGGGGTCCATAAATTTCTTATGAGGCAGCGGTGGTAGAGTTCACTAGTTTAGGAGTACAAATGTGGGATTACTGAGCTGATATCCTTGACGAAGGAACAACGCCAGAGTATGGTTAGTATGTGTTAGAGCATCCTGCACCACAATTGTTTGATCCTGATGAGCCTGTTGCTCCAGTTGCTGTACAGAGACCATAGAGAGGCGGTCAGAGACGACAGAGAGAGACAGCTTCAGAGGGTGATGATTCAGAGGGAGATGATGATGATGAGGAGAGTGGAGGTAGTGATGATGAGTCAGAGGGAGATAGTGATGATGAGGAGAGTGGAGGTGATAGTGGTGGTGGAGATGGTAGGAGAGGTGGTGGTAGAAGTGGTAGGAGAGGTGGTAGGAGAGGTGGTGATAGAGGTGGTAGGAGAGGTGGACCGCAGATGAGACATAAAAATCCATCATCTTCAGTAGATCCAGTGGTGTCGAGTCAGATATCTTCTTTGTAGAGTATAGTGCAGAGCTTATAGGGTCAGTTAGCACAGGCACAGACCTTGATTACACAGCTTCAGGGACAGTTGACGACAGTTATTGCTGAGAGAGATACAACCAGATAGCAGGGTGAGCAGGCCATCTCTCTAGTTGATAGTCTACAGAGAGTAGTAGCAGGTACCTTTCCTGGTGACATGATGAGAGAGGTGACCAGAGCCACCCGGGAGGCAGAGTTCTATAGGACTAGGTATCATGATGTCGTGCCACTTGAGTGGAGGGAGAGTTATACACAATCTCGGTCTACTCATAGTCGCTCTCAAACCAATAGCAGGGGTGTGACACAACCATTACCTCAAGGAGGGCCATTAGGGACAGGTGGAGCAGGTCCATCAGGTGCAGGTGGGACAAGTCCTAGACCAACACCATCAGAGGATAGCACTGCCTAGTGCATTGTACATGATATTCTATTGATACCCATTTGAGATATTTGTATACACATTGATATGGTCCCATTTTTGATGATGTATACCTTTGTACATTTTGACATTCATTTTTGAGATATATGATATGCAGTGATGATTTCATATATGATGAATGCATCTATTTTCTATATGCATGATGTTTATGATATGATTTATGAAAGTGTAATGTTAGATATTATTGCAATCTATTGATGAACGATTATATGAATATGAATTTTGAAATAATGGATGGTACCATTTATGAATGTATATGAATGTTTGTGAATATGATTTATGCTTTGTTTTTATGTTTTTTCGATGCTAATATGTATAAAAAATGTATGAAATGATGTTTTTGTGAATGTTAAGATGTACTCAAGCATGTATTCAAAAGTTATGAAACATTTGATACTTTGCCAACTTTTGGGAAAATCTATAAATGCAAAATGCAGATTATAACATGAATGCAATCTATACTAACCATGCAGGATATCCGTCCAATATTGCCATTTTGAGAGCTTATTTATGCTTTTTGTGTCATCCTAGAGCATTGAAATGTTGAAAGTTAATACAAGCATCAAAGGGTATGTTAGCACCAGTGATGACCTGAGTATTGCTTTCATGGATTTTGATGTAGCAAGTTAATACAAGCATCTTGGTATAATTGAACCGGGATGACCTGAGTATCGCTTGCATAAACAGAGAAGAGTTAATTTGTTTCCCATGCAAATTCTGAAATGTCATCAATGATACTTAGTAGAGAATGTCTCGTGACCAATTTGCATAGTACTAATGATTTCCTCATAAACAACAAACAAAGAAAAATCATACTCCTTCCTTACTTTTCTAGTTTAGTACATCATCGAATTGCTCCAAAGATATGATAGAAAATCAACCAATCATTTAGATGTTGCTTAAAGTATTCCAAACATTATTTAGATTAAGATCATCCAACTTGGTTATCAACGTTGATGTTTGTGTTTTGATTAATGTTTGTTTTGACCATGTTGTTTGATTTCATTGGCATTGAGTAATTGTTCTGGTGTTGTGGTTGATTTGATGAGTCAATGTATATTGCGTTTTTTCAAAATGTCATTTGTCCATTTGTGATGTTCCAAAAACGTGTTGCCCCTCTCTTGTGTAGTCTATATTTTTGCCCCCAGTGTAAACACAACCTAAATATGATGGATATGTACAAATTACATCAAGCCATGATGAAACACAAGAATTCTTGTGGCATGATATGGATATGATAGATATGTACAGATGATAGATATGGATAGATGATGTAAAATAAGATATATGATGTTCAAGAAGATCCTTAACCTTGTCAAGATCAAAGGTGGAAATGTAAGGAATGGGCATAGAAAGGATAATGACCATGAATGATAAGATGGATGAAACTTGTCCCTAAGTGTAGAGTGCAAGAGGAATATGGAAGATAGGATATGGATAATAGGGGAGATGGAGGAAGGACTTAAGCATCTAGTTTCTTAACCAAATATCCCTCTAATAAACCATGGCAATGGGAATTAGAATCCTAAATGTTGGCAGATTAATGATATGATGGAAGAATCTAAGGACTTATGCAAAAGTTTGGATTAAAGGAGAATGATGGGGTATGAATGTTAGATAATGGATAGGAGGTTGGAAGGCATGTTGATGGATAGATGGAAAGGATGGAAAGATCAACATTGGCACACACCTTGAAGGGTAGTGGAGTGATGAAGGAAAAATGGATTTGGAAGGTGATAGGTGATTAGATGGAAAATTGGAGGAAGCTTTTGGATTAGCAAATTTGGATGCCAATTTATATTTTATTGCTTTTATGAGACTTTTAGAAATCCACATGACTTTTGACTTTGAGTTTTTCTTTGTGGACCTTTGTGGCCTTTCACATTTTTCTTTTTGATTTATGGGCCTTTGCGGTCTTTGAAATTTTTCTTTTGAATTGATGGGCCTTTGTGGCCTTTTGAATTTTTCTTTTGATTTTGGATCAAATTTTCTTTTATTTTTGCATGTCTCTCCAAGGAGACATGTTGATCCTTTGATACATGTGGAGTTTTGTATTGAAGCTTTTGACATTTGGCACCCAAATTACTTCCAAAATAAATGGAAGGAGTGTATTGAGATGAACGATATGGAGGTATGATGTATGAGTTAATGAAGGAAGAATTTTGAAAGTGGATCAAGGATGTGTGCCTTTGTTGTTCTTGAAGAATAGGAGATGGAGAAATGTGGGACCCTAATATGGATGGAAGAGTTGATGAGCTAGAGTTGGGATGATAAGGACCAAGGATAGATGGAAGGTATGATGAACTAGGATAAGGACCTAGGATAGATGGAGTTTTTGATGAACTAGGATAAGGACCTAGGATGGATGGAGAGTTTGATGGACTAGGATAAGGACCTAGGATGGATGGAGAGTTTGATGGACTAGGATACCTAGGTTGAGCACGAGGTGTATAACCAAGACCATGAGAATATGGATGTGCTTGGACAGAAAGGGGTTCTAGGATACCTTGCTCATGAAGGCCTAAACCTTTTCCTTTGTAATTCATAATTTCACACATTCGTTTACCAATGGGATATGTATTGTTTGTGAAACAAGATGCGAGTCCATTTTGAGGAGGATATGATATGGATGAGAGGATAGGTGTTGGAAGTAAACCAGAATGGATAAAGGTGGAGGATCCCAATTTATAGGTATGGGGTTCATGGATAACTTGAATAGGTGTGATAGGCTCTTGACATGGGAATGATGGGGTGTTTTTATCTTGACTTGGAAAAGGATTATGAAGTGGTATGAAAGGCATATCTTGATCATGTTAAGGATAATCATCTTCATGGGATGAAAGGGTATCCTTGAATGGAAGCATATATTGATCTTGATGAGGAAGGGAATTGTGAGATTTTGTAGAAATCATACCTTGATCATCAATTGGTAAGACATCATTAGATAGGATGAAAGAACTATCATGCTCTTGTGATGCAATAGAATCATGGGATGGTATGGATTGATCAAATGATCTGGAAGGAGAACTTGGAAGAACATTTTCTTCTTGAGATGGTAGAGGATTATCATGGGTGAATAATGAAAGGAGGGGATCATCATATGGTTCTTGAGAGATGGGATCTTGATCAAAGATAGGAAGAGTTTGTAGAATGTTTTGATCGAGATGTGTAGATTGAAATGAATCATTGGATGTAAAGGATATGATAGAAGAAGGTGATTGAATGGAATCGTTATCTTGAGTGAAAGAATCATGAGGTTCATTTTGAATTATGGGGGATGAAAATAAATGCATGACATGACAGGATTGGTCAATTTTATTTGATGGCTTGGATTTGGGCTTCTCATTTAATCTTTGCAAAAATTCAAAAACATTGAATTTGGATGATGTTGTTTTTGGAGGAGAAGAGGTTACATTCATATTTCTGTCAAAGGACTTCATAGTTGTGCCCCCTTGTATTTCCTTGATTTTCCTTTGGAGTGCTCTTATTTTTTTGGGGAAAACTACTAAGATCATTTAATGGAGTTTTAGTCTTTTCAGGATCTTCCTTAATTTTCTCCATATTGTAGTTAGAGGGCAATTTGGCACCTTGGTTTGCTAAAAAAATAAAGTAGCCTTCTTTATTTTTCTCTGAGATCTTGTCCAAAATTATGTGAAACTGTGGATCCTGTTCAACTTCTTGAATCATTTCATCAGTTATTTCATCAGTTGAACTATTCCCAGTACGAAACCTATGAAAAGGATTTTCTTCCCTATCACCCATGTTGTAAAGTGGACAATAGGCATATGCTTTTGAAATGTTCTTCTAGACTTAGATCATAGTTTTATAAGTGCAAAAATGATGATGTCTTGATCTGATAAGATGAAAATCTTACGATATGATCAAATGATGTTTCTAACTCTTGATTGTGGCTTCCAAGATGAAAGGATATCATAATCCCATTGGGGAAGTTGAATCAATAATCAAAAACTTGTTTGAAAAGATGCACTTTTTTTGAGATTTGATCCTAGTCTCGAAAAATGATAAGTGTAATCAATGTAATTGTGAGTTTTGGATGATCTTTATTGCATTAATGTTTTGAAAACACATCAAGCAAGTTGTAGAATAGTTCTTTTTAATTCCTATACTAAACATCAAGTGTATGATCAAAATGTTTTTCAAAAATTATTTTTTACAGGTTTTACACATGATAGATAGTTCAAACAGACTCACTCTTAGTACTCAAGTAGGTCACCATAGTAATCAACAGCCCACATCTTAAAACTACGTCGACTCACATAGTCATGTCACCCCCAAAAGGGTGCCCGTGTTTTTGTCTTTTCCAAGCGTGTACTCAGAGTGACAGAAGTGAATACCGGATCCTAAGCAAATGGTCCTTGGCAGTTATATGGTGAGTATCTTGGGGGTAGATTCTTCCCTCCCCTGCACTACGATTATTATGATATTTGGAAACTGACTTCGGTTGGATACTACACTAAGTTCATAGTAAGGGTTTCCGTTTGGTGCGGCAAATGATATACTCCCTTGAGAGACCTCCCAACCTTTAGAACAAAGGCTTTGGGGATGGTTATCAATGCACACTACCATCGAATGGGATTTTCATCAACCATCCGCATTTGATTAAAGTGGGTTGGAAAAATTGGCTTTAGTTGTTCCCACTTAGGTCGTTCCTCTTGGGTGAGTACTTTTTTCCCAGAAGAGCAGGCTCTCTAAAAGGTATTATAAAAACTTAAAATTGCATGAAATGAAATAGATGAGTTTGGCATTTTGATCACCTAGTTAAGAGGAGAGCATAGGCCTATCACCATTTAAAGCAAAGCAAACAAGAGTTCAATTTTAAGCCCAAATAAACAATTTGCTATGCTAGGTGAAGATGTTGCTTCACAAAGACATTGAGTTCTTTTTAGCCCAAAATAGAAAATGAAGTGACTATCCTAGGATTGCTTGATTTTGAATTATGTGACTATCCTAGGATTGCTTAATTTTGAATTGTGTGACTATCCTAGGATTGCTTCATTCTTTTAAAGTTCTTACTGTCTGTGGTCGCGTTAGATCCAGTCAAATCATATTTAAGTTACAGATTACAATTACTAAAACAGACATCAAGGGCACTAAAATAGAGTTTATGGGCACTATAGGATCTATCAGGGGCACTATAGGATCTGTCATGGGCACTGTAGGATTTGTTACGGGCGCTGCAGGATGGATCACAGGCACTATAGGATGGGTCACGAGTGCTGCAGGATTTGTCACGGGCGCTGCAGGATCTATTAGGGGCGCTCCAGGATGGGTCACGGGTGTTGAACTGGGTGTGAATTGTGCTAAAGCGTGTTTATTGCGCTAATACGTTGTTTTAGCAATGACCTGTTGCAAAAAACCTACAAAAATATGTTAGAATTGGGGCAAGAGCCCCACGGTGGGCGCCAAAAATGTGTGATAGAAATATGTGTATCAAAATAAAATAAACAAATCACACAAAATGAAACATTAAACTAAAGAAAAGTAAGATAAATTGAATTCAAAGAAAACAAACAGAGCTTCTTCAGAACCGTTCCATTTTTCTGTATCTCCAGTGATTCTCTTGAAGCTGTTGCTCTCAGATTGTGTAAGCAAATATTCTCAGAATGACAACTTGTAGAATGAGTATGCAAAAGGGAGAATACTTCTCTATCCTATATGTTGGTGGAATGAAATGCTGATACAGATATGCACAGGGGCTGTAAATTATGCACAGGGGTTGTGGATTATGGATGCTTCTAAAACTATGATATGAGGATGATTGGCCATGATATGGAATGCTGGTATGCTAAGCTATGCTATGCTATGCTATGATTCTAGAGGATATGGATGCTGGAAATCTAATTGACTATAGTTTTCCTGTATGAAAGCTTCTCTGTGATTTCAAAGACCTGGTAGTCCTTTTTATAGATTTTTGTAGGCAAGAGCTTGGCTGGCAAAGATCAATGGCTGTGAGATTGTCTAGTAGATTTGAATGGTGAGAGATAGAAAGGTTGAGAGGAAGATGGAAGATGTTGGGAGGTTGGAGAGAAGAATGGAGCCTTGTCTTCAACCCACAGGAACAAGCTTGCACAAGAACAGAGAAATTAAATTTTTGTTTTGGAAGTTTGTTTCACAGTTGTTGAAGATAATCTAATTATTAAATAAATAAATTTATTTAATTTTATGTGAGTTTGATTTTTTATTTAAGGACTATAGAAGATTCAATTAAATATTTGAAATATTTAATTGTGAATAGACTTTAGAAGAATTAATTGAATATTTAGAATATTTAATTATGATGTGACTTTAGAAGAAAAGAATACTTAATCTTTATTTGAATAAAATATTCAAGCCAAGATTAAATGATAATTAATATAAATAAATCGTAATGTTTATTTAATTAATTGAGAAATGAATAAGAAAAGTGATTAAATAAACTTATTTATTTAATCGAAATGAAAGAATGAACAAAATAAATAAATTATTTAGATTTATTTATACGTAGATTGAATTCAGAGATTTAATTAAATATTTAAAATATTTAATTAATTACCAGACTATTGTGATGTGACCATTTTTAGGTGTATATAGAATGATGCAAAGTGCTTGAATGTGAATGAATGCTTGAATAGATTATGAGGTTAGGAGATGTAAAATGAAGAGAAAAACATTTATTTATACACACTTGTGCCTTAGTAACCCAATGATCTACCTCATCACAAGCCGACATAAGGTAGTTTTGAATAAAAACTTGAAAGAAAATTTGAAATATTTTAAATTTGGAGCCAAGAGTGACTCATTTGCCACCCATGGCGAATGGGTCCCACCTTGGATTTGTAAGTGGGTGTCGGGAATTAAGTCACATTTAATGTTGTTTATCGGGTTTACATTAAAAAATACACTTAATTAAGCCTTATAAGTGCATAAAGGGGTCATGTAAAGCAGAAGAAAGGTGTAAATAGTGAAATCAAGCCTAGAAAATCATGAAATCTTGTTACAAGACTTTACAACACTTCAAAATAGGAATTGATAAATGATGAAAAGGTGATTTTTAGGTGAATTGTAATGAAAAGAGCCTAGAAGAGTGTAGAAATATGTTACAAAACTTCACAACACCTTCACAAGACACCTTAATTGGAATTTTTAGGACTTAATGTGAATGTAGAAGTTACATTGCAACATTAAATCAAAGAAAAATGGATCAAGCATCATGAGAGAAAGACCTAATAGACCATGAAAATGTCCAAGAGCCATTTTTCTCTGGTACACATAGATTGACTTGGGTAGTCCATTGCCAACAAGTCATAATAGTATAATGAAGGTACAACAATTTACATATACACTAGAATCGTCCACAATACAATAGATGTACAAAATGGAAGTGCATATGCCAATAACAAGTAAATGATAAAGTCTCTGATTTCCATCGACTCTCTCAAAGTCATCTACAAGTTAGGAGACGAGAACATGGTCCAGGTGCTTTGTTTCCCCAACCATGAAGCTTATGCTTCCTTGAAGAGTACTTCCTAACATAAAGAACCACCGACCTTGCACGAGATGCTTAGCAAAAGGAAATTGGTGTACACCTGATGGAATCTAGTGCATGCATAGTATATCCACATGCATTTCTAACATACTAGAACATGCTATGATCGACACTAGGATATGGAAAAGAGAAATAATATAAAATAAATCCATCTATTTCATGGTCTACAATCACTTGGCCAAGCATATAGCCATATACAACTAAATAATAGTGGAACTAAAAAAAGAAGTCTATGCTCCATGATATCCCATATTTGGCACCCATCTCGAAAAGTAGCTTTCCATAATTCACTCTTAACAGATAGTAACATACATGATAATCACAACAAGTAAAAACTCACGAATAAAGTGACATACAAATTTAGTCATATAAGAAAATATAATTTTATCCTTTTGAATAAATAATGATATTTACATCATTTGCCACTTTAGATATTTCATGCGTTAAAATGGTGATATACGAAATCAATATGCAATCTCCCCTTTTGATAGGCAATGACCTTTTTGACCAATGATTTAATTATTGAGTTTTCATGCAACTAGAATTAATGAGCAATGATTTTTACTGACATTTCCCTATGACATGCAATAATTATAGTACATACATCAACTAGGAAATAAATAACACCACTTCCACTTTCATGCAAATTTTATCTAATTTGATTATCTTACAGTTTTTGATCATGTGAAACCTATTTGGAATGAAAATTTAAGTACACGCAATACCTTTCTCTATGCCATGCAAAATTCTAACGTCATAAAGATTTACCCAATTTTTTTGAGATCTTGCATATTAGATCAGTAAATTATTTAAATATGTAGAAATTACATATAGAAAATCATTCTATCATTACTGTCAAATTATATATATATATATATATATATATCCATTTTAATAATAATTTTAATAATAAGAGCATTACCACCTCCATTGTTGGTAATAATAATAAGAATAAAAATAATGTTAATACACTTATTATATTAATCATGTTTTAGATTTACCAATTATAGCATAAACACTATTTTCATATATTTGCGACGGTTTTAATATTCAGAGGCTATTAATTATCACAAGGTTTTTTATAGATGATAATGTGGAGCATGCCACTTAAATATGTTTAAATTAGAATGCTAATTAGGCTGAAAGAGTAATAATAGGTTGCTCGTTATATTTGTATAGATGAGTCGATTGAAAGTCATTGTGCAAACCACTCAATGTTTATTTTAGATTTACCAGTTTGAATGATAGAAATTGTTGAGTCTGCAAACCACTCCGAAGCAAGCAGATCGGATTTTTTTTACCAAACTCGTTGCCATCCTCGATGGTTTGCTATTCGAAAGGGTTTGATGCAGCGTTTTTAATCCCACATTTGTCCAATGACAAAAAACAAGGGGAAAGGAGGCTATAAGTAGAGGCTTGAGAAAGATCAAACATATATTTATTATAAACAATATTTTCAATTGAGTAAATTATGATATCATCTTAAATGGATATGTAATTGTAAAATTTAAATTTGAAATAATTTTTTATTATATTGGTTGGATTTATTCATAGAAGGTTTGAGTTTTTATTTATTTTATGTTTAATTATATTTAGTGTTCAATTTTTATTTATTTATTTTTTAAATGTTTTTATATTATTTTTTATAAGAATTATTTTGTTTATTTAAGAAATATATTTTTATTTAAAAAATTATTTTATTTATTCAAATATACCACATTCTTTATGAACATAGATGTGAATTACTTCAAAGAAATAGTCAAGTTTATTTTAATTTGGTGAGAAACAATCAATTTTATTTTAAAGGGAAGGTTAATTATACAGGAACAAAAAAGAAAAAAATGAAGGTAGACAATCACAACAAAAATGTTGAGATTGATCTAAAAACTTCACAAATAATATTTGGACATGGACCACATAAACATGTTTCATTGAGAATGTGTTATAGTTATCAAAAAAATTACCCTATAATTCAGGTTTCTTGAAAGCTTGAAGGTCCTATTCGTGATAGATGTCAACAAAAGAAAAATGGACATTAATTTTCAACATTAACTAATATGGATCCTAGTCCACAACTACATGAACATTAAGAATTAACACAAGTTGAAAACATATTGATGGCATGTTTCAACCCAATATTTTAAGCCATACATGCAACTAGAGAACAATATAAATATAAAGGACATATCATAGTTTCATGAGAAGTAAAAAAAAAAACTAATGTTTTCCCACATCAAATAAAAGATTTACCTATTATTATTGTTTGAAAAATGGGTTGGTATCAAATAAATTATAATTTCACAATTAATAGAGGGAGAGCATACAAAGCATTTAAATATTAAAAAATATCATGAAAATTATTATAGAGATATCGATTTTGATGAAAATGTTCTTAATTGAATTACATTCAGTTTTGAAAATGAAAATATTTTTGACCAATTGAACTTTGTCCATGTATGAAGTATGATTGTGATGCAAATGAATATATATTTGTGGGTCAAAAAATAGAGATGGACTAAGGAATTTAAATTGTGATCACATGATATTAACAACCTCCTAACCACCAAATGCCTCAATAGACATGGAACCAATTCATGCTTGTTTAAATAACCCTAATGTAGATCTAGGATCAATAATTGATTGACCAAGGATTGGAACATCTCCAATGAATGATTGTCTCATATGGGTTACTTGATATGTCTTTCCCAACACTATTTCCAAATAGATGATATCATTGAGGATAGTCCATCTAAATGAATTTGTTGAACATAAATTAGGCCATCTATATGGTCCTATCCATTAGAATAGATTCCATCTACATATTAGGCCAATTGAATGTGATGTATTTAATATGGTCAACATGTATACTGGTTGGGAAATCTTTACCAAATCCAAGGGACTATATATGTATAAAAATGTACATAAAATAAGAGGATAATTGTAAAAAAATCAATGAGAAATGGAGGGAAACTTCTTCCCCCTACATATGTAAATGTTGAGATAAAACTTATAGCTCAATTTAAGACTCCTACATTTTGTTAGCATAAAAACTTATATATTGTGTATTAATATTCTTTGTGAACATATTCCATTTGACCTTAGGGTAAACCCACAAAAGTGGTTTACAATTTGAATGAGGAAGGAAAACTTGTAAAAAATGACCCCAAGCCAAAAATTTTCATTTTGGGGGTTCAAATGAACTAGTTAGTTCAAACGAACCAAAAAAGGGTTTGCTCAAACCAGGGTTTGAGTGAACCCATTTAATGCATGCATGAACAAAAAGAAAATGAAAACCCTTTTTTGAAAGGGGGTTTGCTCGAAACCCCCTTAGTTCGAGCGATCCCCCCCTTTTCCCTGATTTTTGACCTTGTTCACAAAAAAATCAAAATTTTTGCACTTTGAAGCTCAGTTTGAACATGAAAATGGAAGAGACTTCACAGACCCAATTGGGATCAGGTAGTCCTTAGAACAAGCTATCCAACGAATATAATTTTAATATTTTTTTGGTTTTATTATGTATTTGTTCTTTAATTTTTATTAAACATAGGTTTTTCATCAAAAATCAAGCTCTTTGTTTTGCACATGTGGAAAAATAGTAGATTATCAATATTTTTTTTTGAAAAATATGAGTGCACCAGATATTGAAGTCCTTGATCCAACAAAAAATTAATTAATTTCAATACATGCAAAAAAATTTACGTGTTATACGGTTGCGCTATGTCTGAATCGTAATTGGTTTGACTTCAAAACTTGATTAAAGAAAAAATATTCAATAAAAAGCTATCTTACCAAGCGAAAGCACTAGATACCAGAGTTACAAATCTAAATTTGAAATAATTATAATTTTATACTTCATGGAAAAAAAGTTATGCATTATACGGTGAGCGTCACTTTTTAAAAATGCTATTTTCTAAAAAAAAACTAGTTTTCGTGGGAGATGGAAAAAGAAGTACAATCTGATTCCAAAAAAATTGAAAAAAATATATTTAAAATCTACATACAAAATGTCACGAAACTCTAGTTTGCATCATCTTCAAATTCCTCACAGTTTAGCCGCTATAGGTGCCCGAAAGTGAAGATTTAGTTAAAAATAATAATTTCAGTGTCCTGTTTGGCCAAAAATTGTAAACCACTATTGTGGGATCACCCCTTAGTTAATGTATTTGCAAATTTCATGGGCTATTATCTACAAATGTAATATGATGATGATTTCTTTTATTGTTTATATTATAATTATGACCATGGAATATGTGGTTTTCCTCATACTCTCAAGCTAGTTATGTCATATTTTGCAATAAAATTGACAATGAAATAACTTGTTAATCTTATGTCCATAGGGAAATTTGAAACTTGGCAATGTTTATTCTTGTAGATTAAATTTTTTTATCTTTTGTTCCCTCTTTTCTTCTCTCTTCCTTCCCTCTTTTTCTCTTAGTCTTTTGTATTTTCTTTGTAGATTGGATAGGGTAGGATTATATTTGTTTCTCCCTAAAAGTGAGATTCAAAAACGAGTTTAACTAGGTACATCTTGAATATGACCATTCCCCTTGTTATAACATCTCATTTTCCATGACCAAAAAAAAATTCACTTGCCACTATGTGATTCTTGTAAAGCCAAGAATCGGTAGATATAAAACCATGTCAAGATTTAAAACATAAAAGATTTGAAGAGAGGAATATGGTCCTTAAATCTTAAATTATACTACCATATCACTTTGAAATGAAAAAAATAGGCACTAAAAGAAGGGAATGCTTAATGTTTTTGAGTTTAGAAGTACTTAAGTATATATACTTAATTGTGCAATTTAACTAGTTAAGCTAGGGAAAACTTCATCTTAATGGACAATCCCCTTAATTGTCAAGGAGAGTTCCCTAGAATTAATTAAGATTATATAAAATGGAATCATACCTTTTAACCTAGAAAAAAATAGGTATAGGGGCATTAGGGCTAACAATAAAATGTATATGTTGAACACTTGAAATATTGAGAGGGGGGTGAATCAATATTCTAGTAAACTATTCAAACATTAACCATCCAATCATCAAAGCATATTCAAATGTAACAAAGAATGAAAGAATGAAACATCCAAAACATTAAATAACACATGAACACCAAGATTTTTACATGGAAAACCCAAAATGGGAAAAACCATGGTGAGGGTTAACTCATAGTATATTATAATTGGTTATAGTATATTTACAGAAGTGCTCATTGCAGGTGAAGTCACTGACCAAGAGGACTCACCGTCCACAAAGAAACAAATATAAGAAAGAAGGTGTCTCACAACCTATTTTTGAACTATTACAATTTGCATCTTACATATGTAGGAATATAATTCCAATGGAGCACAATAATAATCTTTGCACTGACTCTGGTTCAACACTCTACCTTGCTCTTTATTCACACAACTTTTGATCTTTCACAACTCAATTCACACTGCTCTTCAATAAAATTTGCATCACATAATATTCATTGCATCTTCAGCTATATCAAAGCACCAAAAAATTCCAAGCATATTTATCCGCATCAAGTATAACATCAATTAGGTTGGACTAATTAGATGTAACACCCAAAATACAACTTGTCGGCTCCAAAAATTATCATCCACACTATGTGCCACAATTCAAAATTCAAAACTCCTTAAGACAGGTTGGCATGGACCTAAAATAGATCCAACATAAGATCCCAACACATATTAATCCCTCACACAACATCAAACATGTTAGGTCAACACCACATAGGACTTAAACAAAAAAATCCTTTGACAGTATATCCACATCTCGACATGTGGAACTCAAAACTCGATGCCATCTAGAATCCATTCTCAACTGACATCTAAAAATATATCCTCAAAACTACAAGGCCAAAATCTCATTAGTGTAGAAGTGTGGATTCTCCCACACAAACACATTGTACAGAAAGATAATTGTGAAATGTTAGGCTAAACTCTGATACTCATATCTCTCAAACCTCTTGTCCAAATATGATGAAATCTTGAAATTAGATACATCTAACATGCATAAAAATGATGTTAGAAGCATAGAGCGAAATATTCATATGCAGAGTGGTGCGAACCCAAATGCTAATGCATTGCAACATTGAACTTGCAAATTTGACACTTAGTCAAATTTCCACCACAAATGATTTTTCTGGACTAACTCAATTTGCACAAATGTCTTCCACAATGCCTCAAAAACCTATTAGGATATTAACCAAAGTGATCCACAAAAATATTGACATCAATGACAACACTGTATCACATACTATCCATGCTCATGTTGCCAAACAACATCATCAATGATAGACTTCAACAATCTCTCCAAACATCCAATAGTATATATTTTATGTAGCCATTAAATTTTAAAGTGCAAATTTTGTTGATCATTTTTAAAAATTTATTCACGTTCGCCTCTAAGAAAATTTCATGGATATCCAACATGCAAAAGAGTATTTGAGTAAATATAGCAATTCAACTTGGTAATTCATCACTCCTAACAATTAATATGCTAATTTTGGTTCCCATAAGGATTTTGACAACATTTTTGGAAACAATTTGAGAGGGAAATGAATATAGAAGAAAATAAGGGTGCACATAAAACAACAAATAATACAAAGGTCTAGGTGCATAATTGAGAGATTAGGAATTTAATAAGTAATATAGGCACCTAAGTTAGGATAATCACAACAAAAATGAAAGAGAAAGAGAAGGCCACATGACATAGGAGACAATGTTAAGACATGGATAAAAAATATAATAATACAATAATGACACATAAAAATAAAGGAAGAGATGAATAAAAGGGGAATTCAATCTCTATCCAATGATGGATTCAACATAGGGTATTGGATATTTCTAATTATTGTGTAGGAGGAAAATAATTAGCAAGAAGAGGATACATATAATATAGGCTTCCATTCTCTCCAATCTTACTTCTTTCTTTTGTACTTATTTTTATTTTTTATCATGTTTAGAAGTATGGTAGGACTTACTTCAAGATGATTACTTTGCTATCATTGATGAAATTCAAGCACATTAAATATAATAAGGTGTCATAAACATGCCAAACAAGGTATGTGAATTTGCAAAATATGGTGTGCTAGTGGACTAGTGAAGTAATGTAGTATTTAAAGAATTGAGTTTTGAATATATTTTTCAAATTAGATTTGTCTTTTGTGATTGATTGGCTGGTAGATAGATTCAAATTTCATAGGAAATTTTCATAAATACATGTCCATGATCAATAATTGGAAATATATGACATTAGATCCAATGTGAGAATGAATATTTGCGAAAGGTTTGACTTTTGGGCATGAAAAAGGTGAATTTAAATTTGGTAGACAATTTCTCACAAAATAATCTAGTCCAAAGTGGCTAATTTTTTTGGATTGTCTAATGACAAATCCTAAGGTGGTTTGTAATAGTAGATTACTAATGGGTTGTGCAATAAATGGCTCAAACTTCAAGTTAGGACTAAGTATTTATGATTGTGAAAAATGGTATTAAAAAGGTGTAAGTTCTAAAGTATGCACTTTTATCCCTTCAATTAGAAATAATCTTATAGTTTGACTTGCAAAAATTGTGGGATTTTTAAATTGTTCATATTTTAGTAATGTACACAATTTAATTTATTTTAATAATTTAACCATGCATGCATTGAAGAATAATGAATTTGATGAAGAATGTTAATTAAACAAATATATATCAATGAATTTGTGTATTAAAAATATAGTAGGAAACTTAAGAGATCACACTCAAACTAAATTTATAAATAGAAGCTATATGTAAGAAAAACACAAAAAGTGAACTTATAAAAATAAGACATAAAAATACATTTTCAATAGGTATATAAATACATGATGAAAGATACATATTTTAATCATATTTTAAAATTGTTAAATTTTATTTTGATACAAGAGAATAGACTCGTTAAAAAAAAATCATATAAATTGATATTTAAGAAACTTTTTGCAAATTTGTTTAAAAATTTATCTTTCATATACATTGTTTATTATTTTACTTGGTCTTTCTAAACCATTTATCTCTCGAAAATAGTCTCCATATCGAGAGAATCTCACTATTTTTCATTATGTCAAGCCAAGTAAGGATGTTAATGACACAATAGATAATTTGCCTAGAAATTAGACTTCAAGCACTCTTTTTTAGGAACTAAAATCAAATTTATTACTATTCATTAGCCTTCTAAATCCTCCTAGAATGGGAGATAATTGAATGTGTGTGTGATGTCTAAAATGAATGGAAATGAATCATTTTATACCAAAACATAATAAGTTACATAAGCAAATACACATACACAAAGAAAAAGGGTTCTAGTTAAGAAAGGAAAGGAGGTTAATAGACCAATTTGAATTTAGGTGAATTGAGTTCATAGTTATGAGGATGACCTAATGATTGTAGACTTAACCTAGAATAAAATAGATGAAATTAATCATAACTATTTTATATATTATATTATTATGTTATAATTTCCTACATATTATATTACAAATTATATTATTTAATATAAAATTATATTATTTAATATTATATAATAATAATATAATATGATAATACTATAATATAATATAATGTAATAATAGTAAAATATAGTAATATCATATAATAATATATTATTATTATATTATTATATAATATTGATAAGAATAGTACAAATATTTTGATAAATATTATAATATTATTTTTATGTATAATATTATAATATAATTTGTAATATAATGTGTAATATAACAATTTAAATATTATATAATATAACAATTTAAATATTATATACTAGATTAATATATAATATAAATAATAATATAATACATAAATATTATTATGTATAACATGTAATATAATATAATAATATTAGAACAATATCGGAGTTATAAAGTCAATGATTTATTGAGTGGAGCCAAAAAAATTTAAAATAGGTGAACTTTATTGTTCAAGCCATCATGGTTGGATAGCCACAACCTTACAATTATATATCTATTCAAGATGATATAATAATTGGCTTAATTGAAATTTTTGTTTACAATAAAGTTTATTTGTGTGAAGCCTCTACTTATAGCCTCCTTTCCCCTAGCTTTTTTTCACTGGACAAATGTGGGATTAAAAGTTCTGCACCAAATTATATACTTTCCCTTTCGGACAATAGAACATTGAGGATGCCAACGAGTTTTGTAAAAATGATCTTATCCACTATGCAGATTTTATAGCTCCCATGATATAAGCCGTAAATAAAAATTGTTTTAAATGGCGGAGGCAAACGGAAATGAGAACCATAGAAAATGCTATGAAAACGAAAAAGAGAGGTCTGATTTGATAGGGATGTGGGCACGACCATCTAAGTCAGTGCTTAGAGTGTGCCGATTAAGCCGATCCTTGATTGTTTGGTAATGATTGTAGGATATGCACAGAATGGGTTTGTTGAAAAGGCTTTAGAAACTTTCAAGCAAATGCAACTGGAAGGTGTGAAGCTAGTCTCCGCAACCTTTTCCAGCATCCTTCTACCTAGGCTAAAATGGGAGCTTTCAAACAGGGTATGAACATACAATAGAGTGTAAGGGATAGAGGAATTTTGTTTGCAGTTGCAATTACCTTGATAAACATGTATCCAAAATGTTGAACTAAAGACAAGGCATGTAAACTGTTTGACAAAATGCCTCAAACAGATGCCATCTCGTGGAATGTTATGGTTGCAGGATATTCACAAAAGTTCTTGAAGATGTAGGGTTTTCCAAAGAAAATGTCTAGTTGTTTGCAAGTCAAATGCACAAGCCGCTAAAGATAAGACAAGAACTACAAATTTTGTGTTAGTTGAAATTGATACAAAAGATCCTTCGTGTAATTTATCTTAAGTAAATAATAAGTTATGCACATGGATTGTTTGTCTTATTTATCTTAAGAATAAGTTACACACACAGATTATTTGTGTGATTTATCTTAAGAATAAGTTATGCACACAAATTGTTTCTCTTTGGTTTAAGAGGAAATCCTCAAAGATGATTGTTTGTGAGTTTGAGTAAAAAGTTATATTGATTAATTTGTTCAAATTGGAGTATTTTTACCTGTAACCAATATCTTTCCACAACAAACTTTTATTGGATTATAACTATGCAAGTAGATAAAGGATTGCTTCTATTTCTTTGATTCTTGACATATGTGCCCATCCCCCAAAACATGTCTAGTTTTCTTCTTTGTTTATGAACATTACTTTCAATTCTTCTTCTTGGAGCACTATTTTATTTTTATTATTATTATTTTATTTTTATATTTTTATATTTTTGAACATTACTTTCAATTCTTCTTCTTGGAGCACTATTTTATTTTATTTTATTTTTATTATTATTATTATTTTTTGAACATTACTTTCAATTCTTCTTCTTGGAGAACTATTATATATATATATATATATATATATATAGAACTATTATATATATATATATATATAATAGTTCTATATATATATATATATATATATATATATATATATATATATATATATATATATATATATATATATATATATATATATATATATTCTCTTTGGTTTAAGAGGAAATCCTCAAAGATGATTGTTTGTGAGTTTGAGTAAAAAGTTATATTGATTAATTTGTTCAAATTGGAGTATTTTTACCTGTAACCAATATCTTTCCACAACAAACTTTTATTGGATTATAACTATGCAAGTAGATAAAGGATTGCTTCTATTTCTTTGATTCTTGACATATGTGCCCATCCCCCAAAACATGTCTAGTTTTCTTCTTTGTTTATGAACATTACTTTCAATTCTTCTTCTTGGAGCACTATTTTATTATCTATCAATTAGGTGAGCAACCCTTGTTAAACCAAAAATATTATGTGATGCCTCAATCCTTCCACAACCTACTGTAAGTGGCTAATTGGGTCTCTTTATACTAGCCTTATTCTTGCTTAGCATCTCATTGACCTTCACTATTATTTCTCTCTTATTTTGCACATTGATTGTCATTAGCTTCTCATTTGTAAGATCAGATATTTTTCAACTAGAGATTTAACTTGAGGAACCCTAGAGGTTAAGGATGGGATCACTTCGTCCACCTCATCCTTCACTTTTGTTTTTAGGGCTCAAGTAGGCGTATTGAAATTCAACACAAAACTTATCTCCACCATCATTTCCACAAGCTTGGCCCAAAAAGACAAGTACAATTTTTAACAAGGGGTGTGATAATTTCTTGGCAAGTTGAAGATCTATCTATAATTTCTTAATTACCTATAATTATTGAGAATTTGTATCCCTTAGCTCTATTTATTATTTTTGTAGCTTGGTATCATCATCTACCCTCCCCCTCTATGATTCCTCAAGCTTCACTAGTTGTTGTCAATTTCCTATTATCAACTTGGCCTTGTCTAGCTTAGTCTATGGGTCATCCCACAATAATGGGCTACACTTTTTGGCCAAACTTGACATTGAAATTGACATTTTTAGAAAAAACTTCACTTTCTGACACCTATAGAGGTAAACTATTAGGAATTTGAAAATGATGTAAACTAGTGATTTGTGAGATTTTTTCCCTAGATTTTAAATATATATTTTTTAAAAAAATTGAAATTAAATTGTTTTTTTTTTTTGCGTCTCCTTTGATAACTAGTTTTTAATAGTAAACAACATTTTTTAAAAGTGATGTGTACTTCGGCACACAAAATTTTTTTTCTACAAAAGATAAAATTATGATTCTTTTTAATTTAGGTTGGTAACACTAGTATCTAGTGCTTTCATTTTATTTCATAACGTTTTGTTGAATATTTTTCTTTTAATTAAGTTTTGAAGTCAAACCAATTACAATTTAGACATAGGTGCATTTTGGCTTGCATAACATTTTTTGTATGTATTGAAATTCAACTCTTTTTTTTGTTAGAATGAGGACACCAATACGTAGTGCGCATATATTTTTCAATTTTTTTTTCTCAAATTTAATATTTTTCCACAACGATTTTTCACTGAACTTGATGTTCGGTGAAAAACCTATGTTCAATTAAACAAAAAATAAAAAATAATATATATATGCATAAAACTTGAAATGGTGGAGGGGAAAGAGAAAAAAGGGGGGTTCATTAGAACCCCCCTTCATTAGAAGGGTTGCTTCGAATGAACCCCTCTCCATTCCGCTAAAATTTTCCATGAAAGTTTCCTCTAAAATAGCCTTCGAACAAAGGCTCCAAAAAAAGCATTTAAACGGCTAATTTTTGGATTTTCTAATATTAGCATTTTTGGTTTTTTATTATTTGCAATTGTTTATTTTTTTATTAAGTTTCTATTATGATCAAAAGTATGTGAAGTTTTTCAATTAACAATTTTAGGAATTTTTTCTATATAAGTAAGAAAAAAACCATAAAAATTGTCAAAGACATTTTATTATGATATTGCTATCAGGATTCAACTGTGTAGTTTCGAGTCAAACTCATTGACCCATGTTTCATGAGTAGTGGTTCAACAAGAACCCAT